>QTSX02002169.1:477378-502710 GCA_014839935.2 Entomophthora muscae | reverse complement strand
GTTCCATAATGCTGGGGATTATTTTTCCATTTAGGAAAGCTCAGAAAGCCAGGAAACCTTTAACAAAGCTAACTGATTTAACAGACTTAAATCAAACGGTTGATTTCAAATGGGTTAAAGCTGCTCCAGTTTTCTGGTCAAATCCAATTCCCCCTGTAAGTTGATGCTGATAAATCAAAATAACTTAAGAGTCACCAGATATGAACTTATTAATCAGCATGGTCATCAGAAATTGGTCACCCCCAAGGGTTCACGCAACCTGGACCAGATACTCACTTTGAAAATTTGGAAGGAATTGGAGACAGGATCCAGGTGGCATTGCTTAGTCAAGTTTTGATATATATTGAATAATTTTACTGTTTCAACTCTAGAGTTGAGTCCTCCCTAAAATTTACTTGATAAAAATCCAAATATCCTTTGGTTTAGTTTACTTTTTAAAATGCATCCTGTAATTGGATTGTTGCACTACATTCCTTACAATCTATTCTAAGCTGGATCATTACTGGAAGATGGGGCCCTGCAGTTGGAACTTTTTTTTCAACACCTCCCAATGTTAATTTCATGCCTGCCAATCTTGGAGTGGTTCCCCCTGTCTTGAAAACTGAAAATTGTGTTACATCTCAATGTCCTGAATTTTATTCTGAAATACTCTGATGCTTTCACAGGCTATTTTCTTGGGCTACTTTGGTTAGGATTAATTATTTACTTAATCCTATCTCAATTTAAATCCCACAAAATAATATCTGAAGCCACATTAGTGGTTAATCATTAATTCTATGTGGATTTGGGTAGTAATTCCCCACATTTAAAAATGGCTTCATACTATCCCGTGATTTCTGTCACAGGTGGTGGTTTCATTGGGCAGTTGGGGAAGCAGGGTTAAGGGCAGAGTCATGGGGATAAATTATGTAGGCGTATAACTGTACTTGTCTTTAAAAAATAGGGTGGAACCTTGTAAAACTTTCCTTTGCAACCTATTGTTTTGGTCACTCTAGTCTTGCTAAGGGATCAGCAATGAGGATGGTCTTCAAGCTGCACTTCAAGTAGGTGGGGTTGGGCAGGTATTCAGTAAAATTTACAGGCTCTAAAGGGACTCCAGGGGGACAGTACAGTGTCTGAGTTGGGTCAGCAGGTTGGTTTCTAGAGGGTGCAAGTGCCTGTTTGTCTACTTGGCTGGAGTTTAAATGAAAGATCACTAAGGCTAGATAAGGTAGGATTTGTTTGAACCAAAGGTTCATAAAACTTTATTATCAAAAATGACATGGGGTCATCCCCATACTTCTGGGGCTCTCATACCAGGTGATGTTGCTACTTCACTTTTTGTGGACTTCAGTTCCAGGGATAATTCACTGGCAGGACATAGATCTTGGCTTCTGGTTTCAAAGGCATAGATCCAGGTTGTGCTTGCTATGGTGAACAGATGATGATGCTTTTTTCTGCTGCTATTGTTTACCACATCACCTGAGCAGTCAAATTGCATTACCCATTCTGGACTGGAGACTGGAATTAGCTGGTGATTATTGACGGGATTGGCAGGAGGCCTTGTTGTAACCTCCTTTAGGCAAGCTACAACTTCTGTGTAGGTCTGGGTCTTTGGTGGCACATGGTTAACAGCAATCTGTTAACCATTTAGGGGAATCATCCTTAAGAGTCTGGTCGGTCTTGGAGTAATTCAACAACTCAGGTTTGCAACTCAGCAAATTAGCAAGTCCCCGTCCATCCTGGATGACATGATTAGCCTTTGGAGGGTGGGGTTTAATGCTGGGATTTCCAATGTTGATATTAAACTTCCAGCCTCAACACTTGGCTGGAAGGTTCCTGTTCCTCCTGGTTGGGGGCAAGGCATCCCTGGAGGATCAGGGGTTGGCCCTTTGGCAGTCTGGTGGGCTCCTGTCTTCCCTGGTCAACACAAGGCTTTTTCTTATACCCAGGGGTTGATTCCTGGGTTTTCAATACAAGTATTAAAATGTCATTCATGACATCCTTTCCTGTAGTTCCAATAATCAATGTGACTTGTTGGCCTCACATAAATACTAACCTTGTCACTGAATTCACTTTGCTCCTTGCTCCCTGGGTACATTAAAGACTGGCTATGCAAGCTAGACAACCACCAAGCTATGTGGCAAGGACAAATTGAAGCAACTTTCTTGAAATATTGTCAAGATTTCAAGACCTTGGTTAACAAGCTCAACAAATTTTGGGAACACGTCAATTCTCAACTCAAGTTGGTTGGAGCCCACATTTATAATTGGGGCCAACATCTGCACCAGCAATACAGTTTGGATAAGGCCGCTCTAGGCAACACTCTGTTTAGGTTCAACACTATGTTTCTGACAGAGTAGCCTCAATTGAAGTGACTCCCCCTGCTCCTTCTGTTGAGGCCCCATCTGCCTTTGAGACAAAGTTATGGGAAGCCATAGCTGATCTCAAAGCCACTACCCAACATCAAGCCTCTGTTCCAAATCCTCTGCCAGTGGAACCTATGCCTGACCCCCACATTTCTTCCCTTAACAGACCAAGTAGCTAAAATTTTGGGCAAGATCAAATATTTGCGCCAACACCTTTTAAACCCTGATGATTTGTCCTCTGGATCTGATGGCAAAGGAGAAGCAGAGGCCACTAATGCCCCTTTCCATACAGACCATGGACACTGCCCTGGTTTGGAAAGACAACCCTTTGTCAACTGTACCCTTGCTTTAGACCCTTTGGCATCAGTGAAAAATGACATTGCAGATAGACAGGATGCACTGGAACAGGAAAATGCAGAACCTTAATTGCTCAACAGAAACAATTAATGAGCAGGTTACTACTTTGACATCCCAGGATACTGCTTCAACCACTTGTATCAATGGGATTTCAGGCACCTTGGCAGTACAACAGATACAAGTTGATAAACTTGGAACTGTTGCCACTATTGACATGGATATCAGTGGACAAAACAGCTCTAGCTAGACGCCTTGGAGGAGAGCCTTTGACTTCTCTGGGATAGACAACCAGCTGTGGAATCTGAGTTTGAAGGAAAATCACCATATTGATGTTCTAAACCAGGGTGACAACAACCAATTCCTCTTTTGTCTATTAATCCCAATTATAAGTCCTCATTCAAGCAAACATTTGACCCTAAGACCTCAACCATTACTTCTTTCTTGACAATCTACAAAACTGTAATACAAAGGGCTAATGATAAGCTTAAAAAGGAGCATATTCTTCACCTTCCTGCATCCCACGTGCCAAGAATTTTTAGTCCCTAAGCTCCCTTCCATTGTCACTTGAGGAGGACATGAAATGCCTCCTTATTTAGGAATTCAGGGGAGATCTCAGCTTAGAGGTCAAGAAAGATGCATTTATGCACATTGCCTTTAAGACCAAGGAAACCCTGGCGGAGTTTGCTGACTGCTTCTATATAAAAGGACAACAGCTCATCACCAGTTGTCAGTTAACTCCCTGGGAAGCGTACACAGCATGTTCAAACGCTTTGAAGGTGAATCACCTCCTATGCCTGCACTTTGAAGGCACAAAGCTTCTCTTAATTCCATGAATAGTATTAAGACCTCCTTCAAGACATACATTTGACCCACAGAGGAACTTGGAACTTTGCAAGAGTAAGGCCAAAAATGTTGGAACCACCTCTTGTACTCCATGCATTATGACTCTGGGTTCAAGTGGGCAGCCTAAGAGACAAAGATGTCACAATTGTGGTCAAATTTGGCACCACTCACGTACCTGTACCAACCCTTGGATAGAAGGTTGCAACCCAAAGGAGCAGGCAGGAAAAGAGAGGTCAGCTTAGAGGCAGAGACGCTCTCTGCTGACCCATCTCTCACGTCTCCTCCTGATTCTCCCTCTGACAAGGAATCTCCCCCTTCAGCAAGCCCAACTATCCTTCACCTGTTTCACAATATTTCTAGTGATTCTGAACCTGAAGATTCTGACTACAATGAATCAGATAGTTATGACTACTCTGTTTTGACTGTCTCTGACACTGTGTTGGTTCCCTAAAAACTTTGATCTGGGAAAGCCACAACTATAGCTTGCCTGCCTCTGTCTGAAGCTAAGGTCATGGTGGCTCAAGCTTATCTGGCTCAAGCTCATTGACCTCCTGTCCTAGTGGACTCTTCAGAGGAAGCTGCTGAGCTAGCTGAGGCCCTCTTCCAAAATTTGATTGTGTCCCTCCTGTTGCAAACTGTGTACAAGTAAATTCCTGCCTTGAAATGCATGTTGGCAAGGTGGGAAAAGGAACTGGAAGCAGTGCAAGACATCCTGGCTGTTTTGCCACCCTTTGGAAAGATACTACCTACATGGAAGTGTTGATCCAAAAGGTTAAGATCAAGGTCATTCTGGACATGGGTTCACCTGTCAACATTGTGTCCTCCAAACTAATGAAGAAGCTCAAGCTGGCTTGTGATCTCAGCTAATATCAGTCTTATAGAACTGCTGGTATGGCTCAGACTAGAGCTATTGGTGCCTATTCTGATCTGCCTATGAGGTTTAGGAAACTTCTCATTGCATCCCTGTTGTTATTTTATAGAAAAAACTATGACCTCCTGGTTGGCACTTGATTCCTCTGCAAATACAATGGAATTTTAAACCTTCAAGATGGGTACCTATCTCTCTTAGGGTAAAAGGTCCCATTAATCTTTGAAGAACTTCTTTGCATCCCTGGCAAGCGCCTTAAGACTTGTTTGCTTGAGTATCCCACATGTATCTTCTTGCTGAAATACAGAACTCACTTCTCTAATATGCGCTCCCCTCTTCCTTCTTGTCCTGCAGAAGGTGTCCCTTTGCTTGCTCCTGCAGCCATCACTACCCCTCCTGGCTCTCAAGTGATTATTGACTCTCAGATATCCTACAAGCTGCCTGAGAAGTTTTTCTTAGAGTTTTACTCTCATGAATCCCTAAGTTACAAAGAACCTCAGTTGTGCCCTGAGATTTTAGACCAAACTCATAAGGAGCCTGTAAAGTTGCTGCTAGCTAACCTAAATGCTTTGCCCATGCAGGTTTCTAGAGGCTAAGTTGTGGGACATGAAAGCATATTAGGAGAAGAGCAAGTGGCTTCTCTCTACCCCTTTGAATCATTCAGTGACTTTAACCTACCAGAAGAAGACCCTCAAGTTCTCTCCCTGTTCACAGCTACTGATTTCCAGCAGCTATCCCCCATCCGGAAGAAATATTTACTGAAACTGCTCAATCAGTTCAATGACATCTTTGCTTCTGGGACCAATGACTATGGTCTAGCAAAAGGAGTTATTCACCAGATTGATACAGGTGATGTTCCGCCTTTTCCATGCTAAGCCCCACTGCTGCAGTAGATTAGAAGATGCCCAGGTTTCCAAAGAACTTAAACAACTATTGAATACTGGTCTCTTGGCTCCCTCTCAGAGCCCTTGGGCCTCCCCCTTGTTGATTCTTAAAAAGAAGGATGTAAGCCACCATATTGTGATAGACTACTGTAGCCTAAACTCTCTCATAAAAAAGGACTCTTACATTTTCCTGGGATTGATGATGCTCTCAGACAATTGGGAGGCCCAGAATTCTTCTTTGTTATGGATTTAGCATCAGAATACTGACAGGTCAACTTGTCCCCAGAAGACCAAGAAAAAGCCAATATTCTCACCTCAAAAGGTCTCTACAAACCAACCTGAATACCTCAGAGACTCTTTAATGCCTCTGCTACATTTCAACAAGCCATGTAATTTATTCTACAAGACCTGAAGCTCGACTGTGTCCTTGTATATCTTGATAATATCACAGTGTTCAGCTTCACCTTCACTGATTGTTTGGGCCATCTCAAGGCTGTCTTTCTCAAGATTCAAGAATCTGGTTTGAAGCCCATACCCTCCAAGTGTTTCTTTTTTAGAGAGCAACTGAAATCATTGGGCCATTAGGTCACCCAAACTGGGATACAACCCATGAATAATAAGGTGGAAGCCATTGACAAGATGCTGCCCCTCAAAAATTTACGTGAGGTCCAAGTATTTCTTGGCATGATGGGATACTATTGATAATCCATCCATGACTTTGCTGAACTGAGTGAACCCTTTTTCAAACTCCTTTGTAATATATCCTTTTAATGGACTGAAAGCCAACAGCAATCCTTTGAAGCTCCTGAAGACCAAGCTCAAAGAGGCTCCCATCCTAGTATACCATGATTATGATAAGTAGTTCATTTTTTACATTGATGCCAGTGGAGTAGATGTGGGTGAAATATTGGCACAGCTAGACAATGAATGTTTAGATTGACCTGTGGCATACTATTTATGTGTCCTTAACAAACATGAGAAGAATTATAGTGTCACCAAGAAGGAATGCTTGGCAGTTCTATATGCTGTGAGATAGTTCTGACACTAGATCTAAAGGACCTATTTTACTGTAGTCACTTACCACTCCCTCTCTTAAGTGGTTGAAACAGCTGAAAGAACCAGAAGGTTGACTGGCTTAATAGACCTTAAGCTTACAAGGATAAAATTTCACTGTGGTACACAGGCCTGGTGCTCAACACCCAGAGCTCTGATGGGCTGTCTAGAATGCCTATACTGAACATCCATCCTGCTGACGCTGATTGCCTGTACAAGTTAATAGGATATCCTGAAACTTTGACAATCAAATCAGAAAAAATACCCTGGCTCTGTAGTCCTTATCAAATAACACTATCATTTGAGACATACAACTGTTCAAGAAGATCAACAATTCCTATTTTCCCTACATTTGCCCTAGTATGAGAATAGACATTATCCTCCAAGCCCACATTAATACTGGACATGGGGGTGTAGAAAAAACTCATGACTGGTTGTGCAAGAACTTATACTGGGGAAAACATGAGCCTCCCTGATCCCTGACATCCTCTCATCCTGCCATTCCTGTCAACTCCAGCAACCTTGACCTTCCCAGCATCAGTTCAAACTCATACTGCCTAAGCATGCCTTCCACAATGTGAGTATTGATGCTGTTGAACCTCTTCCTTGTTCTAGGTCTGGATGTTGTTTCATCTTGGTATTTTTAGACCATTTTAGCAAATGGGTTGAAGCCAGAGCTACAAGAGATATAAATTCCAAGACTACCGCAAATTTCTTGTTGCAAGATATTTTCTATCAACACGGGTGCCCTCAAGTACTGCTTTCTGACAATGGGACCAACTTTAATGCTCGCCTCATAACATCCATTGTAGAGGCTATGGGTACTCACCCATTCTTCTCTGTGCCATATAATCTGTTGATCAATGGGACTGTTGAACAAGCAAATTCCTCCCCTGGTGTCCATTATGAAAAAGCTCACCCTCTCTGATGCCAAATTTGGGACATGTTCCTCCCTGCTGCCCTCTTTGCTTATCAACTCAGTAAACACCAATTGACTGGCTAATCCCCCTTTGCCATGTTGTATGGGTGTGAAGCCACAACTCCTTCAATCTTGGTACCCCCTTTGATTGAAGTTGAAATGTCTGCCAATCCTGAAACCCATGTCAAAGACTTGATTAATTGCATCATTGACATTCAGGCAACAACATACTCAACTGCCTATGAGGTCAAGGCATTAGAGCTCTTGCCTTCCAATGCTTCTAGAGCCCCCTCCCTGAGTATCAAGTGGGTGACCTAGTTCTCTATTATCAGAACTGTACTGGAGGAAGAGCCCATAAGTTAGACTCTCTCTGGGTTGGACCTTGTGAAATCACTTTTTCAAGAAGGGCGTCAAATATACCATGAAGCTGCTATCATCTGATTGTCCTTTTTCCTGAGTTCACTCCAAATTCCTCCGCAAATATCAACTCCCTATGTTCAATATTGAGGGGAAGGTGTCAGAAATTGTCCCCTTAATGCTATTTTGATATGGCCTTCAAATAGTGATATGTGCAAAGATTTGGTTGGTTTTGCTTTTGACTTTGGATATTCCTTGCCTTCTACAAATGGGTTGTTATCAATGTCCACCTATTCCAGATTACCATACCAGCCCTTGACTGATCCTGGTATGATGTCAAACCAATGTGACCCCCCTCTGCCACTCTATCTACCTATTGAGTGATCATTGACCCTTGTCTAATATTTAAGTAGAATCAAATCACCTAATAAAGACAAGTTTATCCATATTTGTGTTGGCTTCAATATTCTTCAAGCTTTTTTATTTCCTTTTTGCCAAAAGGAATTCCTAATCTTGTATTTCAGGAAATAAAGGTACATGTCCTTAATTTTGCCCCAAAGGCTAACCCAAGGCTAGCTTTGAACCTCAAATCTTTTGTTATAAAGATTTCCTGCCATGTCCTCCTGGATGTTGTCCTCAGGAGCCAGACACAACACCAGTATACAGATCTGATCATGGGCCTGCCCCATCAAACTTAATGCTGCTGGGAGCTCAGTCAGGGCTGGCTTTGTATGCTGCTATGTAATTGTCAATAGTCCCAGCCATGTTGAAGGTCTTGAGCTACATGATCATCATGGGATCTGTGCCTTTGATGGCAAGCTTCTTCAGGAATGCTTGAGTGAGCATCTCCCAGCCGGTCCTTTGGGTGAGGTTGCTTTCAAGCCAATTGCCTATGAACCTAGGCGCCACCTCTGTTGCTTGAGGGTTGATTCCAGAAACAGATTTCTGGGGATAGCTGGTCTGTGCAGACTTGTTTTGAGTACTCTGGATCCAGAGGTTGGTAATTTCTTGTCCTAGCCCTGCAAATGTCCCAATTTCTGCTGAGCAGAGGTGTTGGGAGACAATGCTGAGCACTTCAGTCATTTCATGGATTGGGGGCAGGTTCAGGACTCTTTGTGTACTGATAAAGTTGTATTGTTTGGTGGGCACAAGGATATTGTTGAAGAAAGTGTATCCTGGGGAGACATCCTGTTAATATCTTCTCCATCCAGTTAGGAGTGCCATCTGCTGGGTTTTTCTTTTAAGGGGCCCCCTTTAAGTTGTGTAGTTATGGATAACCTACCTGTGCTACCACTTTCAAACATAAAAACTCTGGGAAGTATATGAGAAGGTATAAGAGGGAAATTAGAAGATAATAATACTTTATTTGATATGAGTTTAGAGTATTATATAGTAACATAAGAAGTCACATACCATACAAGTACATTATTTTAGTCATGAGGCTTTTCCAAGTAGTGTTCCTATTAGGATTGAAAATTTATATCCTTGTACAGTATGAGTATGCAGCAAGAGTGCCACCAAATAATTTTGTAGTTGAGTCAGTTCTTGGGGGAATGATTTCCTTAGAGGGAGTAGCTGTATATACTGCAACACTATGGAGTGAACTAATCTGTCTTTGGTTTGGTAGTATAGAGAAGGTTTACCCTATATCTGAATCTAGTGAAGGATATGAAATCTAGATTGATTCTGGCTCCCCAAAGCACCAAGTTACATGAAATTGACCAAGAGAGGGGTATGAGGCTTCAGAGTTGTTGCAACTAAGTTTCCAGACTTGCCTGCCAACATATATTATGATACACAGGGGGCACTTGATGAGTTGCCCCTTGACGTGTCTAACGTCATGAACCAATCTGATGGCAGTTTCAGACTGCAGGCACTTTCTCCTAATTAGGAGCACTACCAATTCGACCTACTGATCCCGCATGAGTTATTCCTTGGCTCCAAACTCTACATGGAACATGCCATCATGCCACCCCCCTTGTGGCCCAGTGGCTTTCCCCATATAATATATCAATCACAGTATTCTATAATAAACAACACCTTATTCTTATTATTCCTGTCCTTTCTATTGGACTGTTGTCTTCCCCAATTCAAAAACTGAATCCTCATTGGTTCAGTTGCAACATTGATAGCAGTGGTAGGTTCACGACCTACCTAAAGAGAAAATTCCCCCCAAGAGAGGACAGAGTACGGGCTGTATGGCTACTCCCCATCAAGAAACCTTCCTGACAATCCCCGAGGGGGACATCCCTGAAAGGTACGTCATCTATCAAGACCAACTGGTACTTAAAAGCATGTATAACCAACTCTGCCTTGGGCAGTGCAATGCAAGTATCACCCTGCCCCAATTAGACCTCTCTGTAAGTCTTCAAACTTTTTCAACAACAGCTGCAGTTGTATCAAAGCCTGTGCTCAACCATCACCAACAAATTACTATTTCCCAAGGATACAAGAGATACAGCTAGGATTGAGACAATAGTTTTATTAATGAGCCTAAACAGGAGGAGATTGAATTGCTTGGAATAATATCACTTTGAGGGTTTTTATACCCAATTCTATGAAAAGGAGATGATAGGAGAATTATGTTTAAGCAATATTAACTCATAATTTAAATCAGAAATATATTGTTAAAAATAAGATTCTGAAAGCTAGAGTTGAGGGCTTTTGGGGACACCAGTTTGGGCTGAAATGGTTTAGTATTTGCGGAAAATATAGGCAACCAAAGATGGTAAAGGAGAAATAAACAAACAAGAAGAAGTCTTGGCATAAATATCAACAAAAAGGAAATATCAGTTGAGACTTGAATTCTCAGTCCTGACACTCTCTCAACGCATGCTCAACCTCCAGCTTGAATCCTTTGCAGGAGGTGTCAAAGGAGCTGACATTGTCAGTTAGCTCTATTCCACTAACACCCACCTCTGTATATGTCAAGTACCTGAGCCCATTTGGGTTGCCACTGCTTCATATTGTCTTACGGGACCTGCGGCAGTCTGTGTGACGGATCCAGGTCCAACCAGTCAAACTTGTTGTTATCTTGCCCTTGACTCTTATTACTATTACCTCCCTGTGACAAAGCTTCAAGGAGCTTTGCCTCCAGGGAGGCAATTTTATGAGACAACACTTTATTGTCATCCTGCCAACAAGCCATAATTCTGACACTCTTATCCTCCCTAGTTTGTAACGCCTCAACTTCACAATTAGCTCTGTCCTTAACCTGTTGCAAAATCTTATCTAACCCTAAGAGCCAGTTCCAGGAGTCCCAAGCATAAACTTGATTCTCTTGTACTGGGGTTCCTTCTTTGGCAAAATAGTTGGCATATAGCTCCACAAAATCTGCTTTCACTTCTACCAAAGATTCCTCAGGTGCTATTTTAGAGACCTCCAGACTTGCCCAAGCCTCCTCAAGTGAGCTGGTAGGAACTTCTTTCCTTGCAGTAGCAATTTCTACACAGAGCACCTCAAACTTTGCTCTTTCAAATGATAATAAAGAAGACATGATAATTGAAAAGTAGTTTGAGGGGAAAGCGTCAAAACTGACACTATATCTTTATTGAAATTTAGCTGTTCTTGCTTATATACCATTTGGGGCATATTTGGCTGAAAACCCCTCTGGTTCCTGAATCAACCTATGATTCATCTCATGTGGTCTATGACATTTGAGTCATCTAAACCTAGATCTTAACCTAAAAGATCACCAATATTTCTCAACCTATGAGAATCAACCTACAATGGAAAGAAGTCACCTGACCCCATTCATTCCAATGTCCCAGTTCAGCATGGAGCTTCCCCAGCTCCCGGCGCCAACACCCTGTGGATTACACATCCCAACACTCAGCTATTTATGTTCCAACTGGGAACCAGCTGATCAAACCTGAATTCATAGGCTTATTACCTTTATTCAGTTATCATTATATTTAATAGTTTTCTTGCATTCTAAAAACCTGTTAAAACGCTTCAAATCTCAAACAAGACACCACTATGGTGTTTTTTAAAACCCAAATTTGGGGGTTTACCTATGGTTAACCTTAACCATACTTCTTGAAACCGTCAAGGCAATTGCCCAATATAATTAAATTCTCATTAATTATATTGCCATGTATTTAATAATTAATCTTCCCAACTAATTAAATTATTTTTGAGACACCTTGTCATCAAGATTGATTCGGTCAATCTTGCCTCATGTTCTTTTATTAAATATAGATACTAAGTCTTCAGGAACCTTTATCTGAAGAATTCCAGCCAAACCTATCTACATAAAATAAAGCAAAAACAGAGCAACTTTATATCTCAGAGTATTTATTTGGCTAAATACTTAACAGTGACTGTTGTATGGTCACAGTCTGGTTCACCAACTGGGCCAGCCAAGAAATAGAAATTACTTGGGCGTCGTTCAGGGATGCTGTGAAGTCCTGCTACAGTGAAAAATTTTCACCCTTTGTAGTGGGAACTCCCCTCCTGGCCATTAAGCAGACTGATTCTGTTCCTGAATATCTTGCTGCCTGGAAGCAAGCTCTTGCCGCCGCCCCAGAAGCTGTGACTGATGGGAACACCATGCTCCTTACCTTGATAGTTAATGGGCTTAAACCCCATATCTGCAAGTGGGCTCCCATAGGTTACTGCACCTTCATTGATGACTGCTACAAGGCCATTGTGAAGGCCAATAACCAGGCTTCAATGGGCTTCTGATGTTCCAATGACGCATCACCCTAACCTCGTTCTGCATCTGGCAGTGCCCACAACCAAGTAGGCCGCTGCCAGCCCCGCCAGCAGGAAAATGGGGTTACGCGTCCCTGCTAGGGGGAACTCCAGTAGAACAAATTGAGGAACCGGAAAAATCCTGGGAGTTGTAGTTACAAGAGGTTCTACAACCCCACTTGACCATTACTCTAAATCCCTCCTAGCAAAGAATCTCTGCAACTACAACATTCACAAAGTTGAAACCCTTGATGTCTTCCAAGTTCATAGCAATGGCCCCATACTTCAAGCAAGCCACTTTTCAAATAAAGTAACTTGTTTGGCCTATTCCTTTTGTTTTTGTGGAAATACCCACAAGCTACTGGTAGATACTGGGGCCAATCACACTATGGTTGACCAGGTGTTTGCTGACTTTCAACAACTAGACTGAGTACCAAGCAGGTTCAAGGCAGTACAAGTGGCTGACTCCAGTAGTGTATCAATTACCCATGAGATGGTACCCTTCTCTTTAAGAATGGGGAACATCCAGGTTAAGCTTGTGGGACCAATCATGGCAGGGCTCAGCCATGACATCATTTTTGGCCTTGACTGGCTTTATCACAACCGTCCCTACATTGACTGGGATACGTCTGTAATTACCCTCAATAGAAATGGGGTAGGCTTTCAGATATATCCTGTCAAAAAAGAACAAGTTGCTTCACAATACCGTGTTTGTCAGAATAACAGAAACAGGCTCATATGATTTCAAGGGGGAAACTAGACTTCCATCAATGCTCAGTTGAAGTTATCCACGCGGAACCACCTGCAGCCCTCCCCTTGACCACTCTGTCTCCACCAGCGCTTGTTGCGCTCCTTGAGGAGTACAAAGATGTTTTCAGTGAAACACTGGATCAACCACCTCCTCCCTGAGAGATCCAGCATGTTGTAAAACTTCAAGGGTTGCTTCCCAAAGAATTTATCCTCTATTTCTTGACACCAAAAGAAGATGAGACACTCCACCAACACCTTGTGGACGCGCTTGATAAGGGCTTCATTTGCCCCTTGCTCTCTCCATATGGGGCAACTTTCTTCTTTGTAGCCAAGAAGGACGGGTCCCTTTGCCTGGTCACAGACTACTGCGCCCTAAATGAGGTGACTGTTAAAAACAAGTACCCCCTTCCATTGATTGACGGCCTGTTTGACACACTTGTGGGTGCAAAGGTCTTTAGCAAGATTGATCCCACCGCAAGGTACAACCAGGTCTGCATTGCACCAGGGGATGAGGCAAAAACTGCCTTCTGCACACACTACAGGTTGTTTGAGTGCCAGGTCATGAACTTTGGAATGACCAACGCTCCTTCCACCTTTGCCATGTTGATGAACAAAGCATTTGAGGAATCAATTGGGATGTGTGTTGTTGTGTACCTTGACAACATTATTGTCTTCAGTCAAGATCAAACCACGCACCTCCAACACCGCTGTGCTGTCCTTGATACCCTTTGGAAAAACCATTTGAAGGCTAAGCCCTCCAAATGTGAATTCCTCAAGTCAGAGCTCTTGTTACTTGAGCACACCATATCTGCCCAAGGGATAAAGCCTGACCCTGCCTAAATCAAGGCAGTCACAAGCATGATACCAACGTGGGCCAGGTGTGTACATTCTTAGGAATGGTTGCCTACGTGAGCAAGTTCATCCCCAATTGTGGAGAGCTTATTGCACCTCTCAACAAGCTCCTGAACACTAAACAGTGCTTCTATTAGACTCCTGCCAGAGATTGAGCCTTTGAGACGTTGAAGCAAAGACTTACAACTGCACCTGTATTGCAATTCCCTAATCAGAACTGCCAATACAAACTTGAGGCTGATGCCTCTGACAGAGATATAGGGGGTGTGTTACAGGTGGAAACTGACAAGGGCGTCTTCCTCTCTGTGGCATATGGATCCAGGAAGCTCACTGACTCAGAACAATGCTACCCAATCCATGACAAAGAGTTAGCAGCAATTGTGCACGGCGTCAAGAAATGGCACTGTTACTTGGAAGGGGCCATCTTTCCACCCCATGTCCTGACAGACCACAAGTCACTCCAGTACTTTAACGCACAGTCCCACTTGACACGCCACCAGGCAGGCTGGGTCCAGCGTCTATCTCCCTATCAGCTGCGCATCACGTATAAGCCTGGGAAGGAGCTTGTCACGTAGAGGCCTTCTCAAGGCTCTACGTAGTGTCCATTACTGGGGACAATGGTTTGGACCCAGATTGGCCAATGCTTTACCTCTGTCCTGAAGCAACTCATTACAAAGGCCTTAATTTGGTAACCATCTCCAAGTTAAAAGGCAATGAAAGTCAATTCACCACTGATGCTGGCAACGTCTGCCGCCTGGCAGAGACAGGTGAAAAGACGCCCTATATTCCCACCACACAACAAGGCAACACCATACTACACTACCACTGCACCTTGGGTCATATCAGAGGATGTAAACTCTTTGAAACCATGAAACGTAAGGTTTGGTGGCCGTTTATGCCCCAAGGCATCTTGGACCTCCTCAAAACATGTGTGCTGGGTGAAAAGAACACGTCTAAACCTGCACCCCCAAGTCTTTCCTGCCCATTAAGGCCATTGCTATGGATTTGGCCTTGGACGTCTTGGGGATTAACACCTATAGTGCTAGCTTTGGAGAGTATGGTTTCAGGCCTATACACAAATTAATACAAGTCTTAAAGACTCTGAAGTCTTTACCTTTAAATCTAAGGTAACAACTAAGTAGAGCGTATAAGCAAGTAGATAATGTATGAAAGTATAAAGGTGTGTATTTTATTTAGAAAGAAGGGAAGTTTATATACTATACTGGCTGCACGATGGATGCAGGAGTGTTATTAACACCTGCACCATTGTCAGGAACATTACAGGATCTTCTGGTGTCCACCAGGCTCTTGCATCCATGTTCTTTCCATCTTGGGATGATCCAGACAATCTGACGGAGAAGAGTGGGTGCACATTACCCCAGAGTGGCTGCAGCTTGCAGCTGCCCATTACAGAAGCTGCTTTCAGTTCCCAAACTCAATCCAACTGGATGTAACAGGTCAGCCGAATCATCGTAACATACAAGATACAGTTGGAATTGCAAATCCGTCAGATCTGACGGAATTGGGTGAAAATCAATTAGCCTTGAC
Source organism: Entomophthora muscae (assembly GCA_014839935.2). NCBI lineage: Eukaryota > Fungi > Entomophthoromycota > Entomophthoromycetes > Entomophthorales > Entomophthoraceae > Entomophthora > Entomophthora muscae. The sequence goes on along the minus strand of QTSX02002169.1, from coordinate 487,236 downwards.
TACCAGGATTAATTCCACTGATAGCCTTGACCATTCTAATATGCACCTAATTTACGGCAGCCATGGAACCCTTCAAGCAGTGGGCCCTCAACATTGTTGGACCCCTCCCCAAAGACAGACTTGGAAAAAAGTACATCATCACTGCCATTGACTACTTCACCCACTGGCCAGTAGCATGGGCGGCCACTAATCACACCGCCACCACCATCACCTGCCTCATTGGCAAGAAAAATGTGGCCTGCTTTGGGCAACCCAGACACCTCATTACAGATGGTGGCCCCAAGCTTGTTGGGCATGTCATGAAGGTGTACTGGGCCAAGAATGCCCTTCAGCAAATAGTTACGACCCCATACCACCCTCAAGCCAATGGACTTGTAGAGCAGCTGAATGGTTTGTTGGTCCAATTAATTGCCAAGCTCTGACAAGAACACCCTAATACTGTGTGGACTGAACACTTGCCCACTGCCCTGCTCATTTTATGAGCAAGGGTCAATAGGGGCACTGGGTTCAGTCCCAGCAGCCTGGCCTTTGGGAAGACCAATGGGTTGGCGGGAGTAGAACAAGAGAAATTACAATACACAGTTCCCGTGAAGCCCCCCTTGTTGCCTACCCCTTCTCTGAGCCAGTGGCGCACCAAAGCGTGAGATATTGAACACAAGCAAATTTAGGATGGGACAAAACACCTTGAGGCCAGGTACGCCATAGGTGACCCTGTCTACACCCTCAACCCCAATTCAGCCAAATTAGAACCCAACCACTTGGGACCCTTCAAGATAGCTGTGATCTATGACAACCACACCTACCAGCTTGAAGATGCCCAAGGAAACACTAAAAAGCTTCACCACAATTGCTTGCGCCCCTGCCATGCCATCCCCACACAAAGGTTGTTCGTGTGAACCTTCCCAGATCTTCCGCAGACTCTGATCCTGGTGTCTGATGACAATCAGGGGGCAAGGGGAGTGTTGCAACCAAGTTTTCAGACTCGCCTGCCAATGTATCTTATGATAAATAGGGGCACTCAATGAGTTGCCCCTTGACGTGTCTAACGTCATGAACCAACCTGATAGCAGTGTTGAACTGTGGGCACTTTCTCCTAATTAGGAGCGGTACTGATTTGACCTGCTGATCCCGCACGAGGTATTCCTTGGCTCCAACCCCTACATGGAACATGCCATCATGCCACCCCCTTGTGGCCCAGTGGCTTTCCCCATATAGTATATCAATCACAGTATTCTATAATAAATAACACCTTATTCTTATTATTGCTGTCCTTTCTATTGGACTGCTGTCTTCCCCAATTCAAATCCTGAATCCTCATTGGTTCAGTTGCAACAGAGTGGTTTGGTTTGGAATCTTTCATGGTTGGCAGTGGCTTGCTTTGATTAATAGCTTTGTTGATGCCAGTCCAAGGTTCCTGAGGCGCGGGGTTCAACTTTAGCTGCCCAGCTCCCCATTTTTAGGCTGGTCTATACCAGCTACTGTGGACCCCTCTGGATCCATAATGGATCCCGCCAGCACTGGGTCCTTGAAAAGTTTTGAGAAAAATTGCCAGCCTGTGCAGTTTGGAGAAGCTGGAGGACTCATTATGCTACTTTAGGTGCTCTCTGTTGAGGCGGGGTGTTTAGAGATCTGTTTGATGTAATGTGGTCAATCAAGCAGCAGAGATGAGTATGTTAATGAGGATGGTGATTCCTATAGGGAAAGATTTTGGTGTGGTTATAGATTTTTTGGTTATTGGGGTGTACCGTTTTATGTAGGTTCTTGTTTGGAGGTGGGTTCATGCTGCTTAGATATGGGTAGCTTGCTCTTTACTGCCATTGCCAACGATGGACTTATCGAAAGTATGTTAAGTTAGAAAATAACTGATAATTTTATTAGATGTAATAATATATATTCATGGGTAGAATAGTGTAGCAGCTTTTTCTGTGTAGGTAATGAGATAGTTGTTGTTTGGGGCTTTAAATATAAACTATTCCTTCTACTAGATGGTTATGTTCAGGGTTGTGATTAGCTAGCCCGATTTTAAGTTGTTGGGGAGGGTATTTGGACCCTTTTCGAGGAGCGTTACCACGATCTCGGTGGAATGGGAATCACCGATCCAATCAGCTGCAGTGGTACGGATAGATAGATGTATAGGTTGGCAAGTTACATGCGAGTATGTTCGGGTAACTACTGCTATTCTGGAAGGAGACCATTTCATAGCAGCAGGTTATAGAATATCGGGAGGAGTTAAGGTTGGGATTTAGGTGGCTATCGCTTACCTGAAGCTTGTAATCAGCTGTAGTTCAATAGTTTTTTTTGCAGTTGTAATTTATGGAGTTGGTTATAAGTTGATAGTTAAATAAGATCCTTTTTGAATACGATAGTGACATGAATTTGAAGAAGGTTGAATATGAAAGTTTGATGGATTTTATGATTATTACGTAATGGGGATGCCTAAATAGGATGGTTTATCTATTTGCAGGTGGAGCATGTTGGCTTCTGGATGGGGTATGGAGGTAGATTCCTTTGGGATGGATTGGTTTTTTAGGAACGTAAACATTGATGTATTTCCTTGTGTTGCTGTTAGTATTTTGCTGGGCAAGTTTAGATGCCGATAGCTTGGAGTGGGCCTTTGTCATGCAGGATGGACACTTTGGTTGGTCTGGTAACTGCAGTGGCATTGCATTTGCAAGTAGATTGATTGGACGTTAGATGGGTTGGAATTAATTAGGCTTGATGAAGGAAATTAATAGGCGTAGCTTGTATGGGAGATGGAATAATGCTGCCATGGCATGATAGAGTTGATCAGCCGGAAGAAATAGGCAGTTCAAAGCAAAGCGCGAGCGTGGAACTGAAGAATCGGAACAGCCCAGGGACCTGACCAATGGAAGGTTGATTGGTTGGAAATGATCAGCTGGCGGGTAGAGCAGCAGTAATAAATGTCTAGTTTAAATAGCGACAGTTGGTAATTAAATGAGGGATCGGCAAGAGCAGTAGAGATGGAGGCTGTATTTAAGTGCAAGGCTGCAATAGGGTTGGATATCGAGTTTGGATAGCTCAAGTAATTCGAAATGATGGTTGAAGGAGAACTCAAAGCACGGGCAACATCGGAAATCTACTCCAAGCCGGTCAATACCCCACAGCCAACCATGCCATGTGAAGTGGAGGCGTTAGAGAAATGGGTTGAAGATCTATCCCAGTACGAACGTATGCTTGAAGATATGGCCAAGGCTAGTTTGCAACCTTCGTTCAAAGAAGAGCTTGGGGCAGTAGATGGCTGGTTCTCAGCACTCTCTGAGGGCGAGCGCACCGCCGCGCTGTACACGCTGACCCACAAGTGCACACCCGTCCAGGTGCGCTTTTTCATCACCGTCCTCCAGAAGATGGTTGCTGAGCCCTCCAAGGAAGGCCTTCGCACCTTTAACGACTTCCAGGCCACCCGCAAGCTTGCAACGACTAAGGACCTTGTCAAAGAGCCAACCAAGGAGGCATCCAAAGACGACGACTGGCGCGCAAACCGCCCCCGCAAGCTTCCTGGGCTTGACATCAAAGCAGCTGTCCATTGGGGCCATCGTGAGATCAACTCTGGATCCCTTCAGCGCCCAATGTCTGCGGCCCATACCTATGACCAGGCATGGCGCGGCGCTCGCCGTCTCAGCCCAACCGCAGCATACAAGTCCCCCGCATTCCCTCCTGGTTTATCTGCAACCTCCCCAAAGTGGCCCGTCACCCCCACTGACGTCCACTATGAGAGCCCCAAGGAAAGCCCCAAGGACAAGAACACCATGGAGGTGGTAGACTTTGAGCTTCTCAAGGACATCCCAGCATGGATGCGCTCCCTGCGCCTGCACAAGTATACGTCGCTGTTTGAGAAGATGCACTGGCGCGACATTGTGGCCATGGACGACCAGCAGCTCACCGATATCGGCGTAGCCGCATTGGGCGCCCGCCGCAAGTTCCTCAAAATCTTTGAGAACATCAAGAAGGAGGCTGAAGACAAGGGGCTCACCCCCTCCATCTCCAACTGCTCCAGCGACGGCTCCTTCTGCGACGATCCCGTCTCCGAGACCGATCAGCCCACCCCCAATCTATGCGAGAAGCCCAAAGATTTGCCCAAGGACACCATCCAAGACTCTGTCAAGGAATCCCTCAAAGTATAATTCCGCTCTAGACCTCATCTCATGCGTACTGTAAAACCTATTCATTAAATGACATATATTTTATTCTCGATTAATAAATGCGCTTTGAACTGTAAATAATTTTGTTGACTGACAATCAATTCCGCATTCAAAATTTAATCAACCCTGCTTACGATAGATGTAAACTTTTTTAGCTTGTAATTTATCTTTACATCATCGCTTCTCACATACATAATGACCAACTTCATCACTGTAACTTAGCTAAGCCAATCGACATGCGGTGAATCCCAATTAACCGACAATCAATCCGATCCTCCCACCGGGAGCTGATCGATAAAACCCTAACTGGTACAACTGGATTCATAAGAATGTAAGATCACCGTAGCTGTGAACTCAACGGAAGCAGGGTGTTGAGTCCACCCATCCGCCACTAATATACAACTGGATCCCCCTAGCCTTTGACGTCCCATACCCATGGGGCAGTCAAATGGCTGCATGTTGCCGATTATACAATCCAAGACATGGCCCCACATCTTAAGTGGGATGGCGCTAAAATCGATCGGTTAAGATTTAACTAAGCTATAGAGTACCTATCCATCCCAAAGCATCCAATGTACCAATCAGTCTAAACATCGAAATCTACCCCTGCGATTTCTAATAAAAATCTATACCAAGCGGATTAATCGTATCGCAACTGCGCAGTCCAACCTTCGCACGGCCAAGTAAGTTATGCTGCGGCATTTAATCTAAAGCCCATCCAGAGATGCTTTGGCTCAGTATCGGCTAGATTCCGGGTCTGGGCCGCTTTGGCCAGACCGGAATCACTTTAAGTTTAAAGTTCTAAAATAAACCTTTGAATCGGTGACTGAGAACCAGAAACTGGCCACGGTTGCCCAAGGCTTGGTCAAAGCCCACCCGAAACCAGCGTTATGCTTGAATAAAGAAAGTTTCTCAAAGCAAGCGCGCCCAGATCAAATGATTTTTCATTCGGGTGCTAGGTTTATCTGGGCTCGAACCAGGGTTGCAGCGATCTGCTCCATTGGCTGATTTATTATAAAAGCTGTCCCCCAGAGCATACCCGGCCCTGGTTCCACTAAACCCATGTCTTACTTTTGATACTGGTGGAGGATCCGTTCCTGATCTTGGTTTATACATCAATGGATAGAATGCCATCAATTTCTCTTTGATTTTTAAAAATGAAAATAAGTATAAATTTTCAAATCAAAAGATTTTTTAAAAAGGAAAACTTTAACCGTTAGATATATTATCTTTATCAGTTCATTGCTATGGTTGCTACTAGGATGCCGGCCACCCCGGCTGGCCGGCCGCGAGCAAAACGGAAAACAATTTGAACATTTTAAAATAAATGTTTGATAAGAGGACCTAGAGCCAGAAACTGGCCGCGGCTGCCCGGGCTTGGCCGAAGCAGCCCTAGTTGCTACAGCCCATTGGTTTCACATGTAATTTTCTACTGGATGCTAAGCAGGTTGCCCTGGATTTTGTCCACCATAGCCCAAACCCAAGATAAAAATTGAATTAAATCCTTTATAGTTGCCCTTTAATTATCAATCTGTAAGGGTAGAAAATTGAAACGGCAAAAAGCAGATCAGCTGAAATAGCCCATGCTCAGTCAAGTTTTCATTTTAAAAATAGAATTTACTAATCAGATTGAATCAGGTACAAAATAAAGTCACAAAAGGTTGAACTGTTCAGAACAACCTACAGTTAAAATCAAGCCTCTGATGCATATCAACCCATTTTTGATGATATAAAGTTGAGCGCGAGCCTGAAAATCAATCTTCCATTTCATCAGAGCAACCTTTAAATAAATCTGCAAATGTACAGATGTTTTCAAACATATGTTGCTAAGCAAAATAAACTCATTTGTAAGCCAGATGAACTGAGATTTAAACAAAATCAACCCAGACGAAAACAAATTACAAGTGAACCCAAATATAATGTTAATCAATATAAGTTTATGCGTTTTGATTCTTTTGCATCTTAGTTGATTTTGTTCAAATCTCAGTTGACTTTGCATAAATCTCAGTTTTTTAGCGCCATAGCTATGAAAACCACTATACTTTCAAATTCCAGTGTTCAATCCACAAATTGATGACCTTTTTGCACCCCTCTCAGGCCCAAAGATCTCATCTAAAATTGACCCCCCATACAGTAGTTTTAGAAGCTATGGTAACAACTGAAAATAGTTCAGATTTAAACAAAATAATTTCAGATTTGAACAAAATCCTAGTCGCGCAAGATTCAGGATTCAATAAATTTAAATATTTTTGGTTAATAAATAAACTGTCAAACAAAAAACAAAATTTCACTAGCCCATTATACAAAATTATATCAAACATCAAGCGGTGTAGTTCAAACCACAAACAAAATGAACTGACACAACAAAATAAATGGATTGGATGCTATTCCGGAGTATATTATAATCCAAGCAGGATTCATATGAGGCACCAATAGAAAGACTAAAATGAAACAAAATTTGAGCAATCTAGAAGCAAGATTCCATAAGCACAAAACTAAATGAACTCACACAAGATGTGTAGTATGATCAGCCTAAAATAGAAAAATAACAGTTTAACAGCCAATCAAGAGCTATCCAATTTAGGGACAGAGGCATTTTATTCATTTTCATGGCTCCTAATCTGTATGAAATGGTTTTGAGAACCTTCCAAATATGGGCTCAAGATTACAATAAAAATAAATCATTAAATTTTAAATTTTTCTACTTTTAGTGATTTTATCCTAGGCTTTTTTCTAATATGGTTTTCAACAGCAACATCTTCAACGGCACAAGCAGCCAAGCCAGTAGCAGCCAAGCCAGCTTTGATGAAGGCAAGGCTCAGAATATGGAGGCACCTGTTTATACCCAAGCCTTTGAGGCAGGTAACAAGGAAGCTGACCTGTACCTGACCACTGACCCCTATGGCTTTGACTTGTTCAGTAGTCACGTAGTGTCTAGCTCTGCCCCTGCTTCTGTACCCACCCCCACACAAGCTGCCTGCCAACCAACCAATCAGGATGTTAACCTTGATTTGGAACATCTTCCTGCCGCTAGCCAACCTTCCCCTCTACAGCCAATCAGGCTTCAGCTCCCCCTGCCCAGCGCCCCAAACAACAAATCATCACCGCCCAAATTCTCCAGAAAATTGTGGCACTAAACCTACAGGGTCTGTCATGAGACCAGATTGCCGCCCAGTTGCAATTTGCCTGAGCTACTGTCATGCGGGAGTTCAACAACCTAATGAACAAGGGGAATCTGATTGGGATGGCCAAGAAGCCAAAGAAGGCCCCCGAGTCTCAGATAACTGAGGCCTACCCAATAATGCTTGACCTCCTCCAGTGGGACCCCAAGCTTTCCCTAATCCAGGTCTGCAAACAGCTTGCACACCATAGCATATGGGTCTCTGAGTGCATGGTGCAGCTCTGGATGTATGGGAAGGTGGCTTCTATATAGGCTCTTACAAATTTTGCCGGCAACCAATGTGATGGAGCTGAGGATCCCCGTATGATATTGACATCAAGTCAACCCTGGTCCAATGCCTGACAAGTTTGTCAGATGACATCATTTTCATCTCTTACTATAAGCTATCCATAGCTTTTGACAATTTTGGCGCCCAAGGAAGAGCTGCCACACAAAAAGGGAGGAAGAAGGTCAAGAAGGGGACATTTATTGGTGCATTTCTGGCTGGTTCAGCCAAGGGTTTTATCTACTATCAGACAAACCCAGATTTCACCAATGGCTACAAGTACAGCCACATCCTTGGTGGATTACTCAAATCCTGGGATAGCTTGAATTCAAAGCATCTGGTTTTCTTGAGTCACTAGATGAAGGGTAGATTCACCGCCCTTGAGGCCATTCAGGGACGTGGGCACCAGGCCTCAGTATACCCCGCCGGCCACGCAGACATTCATCTGGCTGATGTTGTCTTATTTAACATTGGATCCACACTACAGGAGCGCCGCCCTCAGGCTTTCAATGACATCTATCTTGGGGTCCTTGATCACAATTCTCTCTTTGGTCGCCAAATGGTGGCTGACTTGCTTGCCCAAATTGTCTTCCACATGAACATGGGCAACTAATCACACAAAGATAAGCGCCTTCCACCCCTGCCACAGCCACCTATCAACCCATCCAGCCAATGATGGATGAGGAATACGACAAGCATTATATGGCAGCCATCACGCGCAATCCTCCTACCTCTACTCCCGCCACCACCACCCCCCACCTTCCAGCCCCACCCACCAAATCCCAGACCCCCCAGGCCAGCACTGCCTCTACGTCTTCCTTCCTGCACCATTCTGCCTACTAGGCATCACTCTTCCCCACCCCAATAAACCCCCTGTTGCCAAACATTTTCTATTTATATTATCTTTTTTGAATTTTTATTCTTCATGTTCTCTTTGTTTATAGTTGGCTTTATTCTTTATGTTCAGCTCATTTCTATAAAATCATATATTTACTATGCTGTGTATCTAGATCCAGAACACAGTTATTTTTAGAACCCAAGCACAGCCCCTTGTGAAAATATTAATGATTATTTGGTTAACAGCAAAATTTGAATTAGAAAATTATAGGTCAACTGTTTTTAGATAAAGTTGTTACTGCTCCAAATTCACACCCTTAATGATAAACTTTGAGCCAACCAGGAGCCAAGTGATAAAGTGATTTTTGTGACATAAAGGGGCATTCAATAATTCTTTGATGCATGTGCGCTAATTAATATTATTGGCTGGATCTTTTGCCATTGTGCGCCATTGCTGCTGTGGCAAGTTGTTGGTGGACTAGTGCCCAATCAGCTGCTGAGTTAGTACTAGTCCACCAACAACTCGCCACAGCAATAATGGCGCACAATAGCAAAAGATCCAGCCAATAATATTAATTAGCGCACATGCATCAGAGAATTATTGAATGACCCTTTATATCACAACAATCACTTTATCACTTGGCTCCTTATTGGCTTAAAGTTTATCAATAAGGGTTTGAATTTGGATCAGTAACAAATTTATCTAAAAACAGTTGACCTATAATTTTCTAATTCAAATTCAGCTGTTCACCAAATCATTGTTAATATTTTCACAAGGGGCTGTGTTTAGGTACTAAAAATAATATGGCAATTAAGGAAACAATGCCAACACAAAGCAAAAAACACATATTAAGATGAGCGTAAAACATATACACAATGGGTAAAAAAATGGGATAGTGTAGCAAATGGGAAAACAAACAGGAATAAACAACTAGGCAAAAGTATCAGAATAATACAGATTTTATTGGGGTAAAAGCTATAAAAACATATGGAAAGGTTAGTAAAAAATCATATGAGAGAATCAGAGAAGCTATTGAAGGATCTCAACTCTGCAATTGCAAAAATCAAAGACATTGACCGCAAGGTCAAGGCAAAAGTCAAGGCCACCGTTCTTACAGGGGGCAAAATTGAAAAGGTGTCTGCCAAGTCACGCATGGCCAAGATGCCAGACACCCCCAAAATAACAATTGAGTGTCTTCTTAACATTCAAAAAACTGTAGTTGAGGGCCTCCAGTTCAAGTCATTTGCCCTCTCCGCGCCGTCTGTCTGGGTCAACAATCCTGAGATGTATGCACATCTCAAGCCAGCCAAGCAAGCAAGAACTGAGGATACATAATTGCCTGCCCAACTGCTTGCGCCAAGAATGGCCAAGCCTGCCAAAGCAGCTGAAAAAGAGGAAACACAAGAAGGTAACC
>QTSX02002169.1:178370-477368 GCA_014839935.2 Entomophthora muscae | reverse complement strand
CCTTAATGGGCAGGACAGACTTTGGGGGTGCAGGCTTAGATGTGTTCTTTTCACCCAGCACACATTTTTTGAGGAGGTCCAAGATGTCTTGGCGCATACACAGCTACCAAACCTTACGTTTCATGATTTCAAAGAGTTTACATCCTCTGATATGACCCAAGGTGCAGTGGTAGTGTAGTATGGTGTCACCTTGTTGTGTGATGGGAATATAGGGCGTCTTTTCACCTGTCTCCGCCTGGTGGTAGACATTGCCAGCATCAGTGGTGAATTGACTTTCATTGTCCTTTAACCTGGAGATGGTTACCAAATTAAGGACTTTGTAATGAGTTGCTTCAGGACAGAGGTAAAGCATTGGCCAATATGGGTCCAAACCATTGTTCCTGGTAATGGACGCTACATAGAGCCTTGAGAGGGCCTCTGTTATGACAAGCTCCTTCCCAGGCTTATACTTGATGTGCAGCTGATAGGGTGATAGACGCTTGACCCAGCCTGCCTGGCAGCGTGTCAAGTGGGACTGCGTGTTAAAGTACTGGAGCAACTTGTGGTCTGTCAGGACACGGGGTGGAAAGATGGACCCTTCCAAGTAACAGTGCCATTTCTTGACGCAGTGCACAATTGCCGCTAAAGCTTTGCCATGGATTGGGTAACATTGTTCTGAGTCAGTGAGCTTCCTGGGTTCATATGCCACAGGGAGGAAGATGCCCTTGTCAGTTTCCACCCATAACACACCCCCTATGGCTCTGTCAGCGGCATCAGCCTTGTGTTTGTATTAGCAGTTCTGATTGGGGAATTGCAATACAGGTGCAGTTGTAAGTCTTTGCTTCAACGTCTCAAAGACTCAATCTATGGAAGGAGTCTAATGGAAGCGCTGTTTAGTGTTCAGGACCTTGGTGAGAGGTGCAATAAGCTCTCCACAATTGGGGATGAACTTGGGCATGTAGGCAACCATGCCTAAGAATGTACACACCTGGCCCATGCCAGTGGCATGCTTGTGATTGCCTTGATTTAGGCAGGGTCAGGCTTTATCCCTTGGGCAGAGATGGTGTGCTCAAGTAACAAGAGCTCCAACTTGAGGAATTCACATTTGGAGGGCTTAGCCTTCAACTGGTTTTTCCAAAGGGTGTAAATGACAGCACAGAGGTGTTGGAGGGGTGTGGTTTGATATTGACTGAAGACAATAATGTTGTCAAGGTACACAACAACAAGTTTTCCAATCAGCTCCTCAAATACTTTGTTCATCAACATGGCAAAGGTGGAGGGAGTGTTGGTCATTCCAAAGTTCATGACCTGGCACTCAAACAACCTGTAGCGTGTGAAGAAGGCAGTTTTTGCCTCATCTCCTGGTGTAATGCGGACCTGGTTGTAACCTGAGGTGGAATCAATCTTGCTAAAGACCTTTGCACCCACAAGTGTTTCAAACAGGCTGTCAATCAACAGCAGGGGGTACTTGTTTTTAACGGTCACCTTGTTTAAGGCGCGGTAATCTGTAAATAGGCAAATGGACCTGTCCTTCTTGGCTACAAATAAGACAGAAGCCCCATATGGCAAAAGCAAGGGGTGGATAAAGCCCTTATCAAGTGCATCTACAAGGTGCTGATGGAGTGTCTCATCTTCTTTTGGTGTCAAGAAATAGAGGATAAACTCTTTGGGAAGCAACCCTTGAAGTTTTATAGCATACTGGATCTCTTGGGGAGGGGGTGGTTGATCCATTGTTTCACTGAAAACATCTTTGTACTCCTCAAGGAGCGCAACAAGTGCTGGTGGAGACAGAGTGGTTAAGGGGAGGGCTGCAGGTGGTTCTGTGCGGATAACTTCAACTGAGAATTGATTGAAGTCTAGTTTCCCCCCTTGAAATCATATGAGCCCGCTTCTTTTATTCTGACAAACACAGTATTGTGAAGCAACTTGTTCATTTTGATGGGATATATCTGAAAGCCTACCCCATTTCTATTGAGGGTAATTACAGATGTATCCCAGTCAATGTAGGGACGGTTGTGACAAAGACAGTCAAGGCCAGAAATGATGTTGTGGCTGAGCCCTGCCATGATTGGTCCCACAAGCTTAATCTGGATGTTCCCCATTCTTACAGAGAAGGGTACCACCTCATGGGTAATTGATACACTACAGGAGTCAGCCACTTGTACTGCCTTGAACCTGCTTGGTATTCAGTCTAGTTGTTGAAAGTCAGCAAACACCTGGTCAACCAGAGTGTGATTGGCCCTGGTATCTACCACTATCTTGTGGGTATTTCCACAAAAACAGAAGGAATAGGCCAAGCAAGTTACTTTATTTGAAAAGTGGCTTGCTTGGAGTACAGGGTTCTCGCTACAAACTTGGAAGACATTGAGGTTCTCAAATTCATGAAAATTGTAATTGCAGGGGTTCTTTGCAAGGAGGAATTGAGAGTGAGGATCAAATGGGGTTGTAGAACCTCTTGTAACTACAACCACCAGGCTTTTCCCTGGTCCTCAATTTGTGCTACTGAAGTTCCCCCTAACAGGGATGCTTAACCCCATTTTCCTGCTGGCAGGGCTGGCAGAAGCCTACTTGGTTGTGGGCACTGCCAGGTGCAGAACAAGGTTGGGGTGATGTGTCATTAGAACAACAGAAGCCCATTGAAGCCTGGTTATTGGCCTCCACAATGGCCTTGTAGCAGTCATCAATGGAGGTGCAGCAACCTACAGAAGCCCACTTGCAGATATGGGGTTTAAGCCCATTAACTATCAAGGTAAGGAGCATGGTGTTCCCATCAGTCACGGCTTCTGGGGTGGCAGCAAGATATTCAGGAACAGACTCAGTCTGCTTAATGGCCAGGAGGGGAGTTCCCACTATAAAGGGTGAAAATGTTTCACTGTAGCAGGACTTCACAGCATCCCTGAACAACACCCAGGTAATTTCTATTTATTGGCTGGCCCAGTTGGTGAACCAGACTGTGACTGTACAACAGTCACTGTTAAGTATTTAGCCAAATAAATACTCCAAGATATAAAGCTGCTCTGTTTTTGCTTTGTTTTATGTAGATAGGGTTGGCTGGAATTCTTCAGATAAAGGTTCCTGAAGACTTAGTATCTATATTTAATAAAAGAACAGGAGGCAAGATTTACTGAATCAATCTTGGAGACAAGGTGTCTCAAAAACAATTTAATTAGTCGGGAAGATTAATTATTAAATAAATGGCAATATAATTAATGAGTATTTAATTATATAAGGCAATTGCCTTGACTGTGTCAAGAAGTATGGTTAAGATTAACCATAGGTAAACCCCAAAATTTGGGTTTTAAAAACACCATAGTGGTGTCTTGTTTGAGGTTTGAAGTGGTTTAACAGGTTTTTATAATGCAAGAAAACCATTAAATGTAACAATAACTGAATAAAGGTAATGATGCCTAGGAATTCAGGTTTGATCAGCTGGTTCCCAGTTGGAACATCAATAGCTGAGCGTTGGGATGTGTAATCCACAGGGTGTTGGCGCCGGGAGCTGGGGAAGCTCCATGCTGAACTGGGGCATTGGAATGAATGGAGTCAGGTGACTTCTTTCCATTGTAGGTTGATTCTCATAGGTTGAGAAATATTGGTGATCTTTTAGGTTAAAATATAGGTTTGGATGACTCAAATGTCATAGACCACATGAGATGAATAATATGTTGATTCAGGAACCAGAGGGGTTTTCAGCCAAATATGCCCCAAATAGTATATAAGCAAAATCAGCTAATTTTAAATAAAGATATATTGTCAATTTTTGACGCTTTCCCCTCAAACTTCTTTTTAATTATCATGTCTTCTTTACTACCATTTGAAAGAACAAAATTTGGATTGCTCTGTGTAGAAACCACTGCTGCAAGGAAAGAAGTTCCTACCAGCTCACTCAAGGAGGCTTGGGCAAGTATGGAGGTCTCTAAAATAGCACCTGAGGAATCTTTGGTAGAAGTGAAAGCAGCTTTTGTGGAACTATATGCCAACTATTTTGCCAAAGAAGGAACCCCAGCACAAGGGAATCAAGTTTATGCTTGGGACTCCTGGAACTTGCTGTTAAGGTTAGATGAGATTTTTCAACAGGTTAAGGACAGAGCTAGTTGTGAAGTTGAGGCATTAAGAAATAGGGAGAAAAAGAGTGTCAGAATTATGGCTTGTTGGCAGGATGACAATAAAGTGCTGTCTCACAAAATTGCCTCCCTGGAGGCAAAGCTCATTGAAGCTTTGTCATAGGGAGGTAACAGTAATAAAAGTCAAGGGCAAGATAACATCAAGTTTTACTGGTTGGAGCTGGATCCGTTGCACAGACTGCTGCAGGTCCCGTAAGACAACCTGAAGCAGTGGCAACCCACATGGGCTCAGGTACTTGACATATACAGAGGCAGGTTTTGGTGGAGTGGGGCCAACTGACAATGTCAGCTCCTTTGACACCTCCTGAAAAGGATTCAAGATGGAGGTTGAGCATGCATTGAGAGAGTGTCAGGACTGAGAATTCAAGTCTCAACTGATATTTCCTATTTTGTTGATATTTATGCCAAGACTTCTGCTTGTTTGTTTGTTTCTCCTTTACCATCTTTGGTTGCCTATATTTTCCACAAATACTGAACCATTTCAGCCCAAACTGATGTCACCCAAAAGCTGCCAATTCCAGCTTTCTGAATCTTACTTTCAACAATATATTTCTGATTCAAAATTATGAGTTAATCTCGCTTAAACATAGTTTTGCTATCATCTCCTTTTCATAGAATTGGGTATAAAAACCCCCACAGCTCTATTATTCCAAGCAATTCAATCTCCTCCTGTTTAGGCTCATCAATAAAACTATTGTCTCAATCCTAGCTGTATCTCTTGTATCCTTGGGAAATAGTAATTTGTTGGTGATGGTTGAGCACAGGCTTTGATACAACTGCAGCTGTTGTTGAAAAAGTTTGAAGTCTTACAGAGAGGTCCAATTGGGGCAGGGTGACACTTGCATTGCACTGACTGAGGCAGATTTGGTTATCCACGCTTGTAAGTACCAGTTGGTCTTGATAGATGACGTACCTGTCAGGGATGTTCCCCTTGGGGATTGTCAGGAAGGTTTCTTGATGGGGAGTAGCCATACAGCCTGTACTCTGCCCTCTCTTGGGGGGAATTTTCTCTTTAGATAGGTTGTGAACCTACCACTGCTATTACTGTTGTAACTGAACCAATGAGGATTCAGTTTTTGAATTGGGGAAGACAAAAGTCCAATAAAAAGGACAGGAATAATAAGAATAAGGTGTTGTTTATCATAGAATACTGTGATTAATATACTATATGGGGAAAGCCACCAGGCCACAAGGGGGTAGAATAGTGGGAAGTTCCATGTAAGGTTTAGAGCCAAGGAATAACTTGTGCGGGAGTCAGCAAATTGAATTGGTAGTGCTCCTAATTAGGAGAAAGTGCCTGCAGTCTGAAACTGCCATCAGATTGGTTCATGACATTAGACACATCAAGGGGCAACTCAACAAGTGCCCCTATGTATTATAAGATATGTTGACAGGCAAGTCTGTAAACTTGGTTGCAACAACTCTGAAGACTCATACCCCTCTCTTAGTCAAGTTCAGGTAACTTGGTGCTTTGGAGCACCAGAATTAATCTAGATTTTATACCATTAATTAGATTCAGATGGAGTGTAAACCTTCTCTATACTACCAAACCAAAGACATATTAGTTCACTCCATAGTGTTGCAGCATCTACAGCTACTCCCTCTAAGGAAATCATTCCCCCAATAACTGACTCAACTACAAAATTATTTGGTGGCACTCTTGCTGCATACTCATACTGTACAAGGATATAAATTTTCAAATCCTAATAGGAACACTACTTGAAAAAGCCTCATGACTACCATAATGTACATGGATGGTATGTGGCTTCTTATGTTACTATACAATACTCTAAACTCATATCAAATAAAGTATTATTATCTTTTAATTCCCCCTTATAACTTCTCATATAATTCCCAGAATTATATGTTTGAAAGTGGTAGCACAGGTAGGTTAACCATACCTACACAACTTAAAGGAAAAATTTATCTAAAGAAATGAATCCAGAAGACGGCACTCCCCATTGGCTGGAGAAGATATTAACAGGATGTCTCCCCAGGATACACTTTCTTCAACAATATTCTTGTGCCCAACTAACAATAAAACTTTATCAGTACACAAGGAGTCCTGAACCTTCCCCCAATCCATGAAATGCCTGAAGTGCCCAGAATTGCCTCCCAACACCTCTGCTCAGCAGAAATTGGGACAGTTGCAGGGCTAGGCCAAGAAATCTCCAACCTCTGGATCCAGAGTACTTAAAACAAGTCTGCACAGGCCAGCTATCACCAGAAATCTAGGCAGCCAGAATCAACCCTCAAGCAACAGAGGTGGCGCCTAGGTTCATAGGCAAGTGGCTTGAAAGCAACCTCACCCAAAGGACCAGCTGGGAGATGCTCACTCAAGCATTCCTGGAGAAGCTTGCCATCAAAGGCACAGATGCCATGATGATCATGTAGCTCAAGACCTTCAATGTGGCTGGGACTATTGACAAGTAAATATCAGCATACAAAGCCAGCCCTGACTGAGCTCCCAGCAGCATTAAGTTTGATGGGGCAGGCCCATGATCAGATCTGTATACTGGTGTTGTGTCTGGCTCCTGGGGACAACATCCAGGAGGACACGGCGGGAAATCTTTATAACAAAATATTTGAGGTTCAAAGATAGCCTTGGGTTAGCCTTTGGGGCAAAATTAAGGACATGTACCTTAATTTCCTGAAATACAAGATGAGGAATTCCTTTTGGCAAAAAGAAAATAAAAAAAAGCTTGAAGAATATTAAAGCCAACACAAATGTGGATAAACCTGTTTTTATTAGGTGATTTGATTCTACTTAAATATTAGACAAGGGTCAATGGTCACTCAATAGGTAGATAGAGTGGCAGAGGAGGCCACATTAGTTTGACATCATACCAGGATCATTCAAGGGCTGGTATGGTAATCTGGAATGGGTGGACATTGATAACAACCCATTTATGGAAGGCAAGGAATATCCAAAGTCAAAAGCAAGACCAACCAAATCTTTGCACATATCACTATTTGAAGGCCATATCAAAATAGCATTAAGGGGACAATTTACAACATCTCCCCCTTCAAGATTGGACACAGGGAGTTGATATTTGCGGAAGAATTTGGAATGAACTCAGGCAAAAGGACAGCCAGATGACAGCAGCTTCAACGTATACTTGACACCCTTCTTGTAGGTGACTTCACAAGGTCCAACCCAGAGGGAGTCTAGCTTATGTACACGCCCCCCAGTAAAATTTTGATAATAGAGAACTAGGTCACCCACTTGATACTCAGGGAGGAGGCTCTAGAAGCATTGGAAGGCAAGAGCTCTAATGCCTTGTCCTTAAAGGCAGTTGAGTATGCTGTTGCCTGAATGTCAATGATGCAATTAATCAAGTTTTTGACATGGGTTTCAGGATTGGCAGACATGTTAGTTTCAATCAAAGGGGGTACCAAGATTGAAGGAGTTGTGGCTTCACGCCCATACAACATGGCAAAGGGGGATTGGCCAGTCACTTGGTGTCTACTAAGTTGATAAGCAAAGAGGGCAGCAGGGAGGAACATATCCCAATTAGCGGCATCAGAGAGGGTGAGCTTTCTCATAATGAACACCAGGGAGGAATTTGCTTGTCCAACAGTCCCATTGGTCAACAGATTATATGGCGCAGAGAAGAATGTGTGAGTACCCATAGCCTATATAATAGATGTGATGAGGCGAGCATTGAAGTTGGTGCCATTATCAGATAGCAGGACTTGAGGGCACCAGTGTTGATATAAAATATCTTGCAACAAGAAATTTGCGGTAGTCTTGGCATTTATATCTCTTGTAGCTCTGGCTTCAACCCATTTGCTAAAATGGTCTATAACTACCAAGATGAAACAACACCCAGACCTAGAACAAGGAAGAGGTCCAACAGCATCAATACTCACAGTGTGTAAGGCATGCTTAGGCGGTATGAGATTGAATTGATGCTGGGAAGGTCAAGGTTGCTGGAGTTGACAGGAATGAGAGGATGAGAGGATGCCATGGATCAGAAGGCTCATGTTTTCCCAGTATAAGTTCTTGGATAACCAGTCATGAGTTTTTTATACACCCCCATGTCCATTATCAATGTGGTCTTGAAGGATAATGGCTATTCTCATGCTAGGGAAAACATAGGGAAGATAGGCATTGTTGATCTTCTTGAACAGTTGTAGGTCTAAGATGATAGTGTTCTTTGATAAGGACTACAGAGTCAGGCGTATTTTTCTGGTTTGATTGTTCAAGTGTCAGGATATCCTATTAACTTTTACAGGCAATTAGTGTCAGCAGGATGGATGTCCAGTATAGGCATTCTAGACAGCCCATCAGAGCTCTGGTATTGAGCACCAGGCCTGTGTACCACAGTGAAATTTTATCCTTGTAAGCTTAAGGTCTATCAAGCCAGTTAACCTTCTGGTTCTTTCAGCTGTTTCAACCACTTAAGGGAGGAGTGGTCAGTGACTACAGTAAAATAGGTCCTGTAGATGTAGTGTCAGAACTACTTCACAGCATATAGAACTGCCAAGCATTACTTCTTGGTGACACTATAATTCTTCTCATGTTTGTTAAGGATACACAAAGAGTATGTCACAGGTCAATCTACACCTTCATTGTCTAGCTGTGCCAAGATTGCACCCACATCTACTCCACTGGCATCAGTGTAAAAGATAAACTACTTATCATAATCATGTTATACTAGGATGAGAGCCTCTTTGAGCTTGGTAATCAGAGCTTCAAAGGATTGCTGTTGGCTATCAGTCCATTCAAAGAATATGTTCCAAAGGAGTTTGAAAATGGGTCCACTCAGTTCAGCAAATTCAGGGATGAATTGTCAATAGTATCTCATCATTCCAAGGAATACTTGGACCTCATGTAGATTTTTGGGTAGCAGTATCTTATCAATGGCTTCTACCTTATTATTAATGGGGTGTATTCCAGTCTGGGTGACCTAATGGCCCAAGGATTTCAGTTGCTCTCTAAAGAAGGAACACTTGGAGGATTTGAGCTTCAAACCAGCTTCTTGAATCTTGAGAAAGACAGCCCTGAGATGGCCCAAATGATCAGTGAAGGTGAAGCTGAACACTGTGATATTATCAAGATATACAAGGACATAGGAGAGCTTCAGGTCTTGTAGAATAAAGTACATGGCTTGTTGGAATTTAGCAGAGGCATTACAGAGTCTCTGAGGTATTCAGGTTGGTTTGTAGAGACCTTTTGAGGTGATAAGAGCGGCCTTTTCTTGGTCTTCTGGGGACAAGTTGATCTGTCAGTATTCTGATGCTAAATCCATAGCAAAGAAGAATTTTGGGCCTCCCAATTGTCTGAGGGCATCATCAATCCCAGGAAAAAATGTAAGAGCCCTTTTTTATGAGAGAGTTTAGGCAACAGTAGTCCATCGCAATATGGTGGCTTAAATCCTTCTTTTTAAGAATCAGCAAGGGGAAGGTCCAAGGGCTCTGAGAGGGAGCCAAGAGACCAGTATTCAATAGTTGTTTAAGCTCTTTGGAAACCTGTGCATCTTCTACTCTACTGCAGCAGTGGGGCTTAGCATGGAAAGACGGAACATCACCTGTATCAATCTGGTGAATAAATCTTTTTGCTAGACCATAGTCATTGGGCCCAGAAGCAAAGATGTCATTGAACTGGTTGAGCATTTTCAGTAAATATTTCTTCTGGATGGGAGATAGTTGCTGGAAATCAGCAGCTGTGAACAGGGAGAGAACTTGAGGGTCTTCTTCTGGTAGATTAAAGTCACTGAATGATCCAAAGGGATAGAGAGAAGCCACTTGCTCTTCTCCTAATATGCGTCCATGTCCCACAACTTAGCCTCTAGAAACCTGCATGAGCAAAGCATTTAGGTTGGCTAGCAGCAACTGTACAGGCTCCTTATGAGTGTAGTCTAAAATCTCAGGGCACAACTGAGGTTCTTTGTAACTTAGGGATTCATGAGAGTACAACTCTAAGAACAACTTCTCAGGCAGCTTGTAGGATATCTGAGAGTCAATAATCACTTGAGAGCCAGGAGGGATAGTGATGGCCGCAGGAGCAAGCAAAGGGACACCTTCTGCAGGACAAGAAGGAAGAGGGGAGCGCATATTAGAGAAGTGAGTTCTGTATTTCAGCAAGAAGATACATGTGGGATACTCAAGTAAACAAGTCTTAAGGCGCTTGCCAGGGATGCAAAGAGGTTCTTCAAAGATTAATGGGACCTTGTATCCTAAGAGAGATAGGTACTCATCTTGAAGGTTTAAAATTATATTGTATTTGTGGAGGAATCAAGTGCCAACCAGGAGGTCATAGATTTTGTTCTCTAAAATAACAACAGGGATGCAATGAGAAGTTTCCTAAACCTCATAGGCAGATCAGAATATGCACCAATAGCTCTAGTCTGAGCCATACCAGCAGTTTCATAAGACTGAGATTAGCTGAGATCACAAGCCAGCTTAAGCTTCTTCATTAGTTTGGAGGACACAATGTTGACAGGTGAACTCATGTCCAGAATGACCTTGATCTTAACCTTTTGGATCAACACTTCCATGCAGGTAGTATCTTTCCAAAGGGTGGAAAAACAGCCAGGATGTCTTGCACTGCTTCCAGTTCCTTTTCCCACCTTGCCAACATGCATTTTAAGGCAGGAATTTCCTTGTACACAGTTTGCAACAGGAGGGACACAATCAAATTTTGGAAGAGGGCCTCAGCTAGCTCAGCAGCTTCCTCTGAGGAGTCCACTAGGACAGGAGGTCAATGAGCTTGAGCCAGATAAGCTTGAGCCATCATGACCTTAGCTTCAGCCAGAGGCAGGCGAGCTATAGTTGTGGCTTTCCCAGATCAAAGTTTTTAGGGAACCAACACAGTCTCAGAGACAGTCAACACAGAGTAGTCATAACTATCTGATTCATTGTAGTCAGAATCTTCAGGTTCAGAATCACTAGAAATATTGTGAAACAGGTGAAGGATAGTTGGGCTTGCTGAAGGGGGAGATTCCTTGTCAGAGGGAGAATCAGGAGGAGACGTGAGAGATGGGTCAGCAGAGAGCGTCTCTGCCTCTAAGCTGACCTCTCTTTTCCTGCCTGCTCCTTTGGGTTGCAACCTTCTATCCAAGGGTTGGTACAGGTACGTGAGTGGTGCCAAATTTGACCACAATTGTGACATCTTTGTCTCTTAGGCTGCCCACTTGAACCCAGAGTCATAATGCACGGAGTACAAGAGGTGGTTCCAGCATTGTTGGCCTTACTCTTGCAAACCAAGTGCCTCTGTGGGTCAAATGTATGTCTTGAAAGAGGGTCTTAATACTATTCATGGACTTAAGAGAAGCTTTGTGCCCTCAAAGTGCAGGCATAGGAGCTGATTCATCTTCAAAGCGTTTGAACATGCTGTGTAAGCTTCACAGGAAGTTAACTGACAACTGGTGATTAACTGTTGTCCTTCAATATAGAAGCGGTCAGCAAACTCAGCCAGGGTTTCCTTGGTCTTAAAGGCAATGTGCATAAATGCATCTTTCTTGACCTCTAAGCTGAGATCTCACCTGAATTCCTAAATCAGGAGGCATTTCATGTCCTCTCAAGTGACAATGGAAGGGAGCTCAGGGACCACAACTTCTTGACACGTAGGATGCAGGAAGGTAAGAATATGCTCCTTTTTAAGCTTCTCAGTAGCCCTACGCATTACAGTTTTGTAGATTGTCAAGAAAGAAGTAATGGTTGAGGTCTTAGGGTCAAATGTTTGCTTGAATGAGGACTTATAATTGGGATTAATAGACAACAAGAGGAATTGGTTGTTGTCACCCTGGTTTAGAACATCAATATGGTATTTTCCTTCAAACTCAGATTCCACAGCTGGTTGTCTATCCCAGAGAAGTCAAAGGCTCTCCTCCAAGGCGTCTAGCTAGAGCTGTTTTGTCCACTGATATCCATGTCAATAGTGGCAACAGTTCCAAGTTTATCAACTTGTATCTGTTGTACTGCCAAGGTGCCTGAAATCCCATTGACACAAGTGGTTGAAGCAGTATCCTGGGATGTCAAAGTAGTAACCTGCTCATTAATTGTTTCTGTTGAGCAATTAAGGTTCTGCATTTTCCTGTTCCAGTGCATCCTGTCTATCTGCAATGTCATTTTTCACTGATGCCAAAGGGTCTAAAGCAAGGGTACAGTTGACAAAGGGTTGTCTTTCCAAACCAGGGCAGTGTCCATGGTCTGTATGGAAAGAGGCATTAGTGGCCTCTGCTTCTCCTTTGCCATCAGATCCAGAGGACAAATCATCAGGGTTTAAAAGGTGTTGGCACAAATATTTGATCTTGCCCAAAATTTTAGCTACTTGGTCTGTTAAGGAAGAAATGTGGGGGTCAGGCATAGGTTCCACTGGCAGAGGATTTGGAACAGAGGCTTGATGTTGGGTAGTGGCTTTGAGATCAGCTATGGCTTTCCATAACTTTGTCTCAAAGGCAGATGGGGCCTCAACAGAAGGAGCAGGGGGAGTCACTTCAATTGAGGCTACTCTGTCAGAAACATAGTGTTGAACCTAAACAGAGTGTTGCCTAGAGCGGCCTTATCCAAACTGTATTGCTGGTGCAGATGTTGGCCCCAATTATAAATGTGGGCTCCAACCAACTTGAGTTGAGAATTGACGTGTTCCCAAAATTTGTTGAGCTTGTTAACCAAGGTCTTGAAATCTTGACAATATTTCAAGAAAGTTGCTTCAATTTGTCCTTGCCACATAGCTTGGTGGTTGTCTAGCTTGCATAGCCAGTCTTTAATGTACCCAGGGAGCAAGGAGCAAAGTGAATTCAGTGACAAGGTTAGTATTTATGTGAGGCCAACAAGTCACATTGATTATTGGAACTACAGGAAAGGATGTCATGAATGACATTTTAATACTTGTATTGAAAACCCAGGAATCAACCCCTGGGTATAAGAAAAAGCCTTGTGTTGACCAGGGTAGACAGGAGCCCACCAGACTGCCAAAGGGCCAACCCCTGATCCTCCAGGGATGCCTTGCCCCAACCAGGAGGAACAGGAACCTTCCAGCCAAGTGTTGAGGCTGGAAGTTCAATATCAACATTGGAAATCCCAGCATTGAACCCCACCCTCCAAAGGCTAATCAAGTCATCAAGGATGGACGGGGACCTGCCAATTTGCTGAGTTGCAAACCTGAGTTGTTGAATTACTCCAAGACCGGCCAGACTTTTAAGGATGATTCCCCAAATGGTTAACAGATTGCTGTTAACCATGTGCCACCAAAGACCCAGACCTACACAGAAGTTGTAGCTTGCCTAAAGGAGGTTACAACAAGGCCTCCTGCCAATCCCGTCAATGATCACCAGCTAATGCCAGTCTCCAGTTCAGAATGGGTAATACAATTTGACTGCTCAGGTGATGTGGTGAACAGTAGCAGCAGAAAAAAGCATTATCACTTCTGTTCACCATAGCAAGCACAACCTAGATCTTCTGCCTTTGAAACCAGAAGCCAAGATCTATGTCCTGCCAGTAAATTATCCCTGGAACTGAAGTCTTCAAAAAGTGAAGTAGCATTATCACCTGGTATGAGAGCCCCAGAGGTATGGGGATGACCCCATGTAATTTTTGATAATAAAGTTTTATGAACCTTTGGTTCAAACAAATCCTACCTTATCTAGCCTTAGTGATCTCTCATTTAAACTACATCCAAGTAGACAAACAGGCAGCTGCACCCTCTAGAGATCAACCTGCTGACCTAAATCAGGCACTGTACTGTCCCCCTGGAGTCCCTTTAGGACCTGTAAATTTTACTGAATACCCGCCCAACCCCACCTACTTGGAGTACAACTTGAAGACCATCCTCATTGCTGATCCCTTAGCAAGGACTAGAGTGACCAAAACTATAGGTTTCAAAGGAAAGCTGTACAAGGTGCCACCCCTCTTTTTCAAAGACAAGTACAGTTATCTGCCTGCATAATTTATCCCCATGAATCTGCCCTTAACCCTGCTTCCCCAACCACCCAATGAAATCACCACCTGTGACAAAAATCACGAGATCGTATGAAGCCATTTCTAAATGTGGGGAATTACTATCCAAATCCACATAGAATTAATGATTAATCACTAATGTGGCTTCAGATATTGTTTTGTGAGATTTCCAATTGAGATACTAGGATTAAGTAAAATAATTAATCCCAACCAAAGTAGCCCAAGATAAATAGCCTGTGAAAGCATCAGAGTATCTTCAGAATAAAATTCAGGACATTGCAATGTAACACAATTTTCAGTTTCCAAGATAGGGGGAACCACTCCAAGATTGGAAGGCATGAAATTAACATTGGGAGGTGTCAACAAGAAAAAGTTCCAACTACAGGGCCCCATCTTCCAGTAATGATCCGGC
Organism: Entomophthora muscae; assembly: GCA_014839935.2. Lineage (NCBI taxonomy): Eukaryota > Fungi > Entomophthoromycota > Entomophthoromycetes > Entomophthorales > Entomophthoraceae > Entomophthora > Entomophthora muscae. The sequence continues at coordinate 462,947 of QTSX02002169.1, read as the reverse complement.
TTAGAATTAGATTGTAAGGAATGTAGTGCAACAATCCAATTACAGGATACTTTTTTAAAAGTAAATTAGACCAAAGCATATTTGATTTTTATCAAGTAAATTTTTGGGAGGACTCAACTCTTAGAGTTGAAACAGTGAAAATGATTCAATATATATCAAAAATTGACTAAGTAATACCACCTGGATCCTGGGCTCCTTTTCCTTCCAAATTGTCAAGTAAGTATCTGGTCCAGGTTGCAAAGAACCCTTGGGTGACTAATTTCTGATGACCATGCTGATTAATAAGTTCATATCTGGTGACTCTTAAGTTATTTTGATTTATCAGCATCAACTTACAGGGGGGAATTGGATTTGACCAGAAAACTGGAGCAGCTTTAACCCATTTGAAATCAACCGTTTGATTTAAGTCTGTTAAATCAGTTAGCTTTGTTAAAGGTTTCCTGGCTTTCTGAGCTTTCCTAAATGGAAAAATAATCCCCAGCATTATGGAACTTACCATGACACCACCTGCTGCCAAAAACAACATCCACCCAAATTTTTTGAATACTATATATTACTTTAACAGGATTGGTAGAATTCATGATGCCCAACTCAGGGCCCTGGTCCTTGTTTGGGCAATCTGTATCCTATATTATCAAGTTAGCACTTATCCTATGGTGGGCATTACCCACTGGCCTAGCTGCACCCCGTCCCAAGTCACCTAATGCCTCTACCTATTCCTGGGTTCCTGAATGAAGAGACTATGGGTCCATTATTGAAAAACCATGTTCTGTGAGTGGTTATTGAAGACAGCAGTGGCCACAGAAGTCAGGAGTTGTTTTTGTGATCCTAGCACCAACTGGTGGTGAACTAAAGCAGGCTGGATAAATTTGTTGACCAGCACACCAATAGTTTCCATGGACTCCATTAGAGCAGGGGGAGGGGAGAGACCAAAGTCCAGTAGAAAAGAATGTAGATCTTCAGAGGCATGGCTAGGGGGGAGGCCAGGAATGATATTCATTGCCACAGTGCCTATGTGAAGGAGGGAGCAATTGGTGTCACAAGCTTATTCATAATTGAGAGAGAAAGCTGGAAGGGGGGCACACACGGGCCTGGGGGATAACACCATTACCATTGGAGTAGTGGAGGAATTGGTGATATCTTCCTTGAGTGGAGGACTAGAGAATTTGTAATTTGAGTACTTCAGAGACGGAAGGAAAAGGACCAGAGAAGGTGCAGGAGAACAGAGTAACCAAGGGGCTTGCAGCTCTTGTAGTGAGCACCATTTTGTTGTGTTTGGCTCCTGGGGACAACATACAGGAGAACACAGGGCAGGATATCTTTATAAAAAAGTTTTGGGTTCAAAGATAGCCTTGGGATAGCTTTCAGGGTAAAATTAAGGCCACATACCTTAATTTCCTGAAATAAAAGATGAGGGATTCATTTTGGTAAAAAGGAAAGGAAAAGGCTTGAATAATATTAAAGCTAACACAAATGTGGATAAACTTATCTTTATTAGGAGAATTAATTCTACTTAAATAGTAGAAAAGGGTCAATGATCACTCATTTGGTAGACAGAGTGGCAGAGGAAGTCACGTTGGGTTGATATCATACCAGGATCAGTTGAGGGCTGGTAAGGTAATCTGTAATGGGTGGACATTAATGTCAACCCATTTATGAAAGGCAAGGAATATCCAAAGTTGAAAGCAAACCCAACCAAATCTTCACACATATCACTATTTGAAGGCATTATTGAAATAAAATTAATGGCACAATTTCCAACAACAGGCCTATTAACACACATCAGGTGTCAGTTTGTTATGAGCTGTTCCAGAATCTCTAAGGCATGTCCTTAGATGGGGAACAAGAAGCCCAAAATTCTGACAGCCTACATGCAACTAATAAGAAAAAGGAGTGTCTCTCAACAAAAATGACACATGTTCTTTTAAACTAGCCATTCTGACCAACAGTCCCAATCCCAGAGGCAGTAATCATAAAACTCAGGCAAACCAGATGAGTGCTGACAATGCACCCAGAGAGGGAAAGGTTTGTGGGAGTGCTTGGGCAAGCCATCCTCCCTGCTTTAAAAGACTTGTACAGAGACCAGGTGTGGATTTGGTTGCTGTGATCCAAGTACCCTCCAGCAATCCTATACAGCTTGTCGCTGAAACTGGAAATAAACACCTCACTTATCATTTATGTTTCTGCCAAGATCAGGGCAAAGCACTATTTGATACTGGAGTTGACCAGTTCCTTATTGACAAGAAATCTGACAACCTCATGAAACTATCTACAACCAAGATCAACACCAAAAGAGTTATCATGGCAGGAAACAGGAGTACCCCAGTCACTAAGGAGGCCAATCCTTCCAGGCAGAGATAGGGGATGTTCAGACCAATGTTAGAAGCCCCATTATTCTGATAACTAAGTACAATGTAGCCCTTGGCCTAGATTGGATGAGGAAGACAAAACCTCACATTGACTGGGGAAGCTGTTGCAACTGAACCAATGATATCTCAGTGTTTGATTGGGTAAGACAACAGCCCAATAGTTGGACAAGAATAAGAATAAGATGATGTTTATTGATCATTAGTGTGACTAATATACTATTTGGGGGAAGCCACAAGGCCACAAGGGGGTGGTACAGTGGTAGGTTCCATATAAGGTTTAGAACCGTGGAATAACTTGTGCGGAGATCAGCATGTCAAATTGGTAGCGCTTCTAATTAGGAGATAGTGCCTGAATTTTGCCATTGCCATCAGATTAATCCATGCTGTTAGACACGTCATGGGGTGGCTCATTGAGCACCCCCTGTGTATTTTGAGATACATTAGCAGACAAGGATGGAATATTGGTTGCAACACAGCACCATTGTCACCACATAACAAGGAGAAGTACATTGTCCTGTATATTCTACTCACCTTGAAACCCTCATGAGAGATCATGGATTTTTGAAGATCACTGAAGAGTAGGAGGATACAGATGCCAGCAAGATCAACAAGAACACCAGCACCTACAAGACCATCCATTTAAAAAAATGGACACCACATACAAACTGGATCCCACACGCCAGCAATCTGTCCAGGAGTTCCCATCAGTATTCCAGGAGAAGCTGCCAGGGTTGCTATCTTAAAAGGCTTTGTAAAAAAGACTCATTTGGCTATCTATGGTGAAGTTCATCACCAGTTGGTCAGTTAATCCTGATTGGTTGTCTCTAACCTTCCAGAATCATTGATGAGTTCATATCTCTTTATCACCAAGGGATATTATGGATTTTTGTTATGTTAAGTTGACCTTCTGAATCCCTTGGTTCATCAACAAACCAACAGTATTTGGTTAGTTGAATTGCATCCAGTTAATAGGAAATAAACAAAACCAACATCTTTTGGTTCCAACAACAGGCATTTTCCTCTGTTGTTAGGATTATCATTATAATTTCTTCCTGGTTCATTATGCCAATAAGCCAGTTATTGATCACTAATTTCCTCCACCTTTCCTCAAGTTGTGACCAACTTAGCTTGAGAGATCAACTAGGTTGTAGTATTTAAGATCACTATGCTATTATAAATAATATACCTTATATTCCCATACTTTTTAGCTACACAATTAATTATTATCTTTGAATGTATTTAATGCAATTCAAAAAGGTTAGACTTCACATAGTCTATTGTTACAAATTAGATTGACAGGTTAGTCTCTTATTGAGGATTTGCATCAGAGTAGTTGCTGTACGCCTTTACTTCACCCTTTGTTGTTCTCACTATGTTGTTACTAGCCCCTGATATTAATTTCTTGTCTGGATTCTAAATAGTAACCTTAGCATCATCCCTGTACTGACCAAAAATTATAGCTCATCTCCTCTATTCCCAAATACCAAATAGTCTGTCACCAATCAACTATTCCCAATATCTAGTAGAGCACCACACTATCCAATTCCCCTTTTTATGTGGTTGTCTTCTTTTTAGCTAAGAAATACAGAGTCTTACACCTGGTTATTAATTACAGAGAACTTAATGGGGTCACAATTAAGAAAAGGTATCCCCTGCCCCTGATTGATGACCTCTTTGATGCCCTATGAGGATCACTGTGACAGTCCACATGTTTGGTGGTTTGCAGGCAGGGCTAATGTTGGACAAGTGAAAGTTTGGTTGTTTGTTGAAGGTAGAGGCCTAGTAGGGAATAATGGATACTATGAAATGTAAGGCCTAGCTAGTAGGTGTAAAGAACACTAGAGGCAGATGGTGTCTCCACCTGGCAGAAGATATTGGCTGCTGTGGGCTAGAGGTCCTCACCCAGCAGGGAACTGTGGTTGCCTGGGTTGAGGAATGAGATAGCTCAGCAGGGAACTTTAGCTGCCTGGGGTGGGTAGTGATCCAGCCTGATAGGTAGCGTTTGCTACTCAGGCTGGAAAATGTTTAGACCCTGGCGGGTAACACGGGCTGCCAGGGTAGAAGTGTATGCCAGCATGGTAGGGGACGCCTACCAGGGCTGTGAGTTTTGGACCCCTGGTGGGTAGCGCAGGCTGCCAGGGAGGGGAAGAGCTCTGAGGGCTCTACACACTCTGATATACTTACAGGAGGTCTGTGAGCAAGCATCCTACCTAACAGACTGGTAGGGTGTCCTTGTTTATGCTCCTATGGGAGCTTTGGGGAGAGCCCAAAGTTAGCATTAGAGGGCATAGATTTGCTCAGGGGTGTCACTAAGGTGGTTTGCTTGGGGAAGCAAGCTTCAGAACTTGGTGTGATTAGGCCTCTGGAAAGTGAAGCTGATTACTTTGCAACTGAAAGCCCAGATTTAATCACCTGGGTGAGCAAAAACAATGCATAGACATTGATCTATGGTTGAATGGCCTAAGTGAATTGCCACTTGAAAGGGGCCAGTAAAACGCCAGTTCAATGTAGACTCATTCCTGGATCTATAGTTTCTGGTAACAGGGACTGAGATAAAGAACTGAGGTGGTTCACAGAATCAGCAGAGAAGACTAGTTGAGGGACTGTTGGTTCATATTGAAGTTTAGAACCAAAAAGGGTTCTTTGTGCAGATGAAACCAAGATGGTTCCTAGGGCAACAGCGCCCATGTTGACAAAAATAATGTTGATAGTGGCCATGCTGACACTTTTAATATCAACACTATAGTAAAGTGACAACCTGGTTTTACTTAATGTTGTTTCCTGGATGTTGACACTTTTTAATTAACAAAACACTTTACCCTAAACATTTTTAATATAAAAATGATAATTTAAAAAAATTATTATACTAAAATGACCCCAGAGAGTTCAAAAATGCAATAAAAGTTACTATAAGTAATAAGAATAAGGAGATATAAGCAAATATTTTTTTCAGTTTACTATGTAAATTACACTCTTTATTATAAAATTATATTTTATTCCCATAAAAATTAAAATTACAATGAACCAAAAATAAAGATGTTTTATATATCATAATAACTACAAAATATAAGAAAATACTAATTTTAATTTATTATACTTTATATAAGCACAACTGAAAAAAATCTCATGCCTTAAAGATAAATTAACAAAGTATAAGATATTTCTTACAAAACCATATTAAAACTGTATCTGAAACTTACCATTTATACCTAAAAATATTAGTACAATATAAATAAATTAAAAAATTAAAAGTTTAAAAGTAAAAAATATACAGGCAAAGCAAAGCAAGGTTTATTGTGCTAATTAAAGTCACCAGCAAGAGCAGTGGCAACGTCCTCAAGGTACTTCTTGATCTCCACTACCTTGTACTTCTTCTTCACCACCTTCTGAACGTCCTCCTGGTAGTCCTGCTCCTTGGACTTTTGCTTCTTGGGGGCCACCTGGTTGGCCAGGTTGCAAAACTTGGAAATAGTCCTGGCCTGCTTCTTCTGTAGCTTATGGAAGAACTTGTTGTATTTGGGGTTTGACCCAAACTTTACCTTCAGGTACTTGTGCTACACTTCCAGGCTGGAGGTGGTCTTCATCTCCCCCTGAGGCAGGCGCCCTGTCAATTGTAAGGGGCAGTGGCCCCGCTCTTTCCTCTCTGGGTAGTCACCTTCTTGCCCACCCATTGGTGCTCAAAGTAATCAAGGTAGCCCTTGAAGATGGTGGAGTGCTTCTTGATATAAGCGTCCTCCAGGAGGGCCTCAAAGCCAATCCCAGTATGCTCTGGGCGCACAAAAGCCAAGGCAGCAAACTGAGTCAAGGCAAAGTGGCACTTCCCCTTATCATCATTAAGATACTTCTCAAAAAACTCCTTCTTGCTCTTGAGATGTTTGATGAGGGCCTGCCTAAAATGGAAGAAGCAGCTCTGTACTTCTCCATTGAAGGTGGCCTCAAAGGCTCTGAACTGAGCTTTCTTGAAGTCCATTATGATAACCTTTGGCCCAAGTGAGCGCACATGAGCTAGCTGCTCAGCAGCTAGGATTGACTCATCCTTCTCAGCCGATCAGGGATTTGCCCTTGTGGGGTGAGTGGGAGGGGGAGATGGTTGGTGGGAAAGGAGCTCAAAGCATCCTGGACAATCTTGAAGGCTCTGGTATAGACTTCAGTCTTGGCACCAGGAAGGAGAAAGAACACAAGAGGAATAACCTGGTCATTGAACTGCCCATGTAGGACCCAAAGCTGCTTGAAGATGGTTGGGCAGGTTGCAAAGGTGCCATCACACAGCCAGGTGGTAGCAGTATTGAGCTGATCCAGGTTTTGGGTTGTGGCGTAGGCTATAATCTTATCCTCCACTTCCTGCTCATTGTCATGGAGCAGGAAAATCTCACCATCCTCAGGTTTTTTGAGAGCATCTGTGAGGACCAGGTCTTTAATTGTAGTGGCACTCTTGGCCATGGGGTTTGAAGCTTGACGCCTATCACTTACAAACTTGACCAACTGATTGTGAGTTGGAACCCTCTTCAAGTTGGTTGGGGAGAGGTACTTGCAAGCAAGCACAGCAAGCTGGGTGGCAGAAAGATCTTTGGAGGTGGGCATCACCTGCACAAGATACCACTTGAGGAGGCGGGCTATGGTGGTGTTGGTCATGATGCAGGTATGCTTGCCCTTTATGGTTTGGACCAAGTCCCAGCGCTCAGTGTTGAGCCGCACTGGGAAGAAGCAGTCCTTGCAGGTGTAATGGCAGCTCTTGAAGCCCCGGGTGGATTTGTTGCAAGAGAAAATATACCCATTGGCCACCATGGCCACCCCACCCTTCACACTCATGATTGGGAAGTATTTGGGCAAGGAAGAGGGAACCTTGAATTTGCCGTCAACGTTGCATATGTTGTGGGCCAACAGAGGGTCCCAGGGGCCAGCAGGAGCATGGCAGAAGCCAGGGAAGTAATCAAGGCAGGGCTTTGAATTATCCCCTGATGAACTAGAAGGGGGGAGTTTGGTGGTGGTGGGGAAGCAGAAGGGGGCTTTTTGTGTTGCTCCTCATGTGCAGGAGACTAATCTTTGGGTGGGGTCTTTTTGCCTAGCCACTTCTTCTTGGTTGGCTCCTTGTCAGAAGCTGAGTTGTAGAAACTGTGGTCCATAAGGGAACTATCAGATTACTCTCCCCCAGTGGAGTGAGCAGGGCTCATCTCAGGAGAGGGCTCAGGGGAGGGCTTTGGGGATGCTTTGGAGTGGCCTTCTTTGATAAGATAAGCTTCTTCTTGGTGGGTTTGGTTGGCTTTGAAGGACGCTTGGTTCATTTGGGCTGCTTAGAGGTTTTTTTTGTCCTAAAATAATAATTAAAATGGTTTAAAATAAAGCAAAAATATGTAAAAAAAAACAAAACAACTTAAAAAGCATAATATATAAAAAGTAAATCTTAGATGGTTTTATTGGCATTTAAAGGTTAAAAATACTTGTATAGTTGTTCTTTTATTAAAGTTTTAAATAACAAGTTAAAAGTTAAGAGAAATATGAAAAATTATTATATTTAGTTATAGATTTTATTTTAAAAATTTGAAAATATGGAAGAGAAAAGTTAAAAATACAACAAATCAAAAAATCAGAAGTTTTTATTATGTAAAACATAAAGTTTTATATGTGAGAACTGAAAAGCGTTGACATTATGAGTAACAATTAGTTAAAAAAGCTGAATTCTCACTGTAAATTACAAAATTGTAGACATTATTTTTGACGACATTCTTACTGTTGACATTTTTTTTGAAAATTTACTATGAAAAAACATAGTACACTTAATTAAATTTACACGGGCTAGCAAAAATTAACCGTTTTCTGTGTATTTTTGTTCACATATTAAAATTAAAAATATGAAAATAAGTTAAAAAGTTATCTAAGTTCTTTATTCTTTAATTAAAAATTATATTTGGGTAGTGATAATATGATATTTTACCATTGTGTATATGTAAAGTTGTTAATAAAGTTGTCTTCAGAATTGAAAAGGGTAAAGTGTTGACAACGTCACTTACAGTATTCTTTATATGGGGTGGCATATTAATCTAGGCTTAATTGCGCCACTCTAATTTGCTTAACTCCACCCCAGGGGATGATCACAAGCAAATAAACAACATTTACAAGTGTTGACATTATTTTTAATAATAAATTCTATAGTAACTTACATAGTAACTCACGCTTAAATTATTGGATTGCTGTTAGCCAACAATCCACTTAATATATTAAAGACATAATAAGTGCCACATATATATTTATAACATGAGCTTTTCAACAATCTACTGTATGTGCAATGTCTTTTTCAATATAATAATTCAATAATTTTTTTAAATGTGCACTTATTTTTTTACTGTAGATGTTTCAGTTTTGTTATTAAAAATAAGTTGTGCTTAAAAAGTGTCAACATTGGCACTTTTACGTTGTGAAAAAAAATAAAAAATAAACCAATTTTTATTAGTAAAAGTAAAGGAAAAATCTGGTTAAATTAAGTTTTTTATTAAGCTTAATATTAAATTATGTCCAGATGGCCACAATTTTGTCGTGTTTTCTGGGTTTGCATCCCTGAACACTTTTAAAAAAAAACGAATTAAGCTAGTGCAACTAGCAAAAAACATAGGAGATTTAGAGTTTTGAGTTGACAGTGACCATGCTGACATTATTATTGTCAACATGGGTGCAGTTGCCATTCCTAGTGAGGATAATCTGATGGACTGATTGCTGGTTAAGCTGAAGAGCTAGAAGATGTGGTTGATGATCATGATGCAGGATTAGCTGATCATGATATAGGAGCTGGCTGAAGGACCAGAAGATGATGATGAAGAAATGGTGGTCCGGAGAAATGAGATGAGATTTTGCCAAATTGATTTGCCAAGGATAGATGAAGTGGGACGTTTTCCTTAGATTTTACAATATTTGTAAATATATGGAGGAAAAGTTGAAGAGGTCCAAAAAGAACAGTTTAAATAGTATTCTACTATTTAATTTGGTTTAGGTTGAATGCAGGGTAGACTGGTGCTGGAATAATGGACTGGTTAACACTTTGGTGCACAAAGAGTTGTCAATTTGAGCGGTTTGAGCAATGGAAATTGATTTCTTAGTTGGACCTCAATGGAACTTCAGAAATGGTCTATTTCTGAGCTCTGCATTTATTGGTTGAGTTCTGGAAGGTTTCCTGATGAATATGATTGGTTGGAAGTCAAAAGCTTAAAGTATAAGTGAGGAAATAGTGAATTAATACTTTAAGCTTTTGAGGAAGTAACTATGTAAGCTTAAGTTATTATAGGAAAAGTGAGAGGCTATTGTTTAGCTTTTGAAGAAAGCCATTTTGAAGGCAAAACTGTTGGGAAAAAGACACTATAAGAAGGAAGGTAGCTGGAAAGTTACAAGGTCTTTCCAGGTCTTTGAAGGAGTCTTTTCCGGGTCTTTTAAGTTTCTACCAAAAGTTTTTGAAAGCCTTTTGATTGCCAGCAGGAGCTTGGTTGTACTTATACAAGTGGAATAACAAAGCCAATAGAGCTATAAAGAGAGCTGAAACCCAAGACAACAGAGCAGGAGCCCAAGAATAAGGAGCTGGATCCTAAGTGTGGCGCAGGAGTCTAATTCCAAGGCGCAGAAGTCCAAGTTTAAGGAGCAGAAGTCCAAGATATTGTTGGAGGACTCCAAGTATTGGCAAACCCATATTGTTTTCCTGACCCCCTGGGCCATATACCAGAAGGTCTCTAAGGGGATCTTCCTTCTGAGAGTGAATAAAAGCCCATTTTGACCTCTATACATATTTCTGAGATACATTCCCCCCTACTAGAGAGTAGCAACCTCTTCCAGCCGGTCCCTGGCTATGATCCAGGACACACTTTGGGGACTGGTGGACAGGAACCCCACAATCACAGTTCTTCACAAAAATTGACTTAACAGCAGGATATCATCAAATCTGTGTCAAGTCTGAAGACATCCCAAAGACAGTATTCAGAACTAAATATGGACCATTTGAATATGTAGTTCTTAACTTTTTTATGACAAACACCCCCAATACCTTTTTGATCTTCATGAAAAAAGTGTTCAGGGACCAAATTAAAAAAGAGCCATAGTCACCTATATGATATAATAATCCATAGCTCCAATAAAGAGCAACAATAGAAGGACATCCAGATGGTATTCAACACACTCAAAGCCAACAAACTAGCAGCCAAGCGTACCAAGTGTGAATTATTCTCAAAAAAAACTCCAATTTATAGGCCACATTATCAGAAGAGATGAGATCAAACTGGATCCAGAGAAGTTAAAAACTATAATCCCATGTCAGCACCACGTAACAAGAGTGAGCTTCAAAGGCTCTTTGGAATGATTGCCTACATTAGGATATTCATACCTGACTAGGGCACATTAACTGCCCCCTTATCCATGACACAGGCAAGACAACAAAATTTTTATGGACACTGTTGAGAGATCAACACTTTTGGAAATTAAATTATTATATTATCACTGCTCCTATTTTGCAATATCCAAATTGTGAAGAAGTGTACAAACTAGAAACTGACTCCACCAATTACACATAGGAGTATCCCAAATTCAAACTGCAAATTTTTTCCCTGTAGCGTATGAATCAAAAAAGCTGTCTAATGATGAGAAAAGATATCCTATACATGACAAAGAACTGATAGCTATTGTCCACTTTCCAATGAAGTGGCAATGTTATCTGGAAGGTCCACAGATATTCAAAGTGCTAACCAAAGATAAGTCATCAATATTATTTAAAACCCAACAATACCTATCAAAAAGACAAGCAGAATAGATGACCAAACCCAAAGGTACCCCATGTCAATTAAATATAAGACAGACAAGGAAATTCTTACCACAGATGCCTTGTCAAGGCTATACTGTAAACATCTCTAATGCACTGATGGAGACCATTATTGGCCCATGTTAATAATGGTAAATCACCAAGAGGGGTTCCCAACTGGTACACTAATGTATATCCAAGAGAAAGCCCTTAAGAATAAGCACCTGCTCATAAATTTATATGGTACTCTACACCACATACTACCAAGTGGTGATACTGTACCTTATGTCCTGCAAATCAAATGATTGACTCAATCCTTTGATACTACAGAGATCTGGGACACATCATTAGTAGGAACTTGCATGAATATCTCAAGACACGCTACTAGTGGCCAAACATGTTGGTGTCTAGGGTCTGGATGTACAAGCATTCTGGCTACCACCAACCTACTTAACATCCAGCCATTGCCCAATTTGATTCCCTTCTAATATACCGTTTGAATTACCAAGAATAGTAACCAAGCAATATCACCTGACTGTCCAAGTATCCAGTGGCTCAAACCCACCTTGAACATGACCAACCCCTAGGATTGATCCAACTAAATCCCCGCCACAGTCAAGTCTATATAAGTCTAAAGTATTATCCAATAAAATATACTTCTCTTCTTTCTTAATTCCATATTTGAAGCTTCCCCAAAAGGCGCTCCTTATCACTGGTAGCAGCTACAGTTTTTTGACCATGCCCATGAAAGAGAAAATGACTGACCAAAATCCACCCACCTCTGCTCACGTACTCAACCAGGCCACATCCCAGGATACCTGGAAGACGTACTTTTGCACCCACAACATCAACAAAGATATATCTAGTGGATGTACTGTATTCAAAGGTCTGGTCATGCCCAAAGCATGAACCAATATTATTCAATACAGTTGCTCTCTTCAATTACAAACAAACGCAATATCACCTATCACAGATGAAGTGACCAATACCAAATACATTGTTATTGACAAGTTTTTTGGTGTTAAACAAAGAAAAAATCATCAACTGGCTAGACCACTCAGCTGCTAAACTCCGCGCCAGCCGCATCCCCCACAAGAAATGGGTCCAGGAAGCCAGCAAGCGCCTGTATGAGGCCCCAGCTAACTGGTTTGCCACCTGGGTTGGCTCACAAACTTACAACCAGCTTGACAACTGGGAAGAGACAAAGAAGACATCACCCACAATTTCTGCATCACCAAATCTCTCCAAGATATTGCAATACAGCTCAGTGATCTTCCTCAGAAGACCACTATAGCAGCTTACACCAACAAATTCAAGGAAACACATTGCAAGATTCAAAACCCAGCACAAGCTGAAAATTTACATACCAGGGTATCATTCATCAACAGAATGAAACCCTCAGATGCTGCCCTCATCTGCCCATAGGCCAACACCTCTATACCTGCGCTCATTGCAGAAGCCAAGCACACAGAAAAACACATAAACATGGAATATGCTGTGCACAACAGCAATTGCTCCTCAAACAGAAATGGCAGAGAAAACTCCAATGGCAAAAAAAGCCAAAACACCAACCATAACAATGGCAACTCCAATTGCAACAATGGCAATTACAGCAAAGTGCAAACTGCTCCCGTCCCAAGAAAGAGGACACTGCTGAAGTTAACAATGCTGAAGTAGCAGCCTGCTATGAATCTGACCCCACATTCTCTGACCTCAAAGGTCTCAAAACAGAGGAACAGGGAAAAGAGGAGGGGGAACAGGCTTAAGTGCCCCTGTCTCCCCCAACTTGACAAGAAGTTGTACCAAGGTACAAACTTTGCTGCTTGTATCCCCCGTGTCCTGCAAATCTCCATTTTTGAACGTAAAAATTAAAGATCACTCACAACTTCTTGTCTATCCATGCAAATACAAATCACATACACATAAAATTTTATCTGACTCTGGTGCACAACACACCATGGTTAGCAAACCATTTATAACCAAGTACAAATTACCAGTTGTCAAATTCAACTTCAAATATGCCAGAATGGCAGACAGATCAAAGGTTCTACTTGAAGGCAAAACAAATCCCTCCAGAATTGACCTCCAAGGCATACAAACGTCCATCAAAGGACTTGTCATGAACAACATAAGCTACAACATTGTATCAGGCATGTACTGGTTCACCCAAGTGAACCCCAGCGTATGTTGGAAAACAAAGACCATGACCATCAAATGCAACAGAGTCAATTTCAACATTCTCAAAGAAGAGAACAATATCATCCTAGGAGACACAGCATTTGTCCAAGTCATAAATCAGGATTACCTGGAACATCTAAACAAAGATAGTACCCTTCACATAATGAGGTACACTGAGTTCAATAACATACAAACACAAAAAAACCAATGCCCAGAACTTGCAGCACTCCAAAATGAATACATACATGTATTCAAAGAAGAACTCACAGAGTTACCCCCCAAACAGGAGGTCAAACATGGCATTGATCTATGCAAAGCCATGCCCAAATCTGCACCCCTCTACAGACTCTCCCCCATGGAGACACAAACCCCCAAAGAACATATTGAAGATAACTTAGCTAAAGGCTTCATTTGCCCGTCTGAATCCCCATGGGGGCAGCAGTGTTCTTTGTAAAGAAAAAGGGAGGTACTCTGCGTCTAGTAACTGACTACAGAGCACTAAATACAAGCACAGTAAAGAATAAATATTCCCTTCCACTAATAGAGAGTATGTTTGCAAGACTCTCAGGGGCCAAATTTTTCTCCAAAATTGACCTCACCTCAGGTTACAACCAAGTTAAAGTAAAGAAAAGGACATACCAAAAACTGCAATCTGCGCGCAATTTGGATCCTTCAAATGTAGAGTAATAAACTTTGGGATGACCAACGCTCCTGCAACGTTTGTCACCATGATAACAAAGCATTAAACAGTCTCTCAAATACATTATGCTACTTTGACAATATCATCATATTCTCAAAAACAAAAGAGTAACACCTCACTCATGTCTGCAAGACACTCAATTGACTCACAAAGCACAAACTTTATGCAAAACCAAGTAAGTGCCAATTTTTGGAAAAGGAACTCCTGTTCTTGGGCCACATTGTCTCTGACAGTGGCATCAAAGCAAATCCAGACAAAAAAGTCATAAATAAAATGCAACACCCACGTCTGTTAAACAAGTTAGATGCTTTCTTGGTATGGTAGCTTACCTAAGGAAATACATCAAAGACTGTGGAAAACTAACCACACCAATCAATGAATTAACCAAGGGTAATGCCAAAAAGAAATTCATCTGGACTCCAGAATGTGACAATAATTTCCAATTACTAAAACAAGCTTTGATCAAAGCACCAATCTTGCAATACCCTAATAATAAATGGTGCTACGAGCTCAAGTCAGACGCCAGCAACACTGCCATTGGCGCAGTCCTGCGCATCTGCCAGCCAGGGCAGCAAGACTTCCTGCCAGTATGTTACAAGAGCAGAAAAATAACTAATACTGATCAGAGATACCTAATACAGGATAAGGAATTGCTAGAAATACTGTAAATTCAGAACCTGAATGTAAAAATGCGGGATTGTCAAATCCTTGGTCCAAATTTTGAATCACTTTTGCAGGATGGCCTTTTTAATTAAATTGAATTCTTTGTATTTTTATTTGAATATTTGAAAATGCAGGAACTCATAGACACTTTGCAAAGTTCAATTCAAACAGCATATTTCCAATGAAAAAAATGAATTAACTGGAATCAATTTTGAAGCGTTTAAATCCATCAATCATTTTCCTTAAATTTACTATGTTTTCTGAAATTGCGGGATTGTCAAATCAAGAACCAAATTTCAAATCACTTTTGAATGCCACTAGTAAGCTCAGATATTAATTTCAGGAACTGGAATCCAAATTTAATGTATATTAAGCATACTAGGAAACACCAACCTGAATCAAGAAGCTCCACCACAACTAAAATCAAATGGAAAATCCATTCTCAACAACCATATTTAGACATAAAAAGTGATTAAACTTTAAAATCATCCAAAACTGGAAAGAATACAATATTATACACTTCAAATTATGGATATATAAATTCTGTTACTATTCAAGGCTAAATCAAGAGAAAACAACTACTCACAAATAAACCAGTAAATACAAAGAAATACATATTTAATCTAATATATATATATTTATTAACCATCAATTGCATTCCCAACCAGCTCCTGCACCAGCCTGTGGGGCAGCCTGTCCACAAGGGCGTCCCAGAGGGTCCAAGAAAAGACCCAGAACCCAACTAGAGGGGAGTCATGCCAATACACAGGCCTCCCAAGGTATCAGAGCCAGCCAACCACCTCCCTCATCCCAAGCCCAATCAACCAGCCTGAATCCCAGACAGAAGCCACCCTCAAGGCCTGCCACAAAAGTCTCCTACACCAGGGTCACCAGGAATACTGAGGTTACTTACACCTCCACTGTATACCCAGTTGTCACCTGGCCCTGCACTCTTGACCCAAGAGTTGCTACTTCCTGCCCCTGCGTTTTTGATACCTCCTATCAGCCATTGGCCACAACTGAGGAACCATCTGCGCCTATTGTGTATTCAACCATTGACAGTGCCACTGCAAGCAAGTGTGATCCCACCTTCTACATGAAGGTCCCCGTCCTCCCTGTGTTAAGCCTGGTAGCCAGGATGCTGTGGTACCTGCCAAGGGCCAACATTGGTTGACAGATAGTATGTGTGAAGCTCTCCTCAACTGCTTGAACAGGGGAATGGTGGTTCAGGATACTGCGTCCTGATTTGGTGTCACAGCCAGATACATTGCCAACATCAAAAAATAAGTATGGCAATACCAGGAAAATTGCCAAATCCACCAAGGCAAAAAGGCAGCCCAAACTCCTTCAGCCTATTCACATTGACACAATCAAGCAGTGGGTAGCCAAGGATTGCCACCTGGACGCACTTGCTGTCCAAGCAATGCTTCCCACGGAGTTTAGGCTTTCTGTTTTCAAAACCCTTGTCTACAAAACAATGGTTGATTTGGGCTTCTCCTGTGTCGTGTTCTGAGGCGCGGCACAGACACACAATGGGAAATCCCAACCTTAGGATTGGATTTCTACTAAGTCTTGGTTAGATAACAGGGAAGGCTATGCAATTACCTTGCAGCCCTGGAAGAATAATCTCTACTAGTTGTGGCTAGAGAGAGGCGCAGAAGTACTGGAAGACACAAAGACAAAAATGTGAATATAACTTAGATTTTATTGGTGAATACAAAATGGAATATATAGTGGTTAGGCATACCACAAAACACTACCAGGACGGTAGGATCACTTGCCACAAGCATGATTGGGTCAAGCAAGATGCGCAGAATCAAGAAACCAAACAATTGTATTTCCAGATTCAGTCATCAACTCATTTTGAGAGGCAAAAGCAAAAGCAAGGTATTTGTCCTTGAAATGGCCCACTGAAGGCAAAATCAAAACATGGTGAATAGCGGTATTCACAACATTGCCCTCTCCTAGATTGGCCTTAGGGGATGGTACTTGCGGAGGAACTTGGCATGCACACAAGCAAACAGTTGACCACTAGAGAGGAGCTTTAAAGTGTATTTGGACCCTTGTTTAAAGGTCACTTCTAAAGGGCCAATCCACAGAGAGTCCAACTTATGTGCGCGCCCACCTACTCTGTGTTGGTAGTAAAGTACATGGTCACCAACATCAAATTCAAGCAAGGGGAGCGTCCAGAATTATTGGGAGAAAGCTCAAGCATCTTAGTCTTGTATGCAGAAGTGTATGAAGTGGCCTGTATATCAATTATGCGGTTGACTAGATCCTTGATGTGGTTGTCAGGATTCATGGCCTTATCAGAGGTAAGCAGGGCCCCCCAAGAGCAATGGTGTAGTAGCCTCTTGCCCATATAACATAGCAAAAAGGGAGTATCTATTGACACAATTTTTGCTAAGGCAGTACACAAAGAGAGCGACAGGTAAGTATAGATCCCAGTTGGCAGCGTCAGAGTAGGTGAGGTTCCTAATGATAGAGACCAGTGTTGAGTTTGCACGCTCAACTGTCCCATCAAAAGAGGATTGTAGGGGGCAGAGAAGGACTGGCGTGATCCCAAAGCTTTGACAACAGAGGTTACCAGCTTGGCATTAAAGTTGGTCCCATTATCTGTGAGCAACACTTGAGGACATCCATGGCGGTAGAAAACATCTTGTAACAGGAAGGCAGCAGTTGTCTTAGCTGTGATGTCCTTTGTAGGGCAAGCCTCTACCCACTTGCTGAAGTGATCAACAGCAATCAGGATAAAGCAACACCCAGAACGTGAGCGGGGAGAGGACCTACTGCGTCAATGCTGACAGTTGAAAAGCATGTTAAGGGGGAACTAATTTGAATTGGTGGACAGCAGCTTGAGGCTTCTGCAGCTGACAGTTGTGGCAACTAGCTATGACGTCTGGGATTAGAAGGCAGAGGTTTTCCCAGAAGTAATTCTTTTGAAGCCAGTAGAAAAGTCTTATCAATGCCTCTATGCCCAGTCTCTTTATGAGCTTGCGACACCAACAAGAGGCAAAGACTGGGTCATACATAAGGCAGATACTGGTCTCCTTCCTTCTTGAAGAGCTGATTGTTGCGTATGATGGTATCTTTGGATAGCTTGGACAAGGCCAGTTGGACTTCTTTTGTCTTGCTTTCCCAAGAAGAAGGGTATCCAATTAGTTTGTACAACCAGTCAGCCTCTGCAGGATGTAAAACAAGAATGGGCATTCTAATAGCCCATCAGTGTTCTGATGTTGAATCCTAGGGCAATGGAGCATAGTGAAGTTGTATCCTTGCAGGCGTAGAGCCCATCTAGCTAGGCACCCTTCAGGCTCCTTAAGTTGTTATAACCACTTAAGTGAAGCGTGGTCAGTGATAACTGTGAAATGGGTACCATATACATAGTGGAGAACTACTTGACTGCATGCAATACGGCAAGGCACTCCTTCTCTGTGACACTATAATTCTTCTCATGTTTGTTTAGCACGCAGGAAGTGTAAGCCGCAGAATGGGCTACACCCTTGTTGTCTAGTTGGGCCAGAATAGCCCCAATAGCAAGACTGCTAGCGTCGGTGTATAGGATGAACTCCTTATTGTAGTCAGGATACACTAGGATTGGCGTCTCTTTGAGTTTTTGCTTAAGGGTCTCAAAGGCTTGCTGCTGACTGGTGGTCCATTAAAAAGGGACATTACATAACAACTGGACTAGAGGTTCACTAGTATTGGCAAAGTCAGGGATAAACTGTCTATAGTAGCCCATCATCCCTAGAAAGACTTGTACCTCTTGTAGGTTGGTGGTCAGAAGCATTTTGTTAATAGCTTCAACCTTCTTAGTCATTGGGCAAATCCCTGTCTGGGTTACTTCATGACCCAAGAATTCAAGACGCTCTTTGAAGAAAACGCACTTGGAAGGTTTTAGCTTGAGGCCAGCTTCTCAAATCTGTATGAACACCTCTTTGAGATGAGCCAGGTGATTGGTGAAGGACGCGCTGAAAGCCATTATATTGTCAAATTATACTAGGACACATGGCAGCTTCAAGTCTCAGAAGATGGAGTCCATGGCCCTTTGGAAGGTAGCCAGGGCATTGCAGAGTACCTGAGGCATACAGGTAGGCTCAAAAAGCACTTCAGATGTAATGAGCGCGGCTTTTTGGTGATCCTCAGGCAATAGGTCAACTTGCCAGTATCCAGATGCCAAATTCATTGCAGAAAAAAACTTAGAGCCTCCAAGACGTTGGAGAGCATCATCAATACGCGGCAAGGGGTATGAATCCTTCTTGGTCAAGGAGTTTAGTTGGTGGTAGTCCATCACAATACAATGACCTCTATCTTTCTTCTTTAAGATGAGTAGCAGGGATGCTCAAGGACTTTGGAAAGGTGCCAGCAGCCCAGCATCCAACAGTTTTTTGAGCTCTTTGGATACCTGGGCGTCCTCCACACGGCTGCAGCAATATGCTTTAGCACAGAAGGGGGTAGTTGCCAGTGTCAATCTGATGGATAATGCCTTTGGCTAACCCATAGTTGGTACTGCCTTAGCAAAGATGTTGGAGAATTGGTATAGCAAGTCTAGCACCTCTTTCTGTTGAACCAGGGAAAGCTGTGGAAAGTCTTGAGCAGTGAACAAGGATAGGACTTGGGGTTCATCCTCAGGTAGGTTAAAATCTTGGAAGATGCCAAAGGGATGAAGAGAAAAGACATCAGAAGCGCTGATAACTTGCCATATCCAACAACCTGTTCTCTAGACACAGTCATGGGGAGAGCAGTCAGGTTAGCTACCAACAATTGAACAGGATCCTTATGTGAGACGTCTAGGATTCCAGGACAGAGATAAGGTTTGTTGCGTCCCAATGAGGGAGGAGAGTACAACTCCAAAAGGTTTTTCAGGTAGTTCATATGATATCTGGGAGTCTAGGATGACCTGGGAGGCAGGGGGGATGGTGACAGCTGTCGTGGCTAGGAGAGGGATCCCCTCAGAAGCAGGACAAGCCATGGATGGAAATTTCATGTTTGAAGAGTGGGTGTGATATTTGAGGTTGAAAACCCCAGTGGGATATTCCAAGGCACATGTCTTGAGGCGTTTCCTGGGAACTTTAACCGGCTCTTCAAAGATCAGAGGGACTTTGTATCCCAGAATAGAGAGGTAACCATCTTTCAAGTTGATTATCCCATTGTATTCCCTAAGGAACTGAGTGTCAACTAAAAGATTGTAACTCTCATTTTCCAAGACAGCTGCTGGCGCAGCTAGAAGAAGCTTGCCAAACCTCATGGGTAGAGCAGAGTACGCCCCTATGGCACAGGTCATAGACAGTCCAGCTGTGCCATACTCTGGTGATAGTTAAGGTCAGGGACAATTTTGAGTTTCTTCACAAGCTTGGAGGAGACAACGTTGACTGGCAAGCCAGTATCTAAAACAGCCTTGATCTTCACTTTTGGATGGATATCTCTAATCAAGTGATAGTGCAACCAAAGGGTGGAAGGACAGCCAAGATATCTTGAGCCTCTGCTAGTTCCTTATCCCACTTCTCAATCATGCATCTTAACCCTGGGAACTCCTTATAAACAGTTTTGAAAGGGAGAATAACAGATACATTCTTGAAGACAGCGTCAGCAACCTTGGCAGCTTCTTCTGACAACTTCACTAGCACGGGGGACCTCTTAGCTTGAGTGAGGTAAGGGCAAGAGACAACTTCTTTGGCTTCAGGCAAAGGCTTAGCAGTAGTTGTAGTCTTTCCTGAGCGCAATTTATAGGGGACTGTAATTGTTTCAGGAACAGCCAAAACGGAGTACCCATACACATCAGCGTTGTCAGTATCAGAGTCATCCAGATTAGAGTCATCAGAGATATCATGGAACAAAAGGAGAAAGAAGGGGCCATATTATCAACAGGCTTGGAGTCAGATATAGAGGGAGGAATTGAAAGAGACTGGGAAGAATTGTCAATCAAGAGTGTTTCTGCCTCTAGGATGACTGTTCTTTTCCCGCCTGCTCTTTTGGATCAGCTCCTTCAACCCGTGGGTTGGTGCAGACTTGATAATGGTGACCTATCTGACCACAGTTGTGGCAACCTTGGCGTTAAGGAGGATTTTGCAAGTTCATAGTAAGAATGCAAGGACCACAGGAAGACAAACCAGAATTAGAAGCAGCTCAACTTTCTCTAACAACTGCTCCAGAATGGGTAAGGTGCATGTCCTACAACAGCGTCTTTATGCTCTTCATGGAGGAAATCATAGCTTTATGGGTTTGAAGTGAAGACACAGAAGCTGGTTAACTTTGAGGCTTGAGCGCAAGCCATGTAAGCTTCATGGGCTGTCAACTGTCTGCTCTTTAACAGTTGCTGTCCTTCCATGTAGAATCTGTCGGCAAACTCAGCTAGTGTCTCCTTAGGTTTGAAAGCAATGTGCGTGAAGGCGTCCTTCTTCACTTCTAAACTTTGGTCACCACCAAACTTGTCAATCAGAAGCTGCTTCATATCTTCCCACGTCTCAATGGTGGGTAGTTCAGGCACCACCACCTCTTGAAAAGTTGGGTGTAGACAGATCAGAATATGTTCTTTCTTAACCTTGTCTGATTTTTGTCTCATGGCAGTTTTGTAGATAGTTAGAAAAGCTGCAATGGTTGAGAGTCTGGGGTCAAAGACTTGCTTAAAGGTAGGCTTAAAATGTGCTTCAGGAGTTGTGCCACCATTGTTGCTATCAAGTACGTTTATACAGGGGGAAACTCTTCTTTGGATTCAGAGGGGGCTGTCTAGCCCATAGCTGTCAAACACTCTCTTCAAGGGTAGTCAGGGTCTCATTAGCACGGGCACCTGTATTGACAGCTTGAGTGGTTTGTTGTAAAATAACATCTAGGCGTTGCCCTTGGGTGGTCACTATTGTAGAGAGCTCAGCTAGTCAAGAAGTAAGGAATGGCCCCACTGTAGAGGCAAGCGCTGAACCTGTTGTTCATGGAGTCAATCAATTCACTCATCTCTTATACATCTCTATCCAGCTCAGTATGGTCCCGCTTCAAATGGTCCACCTTGTTAGCTAGGGCAATTAGTTCCCTAGCACATTGGATTTGAGGGGCTCCTGGTAAGCCAGGGCAACAAATATCCTCATCACCAGCCCCAACTAGACTAGCAGCAGTTGCCATCATCTTGCGTAGAACAGCAAGCCTTTGCTGTAGCTCAGCAACTTAAGCAGTCAACTCAAGCACCTGGGGTCAGGTTGAGGTGCTTTAGTAGGACGCCCTTGACTGCAAGTAGTTGTATGTAGTTCTCAAATAATGTCCCATATTCTCTGCTCTTGATCCACTAAGTCATCAGAAGAGGGAGAGGGCAGAACATCTGGCTTGGGCATAGATAGCTCATTCACTTGACTCTGGAGTTTGACTATAGCAGCAGCGGTGGCAGTTCTCTCTTGATCAAATGCTGAACAGAGTTCATTAAGGCCATTATCAGCAAATTCTGCTACTTGCTGCAGTTGCTCAAAAGAATACGTGCTGAATGCATTGAGATGCTGCACAAGTTGTTCAAAGTTGGAGAGGTAAGCGTTCAAGGTGGAATCTACTTGAGTTTGCCAGGATTGTTCTACTGGTGAAACTTGTGTAGACGCTCTCTTCCGTACTTGGAGATGGACTGGCACATTTGTTTGAGAGAGTTAACCAAACAGGTCTGGGAGGTAAAAGAGTTTCACATATGTCAGATGCCAAGGAAAACAGGGAATGAATCCACTGTTGGTAAGCAGCAAACTGGTCCCAGTGATGAGTAACTGCTGCCTGTAGAGATGAGATTTATTGAACGTGGAGCCCCAACACCATTTGATGGTGGGCCAAGGCAGGCTGCACAAAGGACAATAGTAAGTGTTCAGCGGAGCCAGCTACTGAGAGGAGATGCTGTGGAAATTGAGGAGTCACAATCAATTTGTAGTATTTAGCCTGACTGAACTGCAGCTGAAGGCAAGGGATGGCTCCTTCACAGGCTATCCCAAGGGCTACCAACATGACTTGTTCTAAGTCAGAGGTACCCATGGGGTAAGCAACTAGGCAGGGATCATTTCTGAGGTTCAGTACAGTAGGGGTAATAGGCTGGTTAGCAATATATTCCCTAAATAGGAGGGCTAGTAATTTCAGGTGAAGTTGACTCTTGTATAGGTGGAGGCAAAGGATCTGAAAGCGTGGATGCAAAAGGGATAACTGAGGGGCTTACAGCCCCTGCAGTGAGCACCATTTTGTTGTGTTCTGAGGCGCGGCACAGACACACAACAGGAAATCATAACCTTGGGATTGGATTTGTACTAAGTCTTGGTTAGATATCAGGGAAGGCTATGCAATTACCTTGCGGCCCTGGAAGAATAATCTCTACTAGTTATGGCTAGAGAGAGGCGTAGAAGTACTAGAAGACACAAAGACAAAAATGTGAATAGAACTTAGATTTTATTGGTGAATAAAAAATGGAATACTTAGTGGTTAGGCATACAATAAAACAATACCAGGACAGTAGGATCACTTACCACAAGCATAACTGGGGCAAGTGAGATACACAGAGTCAAGAAACCAAACAATTGTATTTTCTGATTCAGTCATCAACTCATTCTGAGAGGCAAAAGCAAAAGTGAGGGATTTGTCCTCAAAATGGCCCGCCAAAGGCAAAATTGAAACATGGTGAATAGCGGTATTCACAACATCCTGGAAAGTACTGGGAGTTTTGCTGTATAATAGGAACAGTGAAAAGAACCATTGAAGATTGACACATTTATGCTGTGACATATCTGGCACTAAAGGAGACTGGGAATGTCCAGTTCTTCTATATTAATAAATTGTAGTTTTCCTCCTCACTCAGGTCTAGGCATGGGTGGGTTGAGAAGGGGTCCAAGGACGGCGTAGCCCATTGTGCAGTTTTCTGTTCTCAGACCTATTCAATGGTTGCGCTTCTTGGTCCTCACAGGTTGGATCAATACCAAAAGATTAAGGGCTCCCATAACAGCGGGACATTTCTTGATTATCTCTGAGCCATCAAGGAGTACCTTTGGATAAATTACAGCAGCACAACCAATGTTGTTGTACTTGATAATGTCAAGCTCCACAAAGTAGATCTGGTTGTGTTCAAGTTCCCCCCATCAACAAAAACAGCCACACCTCCAGCCACTGACTTACTGATTGTCCAATAATACTTCTCTTCCTCCCGCCATATTTCTCATTCCTGAATCCAATTGAGGAGGTGTTTGGTTGGATCAAGAATAAGGTAAAGCAAGGCCTTCCTCAGGACACCAAGGATCTATTCAATATTCTTGAGGTCAGTCAATTTGCAATGCCACCTGATGTGGTGGCGGCTTTTTACAAGCACTCAGAATTCTTCCTCCCCAAAGCCCTGGCCTCCGAGCCAATCAGATAAATGGGCGCTCTGGGTTTTATTTGTTTTTATTTTTATTTAGTTTGTTTTTATTAGGACTCAAAAATTATTATTTATATATAATGATTTGATGTTTGATTTTATTATAGATATATAAGAGTATGTATAAAAAGGTAAGTAAAATTAATTATGCTAGGTATGAGGAATATTTTTTTATTATAATGCACTGAATATTATATTGACTGTTGCGCAAACAAATAAATAAATTAAAAAAGATAGAAATAGATTAATTTTATTTAAATAATTGTGAATTCTTGTCAGTACTTTGGCTTTGTTAAGCCACAAATTGGACCTTGAAGGTCATCATCTGATCCTTATTAAATCAGTGCCACTATAGCCACACAACACGGAAACCAATGATTTTTATGTATTGCTTACTAATTAGTACTTAGGACGCAGGTCAATCATATCAAATTATTTATCAAATCATATTACAAGAGAAAGGCAATTCAAGTTCTAAACAATCACTTGTTTAGAATATAAGTGGAGTGGGCTGCATGATGCAGATAAATTCAATTCACATTGTTTGTATATTTAATAAATGAACCCGTATTTGACGCGCTAGTAAATAAACAAATTTATAAATATATTTTATTATTACACATGTTCACTTTATTAAACTGTCCCTTTTATGTTATCAACCTAATTATATATTAATATTATAATTTAAAAATTAAAATTAATATATTAAAAGTAATTTTATAATTATAAATCTTAAAATTTAAATATTAAAGTTTAAATATTCAAAATTTAACTATTTTTATTAAATTGTGATTTATTCAATATTGATATATTTGATATTAAAAATTTAAGTATTATAATATGTATTATTAAAATTTTAATATTAACTTTTAGATACTGAAACTTTATTTTTGAAATAAGTAATATTAAAATTTTTATAGTGAAATTTTAATATTACATAGTTCAATCTTAAAATTTTAGTATTAAAATATAAAAAGGTAAAAAAAATTAATTTGCAAAGGGAAAATATTTATTGGGGGGATGATAATTGCAAAGGGAATGCAATTATTCCAGGGAATTATACCCCAAAATTAAATTTTCAGCTAATGTGTCTAATTGGATCCACATACTTTTCTGTAAATGGTGGACAATCCTTGATGCAATTGCTAGAGGGGTGGCGCCCTGTACCCCGGTGGTTGTTGAACGTTTAATAAAAGGAAGGCGGGTGAGTGAATAGACTGGCAGGTTTTTTCAGGGGGCATGTAGTACCTGTATAACGTTATCAATGCAAATGAGCCATACAGGACGTGCTCAACTGTCCTATATCCCCACAGTGTCTTCTGGCGGTCAAGGGCTACACGGCAAATATCCATTTGAATAGGTACACCTCCAACTTTTTGACATTGGTTTTTAATATGCAGTGAAGGAGGATTCCCAGATATACCGCTGCATGAATTCTTTGCAAGATATATTTTTCTGAGAACATGCACATTTTTTTAGAAGACTTGAACTAACTATTGACATAGGATGTTTGATTGAATTTGAAGAGGGTTCTGGGGGCGCCCAACTTGAATCAGCCCCCCAGGCCTCAGCAAATGAAATAAATAAATATTTAAAATCATTCACAAGGACTGCATCCCTGACTTTATATGACAGTGCCTTAAATACTTCATAAAAAATTGCAGTTTTCAAATATTCAGTTCCAATTTGAAGTTAGTTTTTATTAAATTCTTTTCATATTTGTTGATGTTTGTGAAGGGGAATCTTTGAATGCTTTTGTATATATATTCATCAAAGTTTAAATTGATATCCCCACAAATTTATTCATTTCTTTGAAGTTGATACTTGATCCTATTTCATATGCTTCCCTTAACCACGGCGAGCACCCCGCAGGTGGTAAATATTCCCTATTTTTAGCTTCACTACTTGAAAAAAAACATATTCTGTTGAATTATTTTATTTATTTGGTTTTTATTTATTTGTTTTACAGGGGCTACCAGTGACTGGTAACCCCTGTAAAACCAACTTGGCGTAAAAGCTGCCACTTCAGCAACCTCATCCCCATTCCTGGTGATGACTAAAGTAAATATAAGTAAAACATAAAAAGACTTACTAATTGTTTCCTCTGTGGCCCCCTCAGCCACAGGCGCCACTTTGGCAAACTTCATGAGTGTTGGCTGCTCTTCATTAATTTTCCTGGGCTTAATTTTTCTTGCAACTTGTGCTTCCTCTTGATTTTCATTTGATAAAGTTTCTGTATTTTTTGAAGCGCTCCTGCTTCTTGCTTGTGTTTTGTTTTTGTCTATTTCTATTTGATTATTTTCCTCTTCATTGGTGTTAATTTCCTTTGGAACTTCATTTCCTTCAATTAGTTTGATTTTCTTATTATTTTCTTTGGCCCCCTGCCAGAACTCCCACAAATTGTAGGCTGCATTGTTGAACTTTAGACTTAATAGAATTGTTCCTGGAGATTTAGTAATGCTTCTTTATATCTTTTTGTCTATATATTTCCTAGTTTGTTCATAGCATTTTATTTTGACTGGATTAGTGGCTGGCCCTTGTCACCCAGCTTTTCTGTCACTATTTCCCTGATATTTTTTTTCTATTTCAACAACCTTTTGCAGGTGTACTTCTAATTTGTTAATCAAGTTATATATAGTTGACATTATGTTTGAATTACATCAAAAAACTGGTTTTTATAGTACTATCTTCAACGCATACATATTTTTCATCATCATTAAAAAAATTAAAGACAATACACGTAAATAATGCATTAGAATATAGCAATTAGGCGTCAACTCTTGATATTTAGAAAAATGTGCATAACTCAATGCATTTTGTTTAATAAAATCCATTGTAAATGTGGCTTTTTTATTATAATTTAAATAAATTGACTGTGTTTATATTAGAGAGCCATTAACGCTTAGTAAAAATATTGATACATAGTGCATTTTCCAGCCTGTATATTTACCTATTAGTAATAACTCTATAAACTTTTTAGTTGAATTTTTTGAGGTAATAATAATGTAATGTATTAATAAATTACTGTTCATTATCCTTAATTGGCTGATTTTCTTTGCTGTAGCAATTGTGCATTTTCTGATATTTGCGTACTAGTATCCAATTGGTTGATTTCACATCCAATTGCACAGGCAATAGGAAATCAAGCTGCCACCCTGACCACATCCAGTCTTGGGGTGGCGGCTTGATTTCCTATTGCCTGTGCAAATGGATATGAAACCAACCAATTTTTATACTAGTGTGTAAATATCAGAAAATTCACAATTGTCACAGCAAAGAAAATCAGCCAATTAATGACAATAACAGTAATTTATTAACACATTACATTATTATTACCTTGCAAAACCCAACTAAAAAGTTTATAGAGTTATTACCAATAGGTAAATATACAGGCTGTAAAATGCACTATGTATCAATATTTGTACTAAGCGTTAATTGCTCTCTAATATAAACACAATCTGTTTTAATAAATTACAATGAAAAAGGCCAAGTTTACAATGAAATTTATTAATCAAAATGCATTGAGTTATGCACATAATTTCTAAATATCAAGAGTTGACATCTAATTGCTGTATTCTAATTCAATATTTATGTTTATTGTCTTTAATTTATTAATAATGATGAAAAATATGTATGCTCATAATTTTAAGCTATTTGTAAAATGTACAATATTGTATTAATTATGGGAAATGTTGATAATGTAAAAAGAAAATATTATTAATTATCAATTGAAAGAGAGATATCAATTTTAATAAGTTGTCACAAAGAAAAGTATTTATTTACTAATCAAAGGATGAGAAGGGGAGGGAATGGGCAGAATGAACATTGCCTTCATCTGCGCCTGTGAAAGGGGCAGCATTTGAGATAGTGGGGGGGATTGGTAGTGGCTTGGGAGTCAGGGTTGGAAGGCAGGTGGCTTGATGGGGGGGTTGGAGAGGCAGGGTTTGCTGACTGGGAAGGGGTAGCAAGAGCGGTTTGCTTCAATTGCTCAAATTCTTCTTCTGACACATATACTGGCTTGACAAAATGGATGGACTGGTGTGGGGGAGGTGGGAGTCCTTTCTGGACTTATCACTATCACTTGCATAAAAAATGACAAGATCTGATAGGTTCTGGACAAACAGGAAGGGAAAAGCTCATAACCCTTATCAATCTGGGTGCACAGTTCATTGTATATGGCAGGCTTTAAGTTCCTGAGAGCAGAACCAAAATTATAGATACATACATCTGCAAGATGCATGTTGGCGTGGTTGATGGGTTAGGACCAACAGGTATGCCCCACAGCCCTGATTTCTTGGGTTGCCCATTCCCCCTGCTCCATTTCAGCACTCATTACAATTGTGTACGCAACGTTTTGGGTAGCCCACTCCTCCAGCATGGCCTTGAGCTCTGTCTGATAGGCATATCCATATGCTGTGTTTGACAACGCAGAGTAATGATTGACTCCCAATGGGAAAACTGCCAACAAAATCCCAACAAATTGATACAAGAATGGCCTGCGCTTGTATACGTCAGACTGGATACACTTTTCTCCATAGTCTTGAATACTTGCAGATATCTTATCATAAAACAGAAAGATGACGTCATTAATGGCCCTCATTGCCTTTCCTTTGATAAAATTAATAATAGGTGAATTGTAGGGATTGGTATCCATCAAAATGGGGCCACTGAGAACTTGATTGGACAAGATTCTAGCAGCAACTACAACTCTGTATATCCACAAATTCACCGTTTTTTTGTTGGTGAAGATGCTGTGGAGTCCCAACTGGAGACGTACCTAGACCAGGGGCATCTACAAGTCACGTTCTATAATGGCCATCATAAGGGGATGGGCTGTGTCACCTTTGATTGAAGTACAGGCACCAGTTGGAGTCTTCTTGTTAGGGGGGCTACAGTTGGCGTGGGCTTGCAGGGTTGTAGACACAGTGGACTTTGCAAACCTCATTGCGGCTGCAATTTCCCAGAGGGACATAAGCTTCCCTTGCTTTTCAATCATTTCAAGAACAATCTCCAGAGTGATTAATTTTCTTCTGCATCTCACAGGCTGATTGGCTGGGGGAGAGATGTGTCTATATTAGAACTGTTTAATGCCATCTGATTGGCTGTTTTGGGGTTCTGGGCTCTCTGAGTGACCCCAGGGCTCAAATGGCTTGTTCCAGATGCCATTGTTGATACAGGATTTGGGTTGGAAGCTGCCTGTGCGTGATGATCAAACAGGGACATGCTGATAGTTGCAGGAGAAAAAACACACTCCTGGGTAGTGCTTGCGGAGGGGCCTGCGGGTTGGGAGTGGCCATAGAGGGAGGCTTCACTGTTAAGAGACTCAGTGTAGCCCTGCATGATTTTGTCAAGGCCAGGGACCAGCTTGTTGACTTGGTTTTTGTTGAAAGAAGAAATAATAAATTATTATTAAAAAAATTAGACTCAAAAAGAGATGTGTATATTTTAGTCAATTTTATTGTTAAGTATGTTAAGTTGGTGAATAGTAGGATCTAAATTTTAGCTGTCCTAAATTGGAATAGGGTGATTTTTAAGAGTGCCTATGATTCCTAAAAGAATTAGCAAAAATCCACTCTAGATCCTTTAGCATCCTTTTTGAGATGCTCATAAATTATATTTATTTCAAATTCCTTGCAGTTAGGATTTGAAACTTGGTTCTTGGATTTGACAATCCTGAAGTTTCAGATTTGTTAATTTTTACATGATGTCTATGATTTGTTTGAAATACAGGAAATCTCAAATTGTACATTAGAATCCCGCATTTCTGATTCATGTATCCCACATTTGTTTGTTGTGTTTTGTCTTTTGTTAGTTGAGTTATCTGCTCAAGAGATTTGAAATTTGCCAATTTACATAAACCAAAAAAAGTCAAATTAAATGGTTGCTTTTATTAAATATTAAAATTATCACTCAGCTGAGTTGCCCGCAAAAGTGATTCAAAATTTGGACCAAGGATTTGACAATCCCGCATTTTTACGTTCAGGTTCTGAATTTACAGTATAACACACATGCAAGAAATGGAGATGTTATCTGGAAGGACAATTAAATGTCCGAGTACTAACTGACCATAAATCCTTAATCTATTTCAAAACTCAGAACACACTCGCACGGCAACAAGCCAAATGGATGTCCTTGCTGGAACAGCTTAACTTGGACATCCAATACAAAAAGGGGGCAGATCTGGTCACTGCTGATGCTCTCTCTAGACTATGCCAGCCTAGAGAGAATCACCTGGACCACCTGGACCCTGACTGGCCAAACCTGTACAACACTGAATATAAAACCAAAG
Organism: Entomophthora muscae; assembly: GCA_014839935.2. NCBI lineage: Eukaryota > Fungi > Entomophthoromycota > Entomophthoromycetes > Entomophthorales > Entomophthoraceae > Entomophthora > Entomophthora muscae. The sequence goes on along the minus strand of QTSX02002169.1, from coordinate 432,629 downwards.
GGAAAGACCCCACAATACACCAACTGACCCATGATACATTAGTAAGGAACAGAAAGTATTTCCGTGTATCAAATGGTACTGTATATCAAATTATTAATGACAAACATGTCCTGTACATCCCACTTGCACAAAGAGTTGACACCATACTAAGACATCACTGCCTACTAGGCCACACAAAGGCTAACAACCTATATCTCACACTAAAAGAGATAGTATGGTGGCCCAATCTTAAACAAGATATAACTGATGTTCTGAAAAAGTGCACAGTGTGCAAGAAATACGCCAGCACAAAGGCTCCTCAGCCAACAGTCAACCCAGTACCAGACCCTGAACCATTCAAGGTTTGGGGACTAGATTTAGTGGGCCTCTTCCCAGAAACAAAAACAAACCAATGTTTCTTAATTGTAGCTATCAACTTTACCACACGCTGGCCCATCTGCTGAGCAAAAAAGGACCATAAAGCAGAAATCATCAACTGTTTCATTAACAAAGCAATCATAGCCAACTACAGCACTCCAGACTACATCATAACTGATGGAGCAACCAAGTTATCAGGTCATGTAGTAAATGATAACTTGAAATCCAAGAACATTAAACACTCCACAACCTCTCCATACAGGCCACAGGCCAACAGCGGAGTAGAACACCTCAACGGCAGCCTTATCAGGACCCTAGAGAAAATAATGGATGGCAAAGCCAAAGACACATGGCCACTATACGTGAAACATGCATTATTAGTATCCCAAGTCTGCACCAACCAAGGGACAGGCTATTCACTGTTTGAGCTAACCTAAGGATACAAACCAGAAATAATCACCTGCAACAAACAGCCCTACATAAAGATCCCCCTGGGGAAACCTCCCACAATAGAGCAAGCACCAAACCTACAACACATCCGCCTCAAAGCTAAAATAGCAGAAATAAAGAGGCTTGAGACACAAAAGGTAACCTCCACAGAGGAACCAAATCCCATCAACTCACCTGTCTGAATTCTAGCTAGCAACAGAAATAAACTAGATTCAGTACACAGAGTACCAGGAATAATCATCAAGTACAGACCAGAGTACAACACCTACCTAGTAAAATTACAATGTGCCAAAACCCCAATTATCAAGAAATACCACAGAACCTATCTCTGCCTTAGCAAAGGAGAACACTCAACCTGACTGGTTCCAACTAGTAAACAGCTCCAGGAGCATCAGGCAGCAGCTGTGAAAATGAAGCTCCCTCCTGATGAACCAGAGTAATCCTCTAAGGGGGGTGTTAAGGGTCTGGATGTACAAGTATTCTGGCTACCGCCAACCTACTTAACATTCAGCCATTGCCCAATTTGGTTCTCTTCCAATATACCATTTGACTTACCAAGAATAGTAACCAAGCAATATCACCTAACTGTCCAAGTATCCAGTGGCTCAGACCCACCTTGAACATGACCAACCCCTAGGATTGATCCAACTAAATCCCCACCACAGTCAAGTCTATATTAGTCTAAATTATTATCCAATAAAATATACTTCTCTTCTTTCTTAATTCCATATTCAAAGCTTCCCCAAAAGATGCTCCTTATCACTGGACAGCATCAAGGAAGTAATAGACTAATGCAAAGTCTTTGAAAAGTATGCCCACTCCAAGGCATCCCCAAGTCAGTAAAACCAGTGTCAATAACACAGCCTTTCAAAATGTGGTCACTAGATATTGTAAGACCAATTCCAAGTAATAAAAAAAGGCAAAAATCACATTTTTACAGCTATCAACTATGAAGCTAGGTAGCCTGTAGTACAAGATACAAAATAACATAAAGGAAACAATGTAAGACAGTTTATTGGTAAAGAAATCATAGCAAAGTTTGGAAAGCCTGAACTCTTAATTACAGATGAAGGGGCTGAACTCAAAAAAATCATTGACACCAACATCTACCTTACTAAGAATGGAATAAAGCACATGTTGTAACTGTTCTGTTTTAGCAGAGTTATAAGGGGGAAAATATTTAGAAACTAGATCATATTATTTATTTGGTGATAGTTATTATACAGTTATTGTGAGTCATGGATAACAGGAACATGATTGTGTTGATCACACAGTTGGATAGTGAAGAGGGCTTGATCCTGATAATGAGTCAAGCGCCAAATTGAGATATCCACCATAAGAAATCATCATCTTTTCATGTTGTTGGATTTGGAAATTCAAGTCAAATTCCTAGTTTGGCTTTGTGTCACTGGGAATTCAGATTGTGGGTTACAAACACACTTAGTCAGAATCTTGTTGATGGGTTGAGTAAGTTGTTTTGTCACCCCCTGGCTGAAAGTTGGTCTCCTCTGGGGGCAGGTCATCAGGGAGACTGTCAGGAGCCCAGACGCTGTACTGAACTAGCTGTTGTTTGGTTGCTGGTAGAACAGTCTCTCATTGTTTTTGTTGTACCTTACAGGGTCAAAGTAAGTCATGGTATAGGACTTTGTCCTGTTTGTGTTTATCAAGTCCTTGTACCAGGTAAGTGTTGTTTTTGTTTACCTTTAGTATAATAGTGGGGCCCACTTTCTTGGGCTGTAAATTGCTCTTGTCTGTGTTCATTATCCAGACCTTGTTGCCAACTTTGTGTCTATCTTTGATGGGAACAAACATGTTTTGTAAACGGATTTCTTTCATTTCCAACTGATAGTGTTGGCTTGTATCACTTGAGGATCTTAGTGGAATGGAACTTTGCTGGGCATCTCCAACTTTGGTCCTGATAGTGCTTGGATGATATTGGGCTGTGTGCCATATACTAACTCAAAGGGGCTTTTCCCGGTTGATCTGTTCATGCAAGTGTAGCATACAAGGAGTGTAGTTGGTAGCTGCTTATACCATTCCTCAGGTCTCCTGGCAGTGAGCTTGGCAAGGGCCTTCACTAAGCTGCTGTTTAGCTGCTACACTTGTCCATTGGCCTGAGGATGGTATGGTATTGTCACTGTGTGCTGTAGCCAGTTCTTTGTGAGGTATACATTGTTATTTTTGGAGGTCAATTCCTTGCCCCTATCTATGATCAGTAGCTCTGGCTTTCTGAAATTACTAATGATCTCCTTGCCTATGAGTTGCTGAATGTTGTTGCCAGTATGTGTCTTCACCACCTGCGCTATCAGCCAGCAAGTGGCAAAGTCAATGGTGGTGATGATATACTTCTTGTTGTTGTGTTCACAGGCATGAGGCCCAGAATGTCAATGGCCCATGCCTTGAAGGGTAACTGGGAGCAAATGTGCAACACAGACTTAGGTGGAGTGCCACTTTTTGTAAATTTTTCACATATTTTGCATTGATTGAAAACTCCTGGAAATCACAATATATAGTTGGCCATCATGCTTTGTACTTGAGGAATTTATAAAGATTGTGGCTCTTAGTGTGGCCTAATCTCTATAATGGTGGAGAATGGTGTCAACTCTTTAGTGTGTGGGATATACAGGATGGTGATTCATTGGCTATCTTTTGGTGTAGTGTCCCATGTACATTTTTGAAGAGGTGTTTATTTTTGATGACCTTTTCTTTAGTGATCTAAGTGGTGCCTGGGGGAAGCATTTGTCCTTGGTTTGGAGTACCAGGAGGGGCCGGTCTGGGTCCAGAATGTTTCCCCCTCTTGTAGCTCTGATATACAAATAAGAGAGTGTGTCTGTCATGGCAATTTTGGGTCCTGGTTTATATTGGATAATATGATTAAAACTTTTGAGAGGCTCCAACCAGCGCGCCTTGCGTCTGGATAAGTTGGCTTGCGTTTTGAAATATGTGAGGGACTTGTGATCAGTTAAGGCAGCAAACTCCTCTTGACGCTCCAGGTAGCAGCACTACTTAACAAGACTGTGTACAATTTCTAGTTGTTCCTTATTGTGGATGGGGTAGCATCATTTGCTGTCTGTCAGTTTGCGCAACTTGTAGGCTACGGGCATGAAATTGCCATTGGTGTTCTTGATCTGCAGTACTCCTCCAATGAACACATCAGAGGTATATGTCTTCATTTGGTACTCTCTGTCCTGTTTAGGATACTTGGGGATGAGAGTGGTTGTCAAATTTTTATTTAGACACCAGAAACAGAGTTTTGTTGGGGGTCCCTATAAACTTAGATTTGACGCCAGTTATGGCTGACAGGGGTGCTTCCAGGATTCCACAGTTGGGGATAAATTGTTGGACGTAGGCAACCATCCCCAAGAATGTATGGAGTTTGGACTTGTCTTTTGGCAGTGGCATCTTGCAGATAGCCTGAATCTTCTGATTTTTGGGCTTGATACTATCCTTCAAAACTATATGCCCCAGTAAGGGTATCTGCTTGTGGAAGAACTGACATTTGGAGGGTTTGGCCAGAAGTTTATATTGCGCCAGGGTGGCAAAGACTGTCTCCAAATCCTTATGGTGTTGTTCTACTGAGGGACCATATAAAATGATGTTGTCTAGGTATACTAGTGCATGTTTGCTGATGTGAGGGTCAAAAACCTCATTCATAAAGGTAATAAAAGTTGATGGTGTGTTTGTCATCCTAAAATTGAGCACCACACACTTGTATGACCTGTACTTAGTGCAGAAGGCCGTTTTGGGTGTATCTTCCTTCTTTATATGGATTTAGTTTTAGCCTGTGGTTAGTTCAATCTTGGAGAAGACTGTGACAACTCCCAAGGCATCAAAGAGTTGTCAATGACTGGAAGCGGATAAAAATTCTAGATGGTAATATTATTTAGGGCTTGGTAATCTGTAACTAGTCAAAGGGTACCATAATTCTTTGCCACAAAGAATACAGTGATACCAAAGGGAGACTGCAAGGGGCAGATAAGTCCTTTTTCTAATGCCTCCTTAAGGTAAGTGCATAGTGTGTTGTCCTCATTCAGGGTAAGGTAGTAGATAGGCTGAGCCTTAGGTACAGCTCCCTTGAGTTGGATGGAATGATGTATGTGTTTCTCTGGTGGCAACCCTGGTAGAGCCTCTTTGAACATTTCTGGATGGCAGGCTACAATCTCTTTCCCCTGAGTTGTGGTGGTATCCTGATGGTTCTTGAAGTGTATCATCTTGTATTGGAAGGAGTTTAAGTCAATTGACTTGAATTTCTCCTTTTCCTCAAGATTTTCTGTGATACATACAAAGACATGATCCATAGGAGCTGGTCCACAGAGTCAGGATATATCTGATGATTGACCCCTTCACGCTTGATGGTCAATACAGAGGTGACCCAGTCCACATGGGGGATATTATCTTTCAGTCAGTCCAGTACAAGCACAATTTCAAATTTAGGGAAGTCAATGACAGGTCCCTAGATGGTAGAGTGCAGTTTCTCTAGCACAATAGAGAAAGGGACAGTCTTATGCAATTTGGCAATGTGGTGTTTTTCAGCTAAGACCATGTTTTATTTCTGCAAAGGATTAGTGGTTAACTTGAACTTACTCATAAAATTGCTGTTGACAAGTGTTCTATCTGAGCCTGAATCTAGGAGAGCTGAATAATGTAACTTCAAAAGCGTAAAGGGTAGGACATCTGTTTATTGGGATGTCTGGCATGGTGTACAGTACTGGGTCTTCCAAGGGTACCTGGATCTTTGGGCACTGATCCACACCCTTGAGTTGGTACTCATTATTGGGTGAGTCAGGAGTTGTGCAGGGAGAGTTTGGCTTGCTTAGTGCTCTCCCCAGAATTTTCTCTTGTCCTGATTGTCTTGGGTGATGGTGACTAAGAAGTGGGTACAATTTGACTGGCCATTGTTTCCATTCCCATGTCTGTTTGAGCTTTTGGGTTTATGGTTAGTGTTATTCCTGTTGCTTCCAGGGGGTGGTCAAGTGGAGCACCCGCCTGTGTGGGAATCCTTGGGTCTCTCTTGTTTCCAGTTTGTGCCTTATGGAGGGTGTTGGATGTTTGTTCCACTTTCTCTGCTTCACAATAAAGGCTCTGCAGGTTGGTCACTTAGTCCAGATTGATGTGTCTCATTACATGAAATTTGAGTGTTTCATAGCACATGAGATGCGTGGCTGGAGTGTCAAAAGCCATGTCTGAGGGGACACATAAGCGGAGCTCATTGTATGCACAAGTGAGCTCCTTTTTTCAGGTATATAGTCTTGGGTATCCAGCTTGTTGTTTTCAGGGATCACTTGGGCCAGGTTTTATGCAGGTAAATCCCACCACAAGAGAGGAGCTAGCTTAAAAAGGTAGGATAAGGCTTTCTCCACCCAGGACCACAGGCCAGCAGCCAGGATTATAGTGTCAATCACCCCTATGAGAGAAATGTACACAATCCCAAACAGCTTGCCAGTGTGATCAGTTGGGAGGTCAGGTGAGGTAGCAGACATAGGCTTGGGGGTCACAGGCAGTTCCATGCAGAGCTCATAGGCAGGTAGGTAGTTGAATTTGCTTTTAAACAACTTGGGTGTTGATAATATTCAGGGGCCTTGACAGTTGTATCTAACTGTGGATTGTATGCAAGACTCAGGATCTAGTTTGAGGATATTTTCTGGAATGTATTTCTTATATTCAGGTCTCAGAGGGTACTCTGTGAAGTGGACAGGGTCAAAGAGAACACCTGGAGGACAGGAATTCTACAGGTGGAGAGGCAAGAGGACTAAGTGATCTTGTGCTAATTTGATATATGGCAAAGGCAAAATAAGGCAGTAGCTGTGTAAGCAAAAATAATATAACCTTTATTCAAAAATGGCAATAAGTTTGGGGCGTGGGGTCCTTTGGTCTATATAGCACCCCACTTTCAAACTTAATATTTTCCATGAGGGTTCATTGGGGCATTGAGAAAAGCAGGACCAGGGGTTCTGGGTGCTCTGGTTCAAAGGTGACAAAATGGCACCTGGGCTGGGAGTTCTTTCATTGGTCAGAGATCTCAAATGGCTACTTGGTTATCTTGCTCTAGAGTTGTGGTCATGGGGTTGGGCTGCGGGCCCGTGCCTTCTTCTGGGGATGGCTCTTGATTGGCAACCAGTGTAGAATTCAAGCTCATGAATCTAATGGTTGAAATTTTGTTGCCTCCAATAGGCGCCTTGATTAACCCTCCATTTGGTGCATTAATTCCTTTAGTTTGGCTTTCTTTACCATTTAGACCATCATTCTTGGCTTCAGCTTGTGGGGTCTCAATCTCAGGAAAACGCGGGCAGGCAGTCCCTTGGTCTATAGAGCTGGAAGTCTGCAGGAATCCAGGGTCAGGAGTTGAATCCTGACCTTGGTCCCAGGTTTCAAGGGTAAAAGAAATGTCAATCCTAACACCTTTACAGTGCCAATTCAGGTCAGGTTCTTTACTTGGTGTATGATCATGAGGGTGGTATCCTTCAACACAAATCTTGCTGAGAAGTCCTGCTTGAAGGTGTCCCAGTCTTTCTCAGTATGATCTTAATGCCACTTCTCACGCAAGGTGCCTGCATTGTGTGAAAGGCAAATGGGTATCTCCAAAATCCATAAGCATTGTGGGAATTCCATTTGGCTAGTTTATCCTGGGCAGATTGAATCCATGCTGTGGTGTTGTTATCATTGGCTCCAGAAAATGGTTCTAAGGCAGCAATTTGAAAGTGTTGGGCTACGTGGGCTGGTATGATACTTTTTTCTGTCACTTGAGGGGGGCAGTAGGTTTTTGGAAGAAGCCTTATGCCAACAGGGTGTTATAGGCAGAGACCGGTATTACCATGTTCTAGTATAATACAAACCCTTCTGGTATTTTGGTACCAGGCATTTTAAGTGTTCAGTCCGTTGGGAGGCCAGACATGATCCTGTTGTAGATTTTTTGACCCCATTAAGTACAGAATACAGGTGGAATTTTGAAGGAAAATGTAGGATGGAGAATCTACTTGTGCTACCAATATTGTAACTGGGCTATTTTAGCAGATTCAAAAGGGGCAAATATTTGAAAACTAGATCATATTTTTTATTGGGTGATAGTTATTATACAGTTATTGTGAGTCATGGATAACAGGAACATGATTGTGTTGATCACACAGTTGGATGATGAAGGGGGCGGCTTGATACTGGTAATAAGTTAAGCGCCAAATTGAGATATCAACCATAAGAAATCATCATCTTTTCATGTTGTTGAATTTGGAAATTCAAGTCAACTTCCTAGTTTGGCTTCAGGTCACTGGGAAGTCAAGTTGTGGGTCACAAACCTGCTTAGTTGGAACCTTGTTGGCAAGTTGAGTCTGCTGTTTTGACCCACAAAGTTACCTTCCCCTATCATCCATAATTAAATGAGAGAGTAGAGAATTGAATGGCTCTCTTATATAGACGCTCAGTACATTGTGTCAAAACTGTAGGCTCAACCCACCAGCAAGGTTCCAACCAAGCTGGTTTGTGACCTGCAATCCAATTATCTGGTCACTTGAAGCCAGACTAGGAAGTCAACTCAAATTACCAAATCTAACAACATGAAAATATGATGATCCTTTATGGTGGATATCTTGTTTTAGCGCTTGACTCATTATCAGGATCAAGCCACCCCCTTCTTTCATCCAGCTGTGTGATCACCAATCTTGTTTCTGTTATCCTTGATTCACATGAACTATATAATCACTATCTCACAATAAAGATTATTATCTATCTTCTAAATGTTTTCCCCGTGTAACTCTGCTAAAACAGCACTGTTACAAAATTGGTAGCACAGGTAGGCTCTCCATCCTACCTTACCTTGAAAAATTCTGCCTGTTGCCCGCACACGCCTTGGCCAACAAATCCTTGACAGAATTATGTCTGGCCTCCCGCCTGACTGGACTCCGTACACCCCTGGTACCGCCATACCTGATGGCTTTGTCCTTTACCAGAACACAGTAATACCGCTATCTGCCTTCAACACCATGTCTGCACAAGGTTTTTTTCAGGCTCCCTCTTTGATGCGGCAACCAGCCAACAAAACCACCATGCCCACCTACATAGCTCAAAGACTATGGAGCACCGCCTTGGAACCTTTTGCCGGGGCCAACAACAACACTGCTGTATGGATCCAGTCCGCCCAGAGCAAGCTGGCTCAGATGGAGTGTCTACTGCAGTTTTGGATTGCAGAAATTTCCATTTGCCTGACCCATGACGCTGGCACCTGGTGCAACAAGTGGCATGAAGAGCACACCAACAATAACTGGGATACCTTAAGCAAGACTTCCTGGCAAGATTTGTGCTTAAAGATACAGCGCTCATGATCATACGCCAAGTAAAGAACCTGACCCAGACAGGCACTGTGAAGGAACTCACCTACGCCTACAAGGAACTCCGTCTTTGTGCACCATCCAACATGGCCTTTGACACCCCAGCCACACACCTCATGTATTACAACGCTTTTAAGTTGCATGTGATGAGGCATGTGAACTTGGATCAGGTGACCAACCTGCAAAGCCTGTACTGTGAAGCGGAGAAAGCAGAGCAAACATCCAACACACTGCACAAGGCACAAACTGGGAAACAAGAAAGACCCAAGGATTCCCATCCAGGCAGGCGCTCCTCTTGACCACCTCCTGGAGGCATGGGAACAACGCCAACCACAAACCCACAGGTTTAAATGGACATGGAAATGGAAACAATGGCCAGTCAAATCAACCCATTTCTGTATCACTGTCATGCAAGGCAACCAAGACAAGGGAAAAGCCCGGGGAGAGCACTAAGAAAGCCAAGCTCTTCCCATGCAACCCTGACTTGCCCAATGAGGAATACTGACCCAAGGATGTGGACTATTGCCCAATAATCCAGGTGCCCTTGGAAGACCTGGTACTGTACACCATTGCCAGACATCCCAATAAATTGATGTCCTATCATTTCTGCTTTTGCAGTTACACAGGCTCAGCACTCCTGGATTTAGGCGCAAACCGGACCCTGGTCAACAGTAGCTTTGTGGATAAGTTCAAGCTGGCCACTAATCCTTTGCAGATTAGAAACGTGGTCCTGGCCAACAAATACCACATTGCTGTCATGGTAGATTCCATAATACCGGGTATTGTCTGTCCAAGTAAGAAGGCTCAGAAGGCCAGAAAACCTGTATCAAAATTGACCAAGAAACAGATTTAAACCAAATGGTTGATCAAAAATGGGTCACAGCTGATCCAGTACGCCAGCTGAAAACAGCTCCCCCTTTCAAACTGACGTTGATAAATTGATGTAATATGAGGGTCACCTAATATGAGCTTGTTAATCAGTATGGTTGTCAGAGACTAGTCACGCAAGGGTTCTTTGCAACCTGGACTAGATACTTACTTAGCAATGTAGAAGGAATAGGAGGTCAAGACTCAGGTGGTATTGCTTAGTTGGTTTTTCTGATATATATTGAATATATTTCCCTGTTTCAACTCTAAGATAGAGTCTCCTAAATTTACTCAATAAAAATCAATTATCCCAAGTTCTAAATTTTAAATTTTAAAAATGCATCCTGTGATTGGGCTGTTACAATATATCCTGTACAATCTGATTCTGAACTGGATCATTTCAGGAAGACGGGGCCCAGCATCTGGAACTTTGTAGTTGGTGCCTCTAAATGTAAATTTCATGCCAGCCAATTTTTTAGCTCCTCCCCCCATTCTTGAAACTGAAAATTGTGTCCCTTCTCAATGCCCAGAATTCTACGCTGAAGATGCATTGATGCTTTCCCAGGTCATTTATCTTGGTTTACTCTGGTTAGGAATACTGGTTCTACTTAATCCTGGAGTTACAATTGGAAATTTCACAAAAAAATATCTGAAGACGCGTTGGTGGTTAATAATCAATTCTATGTGGATTTTGGTGGTAATTCCCCATCATTTAGAAACAGCTTCATATTATCCAGTGATTTCCATCACAATTGCCATGACATAGGAAGCTGCCTCCTTCTTTGTCATGCTTGAGAATCTCCACTCCACCATTCAAAGTCCTGTCATTGACTTTCCCAAGTTTGACATTGAACTGAGACTAGACTGGTTACGGAAGAACAATCCTCACGTAGACTGGGCAACCTCAGTGTTGATCATCAAGTGTGAAGGTGTCAACCACCAGATCTACCCTGACTCTGTGGACCAACTGCTACGCAACCTCATCTTTGTACGTATCACAGAGGCCCAGTACAAGAAGAAAAACATGAAGGCAATTGACTGGGACTCCTGCCAGTACAAGATCATATATTTCAAGAATCACCAGGACACCTCCACGCCTCAGGACCGCGAAATTGTGGCCCGCCATCCAGAAATCTTCAAGGAAGCGCTACCCAGGCTGCCCCCTGAAAAGCATGTTCAGCACTCCAAACAACTCAAGGGGGGCTGTACCCAAGGCGCGCCCTATCTACAGGCTGACCCCAAATAAAGACAACACCTTACATGCCTATCTCAAGGAGGCATTGGAAAAAGGACTTATCTGCCCCTCACAGTCTCCCTTTGGGGCCGCTGTATTCTTTGTGGCTAAAAAGGACAGTACCTTACGTCTGGTCACAGACTACTGCACCCTAAACAAAGTTATCATTAAGAATTGTTACCTGCTGCCACTGATTGACGACCTCTTCAATGCCTTAGGAGGAGCCACAGTCTTCTCCAAGATTGATCTAACTGCAGGCTACAATCAGATTTGTGTTAAAGAGGAAGATATCCCCAAGACGGCCTTCCACACTAAATATGGCTCCTACAAATGTGTGGTGCTCAACTTTGGCATGACCAATGCCCTGTCCACCTTTGTAACCTTCATGAACAAAGTATTTGCGCCCCACATTGGCAAGCACGCCCCAGTGTATCTAGACAACATCATCCTCTACAGCCCCTCAGTGTAAAAACACCACAAGGACCTAGAGGCAGTCTTTGCTACCTTGGCACAGCACAAACTGTTGGCCAAACTCTCCAAGTGCCAGTTCTTCCGTGAGCAACTACCCTTATTGGGACACATAGTCTCAAAGGACAGCATCAAACCCAACAGTCAAAAGGTACAGGCTATCTGCAAGATGCCACCATCCAAGGATAAGTCAGAACTCTGCACCTTCTTGGGAATGGTGGCCTATGTACAACGTTTCATACCTAACTGTGGCATTCTGACTACCCCCTTATCCGCCATAACTGGCGTTAAGTCTAAGTTTGGCTGAACCCCCAACATGACATCTATTTTAGATGCCTCAAAGAGAAGCTCACAACATCCCCCATCCTACAATACCCCAAACGTGACAGGGACTACCAAATGGAAACCAACGCCTCAGATGCATCTATTGGGGAAGTTCTACAAATCAAAAATAATGACAGTGACTTCCTGCCTGTAGCTTATGAATTGCAAAAATTGACAGATGGTGAGTGCCAATACCCTACCCACAACAAAAAACTGTTGGTTATTGTACACTGCCTAGTCAAATGGCATTGTTACCTGGTACGCCAGGAAGAAATCACACCATTAACTGATCACAAGTCACTCATCTATTTCAAAACTCAAGCAAATCTGTTGTGCCGCCAAGCCTGGTGGATGGAGCTATTGGAGAGATTTAACATGCTCATCCAGTACAAACTTGGGGCCAAGCTTGCCATGGCAGACACCCTGTCCCGCCTGTATGTCTGTGCTTCAAGAGGAGAGAATGGGCTTGACCCAGACTGGCCTCTCTTAGTACTACAAACAAAGGACAAAGGTTTCCTCCCGGGCACAAACAACATAACAAAGGAAACAGGCATAAAAAATGAACACCTCTTTGCTGACATATATGAGACCCTACACAGAAAAATGACTGGCGGCACAACCATTCCCTACATCCCCACACATCAGCAAGTTGACACCATCCTACGCTATTACAGAGACCTTGGGAACACCAAGAGCCAAAACCTATATGAGTTCCTTAAACATAAAGCCTGGTGGCTAACCTTATACCATGATGTTCAAGAAGTTCTAGACCAATGCAAGGTATAATAAAAGTTTGCCAAAAGCAAAACCCCGTCAAAGTCAGTACTTCTCATCTGCACACAACTACCTTTCAAAGTATGAGCTCTTGAAACTGTTGGCCCCATGCCAGGAAAACACAACAACAAGAAATACATCATCACTGCCATTGACTTTGCTACAAGATGGCCAGTAGCACAAGCAGTGAAGGGGAACACTGACAATGACGTACAAGAATTTATTGGCAAGGAAATAATCAGCAAGTTTGGAAAGCTAGAACTCTTGATAACCAATGGAGGCAAAGAATTGACCTCTGAAGACACCAATGTATACCTCACCAAAAATGGGGTCAAACACAGCCTGACAACACCATACCACCCACAGGCCAATGGACATGTAGAGCGGCTTAATAGTAGCCTTGTGCAAGCCTTAGCCAAATTCACAGTTGGGAGACCTGAAGACTGGTATAAGCAGCTACCAACTGCACTACTTGTTTGTCAAACCCAAGTGAACAGATCCATCAGAAAAAGCCCATTTGAAATTTTATGCGGCACACAGCCAAATATCATTCAAGCATTGACAGGATCTAAACTGGAAATTCCAAGTGAAGTCCCTCTACGCTCAGACCCTCAAGTAATAGAGGCTAACAGAAAGCAAATAATAAAGGAGAATAAACGTCTGCAAAATACATTTGTCCCCATACACAATAGACATGAAGTTGGGGACAAAGTTTGGGTCATGAATGTTGACAAGAGCAAGCTACAACCCAAGAAAGTGGGGCCAGCAATCATTCTGAAGGTAAACAACAATAAAACTTACCTTGTGCAAGGGCTTGGAAAACATAAGCAAGACAAGACCCTATATCATGATTGCCTACAACCCTTCAAAGCAAGACAGAAGCAACAAGATACTGCCCTGCCTGCCACAGAACAGCAACTAGTTCAATACAGCGCCCAGGCTCCTGACAACCTCCCTGACAACCTGCCCCCAGGGGAGCCCAACCACAGTTGGGGGGGTGTCAAAACCGCAGGCTCAACCCGCCAGCAAGGTTCCAACCAAGCTGGTTTGTGACCCGCAATTTGATTTTCCGGTCACTCAAAGCTAGACTAGGAAGTCAACTCAAATTACCAAATCCAACAACATGAACAGATGATGATCCTTTATGGTGGATACCTTATTTTGGCGCTTGACTCATTATCAGGATCAAGCCACCCCCTTATTCAATCCATCTGTGTGATTACCAATCTTGTTCCTGTTATCCTTGATTCACATGAACTATATAATCACTATCTCACAATAAAGATTATTATATATCTTCTAAATATTTTTCCCTGTGTAACTCTGCTAAAACAGCACAGTTACAACAATTGTCTGCCAATAACCCACAGTTTTAGGCCAACATGCTCCCAATAGCGCTAATGGTATATCAAACTTGAGTCAATCACAATACAGTAAAAATCCCATATAAATTTTTCTATGGTCACAAACCTATCATTATCAGTACTAAGTTAGGATCACAATTACCTTTACCTAATAAAGTACTGGCCAACAACGGCATTGGTGTACAACATACTAGAATTGACCAAGAGACTAAATAAAAGGAAATAGTTGAGAGAGAAATAATCCTCATCCACTAGGAAAATTTTTAAGTTTGGGACAAGATTTGGGTGTCTACCACAATTTGAACAATCTGGAACCAGGATTAAGAGTACCAAGGATTACCATAGAGGTCAAACCTAATAATAATTACCTCATCAAAGGAATTGGCAACTTTACCAATTTAAAACACATGCACTATGACCAACTCTGTCCATGCAAAGCAATGACCACACAATGCAACTCACAACTACCTGCCCCCATTGCAAAACTGGATCAATATCAAGCCCAAATCCCTGAAAATCTCAATAAAATTCCTAAGGCTCCACCTTCCAGCACTCCAGGGGCAGATGTTGCAACATCTTTGATTACTCCCTCTTGGAGAAGTGATTCTCTGAGTGATTACCTGACTAATCACTAAGCTGGTGGCACTCTTATCAATTCCCATATAATACAGGGATCAAATCTTTCTACCCCTAAATTGAAAATTACTTGGATAATCCCCATGACTACCATGGTTTACATAGACAGCCTGTGGCTTCCCATGATACTATATAATCCCCAAAATCATATCAAATAAAAGAGCATTCTCCTATTAATTTTCCCTTTTTTGCTTTATGTACTTCCAATGAGTATATAATCAACATCATTCAGGGTCTTTGCAATTTTGTTAGGATTCTCATGATATGCAATTGCATTTTTTTCTGTAATTGATTGATGTATTTAAGCTTTCAAATTGAGTTTGAAGCTTCTTTAAAGTAGCTCCATATTTTGATTTCAATATTCATTTTTAAGTCTCTCATTTGATGTAAAAACATTTTTTGTCAAATGCATTAATATTTCTAGTTTTTTGATTTGTATCTCACAATCTAGTGAGCCAATCTTGATGCCTAAACACATTCCTGAAAGCCTAAAATAAGATGATTTGAACTGAGCGTTTTTCTGCACCATGCACAAATACAATACTTGCCGTCTGACATAATTTCCACTTTTTTACCCTATTTTCTTTTAACTTCAAAAACAAAGTATATAAATTATCCAATTCTACCTTTACTCTTAAATTCAAAAAATTCTTATTAGATTCCCAAATAAATATGTTTATAAAACCTTTTATTAATTCTTGTTGTGTTCAGCTCTTGGGGACAATATCCAAGAAGACACAGCAGGGAAACCTTTATTATAAAATATTTGAGGTTCAAAGCTAGCCTTGTGTTAGCCTTTAGTGCAAAATTAAGGGGATATACCTGAATTTTCTAGAAAGATTAAAATAGTTTACTTTTAATTAAAAGAAAAAATCTTAAATATCATAAAGGTCAACACAAGTATGGATATAGTTGTATTTATTTAGAGTGAAAATTCTACTTACTGTAAATTCAGAACCTAAACATAAAAATGCAAGAAGGTCAAATCCTTGGTCTAAATTTGAATCTCTTTTGTGGGCAACTCAGCTGAGTGAAAAATAAAATATTTAATAAAATCAAACATTTGATTTGAATTTTTTTGGTTTATATAAATTGGCAAATTTTAAATCTCTTTAGCAGATAAATCAACTAACAAAAGACAAAACTCAGCAAACAAATGCAGGATACATGAATCAGAAATGCAGGATTCTAATGTATAATTTGAGAATTCCTGTATAGCTAACAAAACACAGACAACATGTAAAAAGTAATGAATATGAAATTTCAGGATTTTCAAATCCAAGAACCAAATTTAAAATTAAAATGAGGTGAATTTGAAATAAATATAATTTATGGGTATCTCAAATAGGAGGTCAAATAATCTAGAGTGGATTTGTACTAATTCTTTTAGGAATCATAGGCATTCTCAAAAATTACACTATTCCAGTTTAGGTTGGCTAAAATTAAGATACTGCTATTCACCAACTTAACATACTTACCATAAAATTGATAAAAATGCACACTTCTCTTTTTGAGCTTGATTTTTTAATAAATATTTATTATGTCTTCTTTCAATAATAACCAAATAAACAAGCTGTTTACTGGCCTTGGCAAAATCATGCAGGGCTACTCTGGGTCTTCTTATAGTGAAGCCTCTGTCTATGGTCACTCCCAATCTGTAGGCCCCTCCTCAAGCACTACTCAGGAGTGTGTTTTTTCTCCTGTGTCTTCTAGCATGGCCCTGTTTGCTCATCATGCACAGGCAGCTGCTAATCCAGATTGTGTATCATCAATGGCATCCAGAACTAGCCAATTGATCCAAGGAGTCACCCAGGGAAGCCAGAATCCAGAAACAGCCAATCAGATGGCAATTTTCAGTTCCCAAGATAGACACATCCCTCCTCTAGCCAATCAGCCTGCAAGACACAGAAGAAAATTGATCACCCCAGAAATTGTTCTCAAAATGGTTGAAAAGCAAGGAATGCTTATGTCCCTTGGGGGAATTGCGGCTGCAATGGGTTTTGCAAAGTCCACTGTGGCTACAACCCTGCAAACCCATGCCAACTGTATCCCCCCTCCCAAGAAGCCACCACCTGGTGCCTGAACTTTGACTGAAGTTGGAAAATCCCAACCTCTCATGATGACTATCATGAAATGTGACCTGTGAATGCCCCTGGTCCAGGTATGCCTCCAACTGAGACTCCACGGCTTTTTCACACATAAGAGAACAGTGAATTTGTGAATACACAGAGCTGTGGTTTCCACCAGAATCTTGTCTAATTAAGCTCTCACTGGTCCCAGTTTTATGGATACTGATCCCAAAAATTCAACCATCATTAATTTTTATAAAGGGAGGGCAATGAGGGTGTGCAATGACGTCATCTTCTTACTATATGCCAAGATTTCTGCAAGCATCCAATATTATAGAGAAAATTGTATCCAATCTGACATCTACAAGCACAGCCCAACTTTGTATCAATTTATTAGGGTTTTGTTGGCAGTTTCCCCATTGGGTGTCAATTATTACTTGGCAATATCATACACCGCAATGGCATCCCTACCAGACAGAGCTCAAGGACATGCTGGAGGAGTGTGCTACCCAACAAGCTGTGTACATAGTTGTACTGAGTGCAGAGATGGAGCAGCAGGAATGAGCAACCAAGGAAATTAGTTCTGCAGGGCATACCTGTTGGTCCTATCACACTAACCACGCTGACATGCATCTTGCAGAAGTATGTATTTACAATTTTGGTTCTGCTCTCAGGCGCTTAAAGCCTGCCTCTACAATGAACTGTGCTCCCAAATTGAGAAGGAGTACAAGCTTTTCCCTTCTGTACTTGTCCAGGACCTATCAGATCTTGTCATATTCTATGCAAGTGATATAAATATGTCCAGAAAGGACTCCCACCTCCCATCACACCCATTCATTTAGTTTTTCAAGCCCACATATGTGACAGAAGAAGAATTGGAGTAATTGAAGCAATCAGCTCTTACTGCCTCTTCCCAGTCAACAAAACCTGCCTCCCCAACTCCCCATTCAAGACCAATTCTTGCCTTCCAACCCTGACTCCCAAAGCACCACACATTCCCTCCCCATTAGCTCTGATGCTGTACCTTTCACAGCGTAAATAATGACAACGCACATTCTGCCCTATCCCTCCCATACTTGTCCTTTGATGAGTAAAATAAAATATTTCTTTGTGACAACTTATAAAAATTGATATTATTTCTTCCAATTCATCACTATTGATATATTTTTTATTATTGAAATTCTCCATAATTAATAAAATATTGTACATTTGATGTGGTAATATATGATTATTTGCATTAATATTTTTCATTATCAATAACTAATAGAAAGCCATAAATATGATTTTAAATTAGAATATTGCAATTAGATGTTAACTCTTGATATTTAGATATTATGTGCATAACTCAATTCATTCTTTATAATAAATTCATTGTAAACAAATCCTTTTTCATTGTAATTTATATAAATGAACTGTGTTTATATTAAGGTGCATTAACTCTTAGTAAAAATATTGATACATAGTGCATTTTACAGCCTGCATATTTACCTATTGATAATAATTCTGTAAACTTTTCAGTCAGATTTGTGAGGTAATAATAATGTAATGGGTTAATAAATTACTGTTTATTACCATTAATTGGCTGACTTTCTTTGCTGTGGCAATTGTGCATTTTATGATATTTACACACTGGTATATAATTGGTTGGTTTCATATCCAATCACACAGGCAATAGGATACCATTGTGTAAATATTTTAAAATGCACAATTGTCACAGCAAAGAAAATCAGCCAATTAATGGTAATAAACAGTATTTTATTAACCCATTACATTATTATTACCTCACAAAATCTGACTAAAAAGTTTACAGAATTATTATCAATAGGTAAATATGCAGGCTGTAAAATGCACTATGTATCAATATTTTTACTAAGAGTTAATGCACCTTAATATAAACACAGTTCATTTATATAAATTACAATGAAAAAGGATTTGTTTACAATGAATTTATTATAAAGAATGAATTGAGTTATGCACATAATATCTAAATATCAAGAGTTAACATCTAATTGCAATTTTCTAATTTAACATTCACATTTTGGTCCTTAATTTATTATTGTTAATGAGAATACTGTAAATTCAGAAACTGAACGTAGAAATGCAGGATTGTCAAATCCTTGGTCCAAATTTCAAAACACTTTTGCGGGATGGCCTTTTTAATTAAATTGAATTCATAGAGTATTTATTTGAATATTTGAAAATGCAGTAACTCATAGACACTTTGCAAAGTTCAAGTTGAACTGCATATTTCCAATGGACAAAATAATTTTCTGGAATCAGATTTGAAGTGTTCAAATCCATCAGCTATTTTCATTAAGTTTACTATGTTTTTGAAATTGCAGGATTGTAAATCCAATAACCAAATTTCAAATCACTTTTGAATGCCACTAGTAAACTCAGATATTAATTGCAGGAACTGGAATCCAATTTTATGTACAGTAAGCACACTAGGAAACACCAACCTAAATTAAGAAGCTCTACCATAACTAAAATCAAACTAAAAATTTAATCTTGATAACCATGTTTAGACATAAAAAGTAATTAAACTTTAAAATTATCCAAACCCGGAAAGTATACAATATTATACACTTCAAATTATGGATATAGAAACTCTGCTACTATTCAAATCTAAATCAAGAGAAAATACCTACTCACAACTAAACTAATAAATCCAAATAAGTAAATATTCAATCTAAAATATATTTTTTTATGGACCATCAGTTGCATTCCCAACCAGCTCCTGCATCAGCCTGCGGGGCAGCCTGTCCACGAGGGCGTCCCAGAGGGTTCAAGAACAGACCCAGAACACAAATTGAAGGGAGTCATGCCAATACACAGGCCTCCCAAGGCGTCAACGCCAGTCAACCACCTCCCGCGTACCAAGCCAGATCAAACAGCTTTAATCCCAGACAGAAGCTGCTCTCAAGGCCTGCCACCAAAGCCTCCTATACCAGGGTCACTGGGAACAATGAGGTTACTTACACCTCAACTGTGTACCCAGTTGTCACCTGGCCCCGCACTCTGGATCCAAGAGTTGTCACTTCCTGCCCCTGCATCTTTGACACCACCTACAGGCCATTGGCCTCCACTGTTGAGCCAACTGCACCTATTTTGTATTCAACCATTGACAGTACCACTGCAAGCAAGCGTGATCCCACCTTCTACATGAAGGTCCCCATCCCCTGTGTTGAGCCTGCTAGCCAGGATGCCGTTGTACCTGCCAAGGGCCGGCGTCAATTGACAGATAGTGAGTGTGAGGCTCTCTTTAACTGCTTGAACTGGGGAATGGCGGTTTGGGATATTGTGTACCAATTTGGTGTCACAGCCAGATACATTTCTGACATTAACACCAAGTATGGCAACACTGGGCAAATTGCCAACTTCACCAAGGCTAAGCGGCAGCCAAAACTCTTGCAGCCTGTGCATATTGAAGCAATAAAACAGTGGGTAGCCAAGGATTGACATCTGGACTCACTTGCTGTCCAATCAATGCTTGCCACAGAGTTTGGGCTTTCTGTTTCCAAAACCCTTGTTTACAAAACAATGGTTGATTTGGGCTTCTCCTGGAAAGTACTGGGAGTTTTGCTGTACAACAGAAACAATGAGAAGACCATCAAGGATTGACACATTTATGCTGAGACATATCTGGCACTAAAGGAGACTGGGAATGTCCAGTTCTTCTACATCAACAAATTGTTGTTTTCCTCCTCACTCAGGTCTAGGCATGAGTGAGTTGAGAAGGGGTCCAAGGACGGCGTAGCCTATTGTGCAGTTGTCTGTTCCCAGACCTATTCAATGGTTGCGCTTCTTAGTCCTTACAGGTTGGACCAATACCAAATGATCAAAGGTTCTCACAATAGCGGGACTTTTCTCAATTTTCTCCAAGTTGTCAAGGAGTATCTTTGGATCAACTACTACAGTTAAATAACATTGTTGTGCTGGATAATATTGGGCTCCACAAAGTGGATCTGGTTGTGTATGAGTTCCTGCCAATTGATAAAAATAGCCATTTAGCCAACCATCACCTGGCTGACTGTCCAATGGGACTCCTCTTTCCCCCCCTGTATTCTCCATTTTTGAACCCAATTAAGGAGGTGTTTGGTTGTATCAAGAATAAGGTGAAACAAGGCCTTCCTCAGGACACTGTGGATCTATTCAATATTCTTGAGGTCAGTCAATTTGCATTGCCAACTGATATGGTGGCAGCTTTTCACAAGCACTCAGAATTCTTCCTCCCCAAAGCCCTGGCCTCCGAGCCAATTAGATAAATGGGTACTCCGGGTTTTATTTGTTTTTATTTTTATTTATTTTGTTTTTAGTAGGACTCAAAAATTATTATTTATATAAAATGATTTGATGTTTGATTTTATTATAGATATATAAGAGTATGTATAAAAAGGTAAGTAAAATTAACTATGCTAGGTATGAGGAATATATTTTTATTATAATGCACTGAATATTATATTGACTGTTGCGCTAACAAATAAATAAATTAAAAAAGATAAAAATAGATTAATTTTATTTAAATAATTGTGAATTCTTTTCAGTACTTTGGCTTTGTTAAGCCACAAATTGGACCTTGAAGGTCATCATATGATCCTTATTAAATCAGTGCCACTATAGCCACACAACACGGAAACCAATGATTTTTATGTATTGCTTACTAATTAGTACTTAGGACGCAGGTCAATCATATCAAATTATTTATCAAATCATATTACAAGAGAAAGGCAATTAAAGTTCTAAACAATCACTTGTTTAGAATATAAGTGGAGTGGGCTGCATGATGCAGATAAATTCAATTCACGTTGTTTGTATATTTAATAAATGAACCAGTATTTGACAAGCTAGTAAATGAAAACATTTTTAACTTATTTTTATTATTTGACGTGGTTGCAATTAAAACTAATGTCTTATAATATATTTAGATATATTAATATTATAATTTACCTACTAAAATTTAAAATGAAATTAAGTATTAAAAGTAAAATTATAATTATAAATCTTAAAATTTATCTATTAAAGTTTAAATATTTGAAATTTAACTATTTTTTAATTGTGATTTATTCAATATTGAAATATTATATATTAAAAATTTCAATATTGAAATATGTAATATTAAAATTTTAATATTAACTTTTAGATACTAAAATTTTAATATTTAAATATTTAAAATTAAAATTTTACTATAAAAATTTTAATATTACATATTCCAATATAAAAAATTAGGAAAAATAAAATTTAATTTGCAAGGGAAATATATTTATTGAGGGGATGCTAATTGCAAAGGGAATGTGATTATTCTGGGGAATTATACCCCAAAATTAAAATTTTGGCTAGAGCGTCTAATTGGATCTACGTACTCTTCTGTATGTTGCAGACAAACCTGGATGTGATTGCTAGAGGGGTGGCGCCCTGTACCCCGGTGGTTGTTGAACGTTTAATAAAAGGAAGGTAGGTGAGTGAATTGACTAATAGGTTTTTTTCAGGGGGCACTTAGTACCTATACCACATTGCCAATGCAAAGGAGTCATACAGGATGTGCTCAACTGTCCTATACCCCCGCGGTGTCTTCTGGCGTTTGAGTGCTAACTGGCATATGTCCATTTGAATAGGTATATCCTCCAACTTTTTGATGTTGGTTTTAATATGCAGTGAAGGAGGATTCCCAGGTATACCACAACGTGAATTCTTTGCAAGGTATATTTTTCCGAGAACATGCGCAGTTTTTTGAAGACTTGAACTAATCTATTGACATAGGATTTTTGATTGAATTTGAAGAGGGTTCCGGGGGTGCCTGACTTGATCAGCCCCCCATGCCTTGGCAAACAATATTAATAAAGGTTTAAATGTGTTCACAAGGACTGCGTCCCCAACTTTGTTTGACAATGCCTTGAATACTTCATAAAAAATTGCAGTTTTCAAATATTCAGTTCCTATTTGAAAGTCAGTTTTTATTATGTTTTTTTCATATTTGTTGATGTTTGCAAATGGGAATTGTTGAATGCTTTCATAGATATATTCATCAAAGTTTAACTTGACATCTCTGCAAATTTCATTCATTTCTTTGAAGTTGATATTTGATCCTATTTCATATGCTTCCCTTAACCACGGCAAGCACCCCGCAGGTGGTAAATATTCCCTATCTTTAGCTTCAATACTTGAAAAATTATTCATATTCTGTTGAATTACTTTATTTATTTGGTTTTTATTTATTTGTTTTACAGGGGCTACCAGTGACTGGTAACCCCCGTAGAACCAACTTGGCGTAAAAGCTGCCACTTCTGCAACCTTGTCCCCATTCCTGGTGATGACTAAAATAAATATAAGTTAAATATAAAAAGACTTACTAATTGTTTCCCCTGTGGCCCCTCAGCCACAGGGCCACCTCAACAAATTTCATGAGCTACAGCTGCACTTCATTAATTTTTCTAGGCTTAATTTTTCTTATATTCTTTCAACTTGTGTTTCTTCTTGGTTTTCATTTGATAAAATTTCTGTATTTCTTGAAGCGCTCCTGCTTCTTGACTGAGCTTCATTTTTGTCTGTTTCCATTTGGTCTGTTTCCTCTTTATTTGTGTTGATTTCCTTTAAAATTTCATTTCCTTCAATTAGTTTGATTTTTTGAGTATTCTTTATATTGGTTTTTTTTGAAAATTTCCATGAGTTGTAAATTTCACTTTTGAAATATAACCGCTTGAGTATTTACTTTTGAAGATTTAAAATCATTTCCTTGTGTTCTTCATTAACTAATTTTTTCAGGCTATTTTTTGCAATTTCCTTTTGCTGGACCAAGGCTCTTCCCTCATTTCCCAGTTGATTTACCACAATTTCCCTGATGTTGAATTCAAGCTCAACAACCTTTTGGAGGGCTGACTCTAATTCATTGATAAGTGTGTAAATATTTGAATTATGTTTGAATTCCATCATTAAAATGGTTTTTATAGTACTACATTCAACTCATACATATTCTTTATCATCATTAATAAATTAAAGACAATACACGTAAATAATTCATTAGAATATAGCAATTAGGCGTCAACTCTTGATATTTAGAAAAGTGTGCATAACTCAATGCATTTTGATTAACAAAGTTCATTGTAAACTTGGCCTTTTTCATTGTAATTTATTAAAAAAGATTGTGTTTATATTAGAGAGCAATTAACGCTTAGTACAAATATTGATACATAGTGCATTTTACAGCCTGTATATTTACCTATTAGTAATAACTCTATAAACTTTTTAGTTGAATTTTGTGAGGTAATAATAATGTAATGTATTAATAAATTACTGTTCATTATCATTAATTGGCTGATTTTCTTTGCTGTAGCAATTGTGCATTTTCTGATATTTGCGTACTAGTATCCAATCGGTTGATTTCACATCCAATTGCACAGGCAATAGGAAATCAAGCTGCCACCCTGACCACATCCAGTCTTGAGGTGGCGGCTTGATTTCCTATTGCCTGTGCAAATGGATATGAAACCAACCAATTGTTATACTAGTGTGTAAATATCAGAAAATGCACAATTGCCACAGCAAAGAAAATCAGCCAATTAATGACAATAACAGTAATTTATAAACACATTACATTATTATTACCTCGCAAAACCCAACTAAAAAGTTTATAGAGTTATTACCAATAGGTAAATATACAGGCTGTAAAATGCACTATGTATCAATATTTGTACTAAGCGTTAATTGCTCTCTAATATAAACACAATCTGTTTTAATAAATTACAATGAAAAAGGCCAAGTTTACAATGAAATTTATTAATCAAAATGCATTGAGTTATGCACATAATTTCTAAATATCAAGAGTTGACATCTAATTGCTGTATTCTAATTCAATATTTATGTTTATTGTCTTTAATTTATTAATGATGATGAAAAATATGTATACTAATAATTTTAAGCTATTTGTAAAATGTACAACATTGTATTAATTATGGGAAATGTTGATAATGTAAAAAGAAAATATTATTAATTATGAATTGAAAGAGAGATATCAATTTTAATAAGTTGTCACAAAGAAAAGATTTATTTTACTGATCAAAAGATGGGAAGGGGAGGGAATGGGTGGAATGAACATTGCCTTCATCTGCGCCTGTGAAAGGGGCAGCATCAGAAATAGTGGGGGGGATGGGTAGTGGCTTGGGAGTCAGGGTTGGAAGGCAGGTGGCTTGATGGGGGGTTGGAGAGGCAGTTTTTTTGACTGGGAAGGGGCAGCAAGAGTGGTTTGCTTCAATTGCTCAAATTCTTCTTCTGTCATGTATGCAGGCTTGACAAAACAGATGGATGGACAAGGGGGAAGGCGAGAGTCCTTTCTGGACTTATCACTATCACTTGCATAGAAGATGATGAGATCTAATAAGTCCTGGACGGACACAGAAGGGAAAAGCTCATAACCCTTATCAATTTGGGTGCATAGTTTGTTATAGGTGGCAGGCTTTAAGCGCCTGAGGGCGGAACCAAAATTGTAGAGACATACATCTGCAAGCTGCATGTTGGCGTGGTTGGTGGGGTAGGACCAACAGGTATGCCCCGCAGCCCTGATTTCTTGGGTTGCCCATTCCTGCTGCTCCATCTCAGCACTAAGTACAACTGTGTGCACGGCGTTTTGTGTGGCCCTCTCCTCCAGCATGGCCTTGAGCTCTGTCTGGTAGGCATACCCATCTGCAGTGTTCAATATTACCAAGTAATAATTGACGCCCAATGGGGAAACTGTCAATAAACCCCCAAAAAACAATACAAAATTGGGCTGTGCCTGTAGATGTCAGATTGGATACACTTTTCTCTATAATCTTGGATGCTTGCAGAAATCTTGGCATATAGCAAGAAGATGACGTCATTATGGGCCCTCATTGCCTTCCCTTTAATAAAATTGATGATGTTCAAATTGTATGGGTCAGTATCCACCAAACTGGGGCCACCAAGAACCTGATTGGATAGGATTCTGGTGGCAACCACAACTCTGTGCATCCACAAAGTCAGCGTTCTTTTGTTGGTGAAGATGCTGTGAAGTCCCAACTGGAGACGTACCTGGACCAGGGGCATCTGCAGATATGTTCCATAATGGCTATCATAAGGGGATAGGCTGTGTCTTCTTTGGTCAAAGTACAGGCATCAGTTGGGGTCTTCTTGGTAGGGGGCCACAGTTGGCGTGGGCTTGCAGGGTTGCAGCCACAGTGGACTTTGCAAAACCCATTGCAGCCACAATTTCCCCAAGGGACATAAGCATCCCTTGCTTTTCAACCATTTCAAGAAAAATCTCCAGAGTGATCAATTTTCTTCTGCACCTTGCAGGCTGATTGGCTAGAGGCGGGGTGTGTCTGCCTTGAGAACCAGACAGTACCATCTGATTGGCTGTTTCTGGATTCTGGTTTCCATTGGTGGCCCCATGGCTCGCTTGGTCAATTATGGATGCTAGTGTTACTATATGATTTGGGTTAGCAGCTGCCTGTGCATGATGGGCAAACAGAGCCATGCTCGAGGACGCGGGAGAAAGAACACACTCCTGGGTAGTGCTTGCAGCGGGGCCTGCGGGTTGGGAGTGGCCATAGAGGGAGGCTTCACTATTAAAAGACCCAGTGTAGCCCTGCATGATTTTGTCAAGGCTAGGGAACAGCTTGTTGACTTGGTTGGTGTTGGAAGAACACATAATAAAATTTTATTATAATTTTAAGCTCAAGAAGAGGAATGTATATTTTAGTCAATTTTATTGTTATATATGTTAATTTTGTGAATATTATGATCTAAATTTTAGCCGTTCTAAAATGGAATAGGGTGATTTTTGAGAATGCCTATAATTACTAAAAGAATCAGTACAAATCCACTCTAGATCTTTTGGCATCCTTTTTGAGACACCCATAAATTATATTTATTTCAAATTCCTTACAATTATGATTTGAAACTTTTCTTGGATTTGACAATCCCTCAATTTCAGATTTGTTAATTTTTACATGATGTCTATGATTTGTTTGACATACAGGAAATCTCAAATTATACATAATAATCCCGCATTTCTGATTCATGTATCCCACATTTGTTTGCTGAGTTTTGTCTTTTGTTAGTTGAGTTATCTGCTCAAGAGATTTAAATTTTCCAATTTATATAAACCAAAAAAAGTCAAATTAAATGGTTGATTTTATTAAATATTTTAATTTTCACTCAACTGAGTTGCCTGCAAAAGTGATTCAAATTTGGACCAAGGATTTGACAACCCCGCATTTTTACGTTCAGGTTCTGAATGTACAGTATTCATGCGCTGAAGGTAGTACTATAAAAACCAGTTTTTTGATGTAATTAAATAATATGTCAAATATCTAAAAATTGACAAATGAATTAAAATCCACCTGCAAAAGGTTGTTGAAATAGAAAAAAATATTAGGGAACTAGTAACAGGAAAGCTGGGCAACAGAGGCCAGTCACTAATCCAGTCAAAAGAAGATGCTCTGAATAAATTGAGAAATATTGTAGATGAAAGAACAAAGAAGCGTTACTTAATCTAAAGGGAACAATTTTATCAAGTCTGAAGTTCAATGATGCAGCCTAAAATTTTTGGGAGTTCTGGCAAGGGGCCAAAGAAAACAATAAGAAAATCAAGTTGATTGAAGGAACTGAACTTTCAAAGGAAATTAACACAAATGAAGAGGAAACTGATCAAATGGAAACAGATTAAAATAAAACACAATCAAGAAGCAGAAGTGCCACAAGAAACAATGAACATTTATCAAATGAAAATCAAGAGGAAGCACAATTAGCACAGAAAATAAGGAAGATCAAGCCCAGGAAATCAAATGAAGAGCAGCCAACACTCATATAGTTTGAAGAAGGGGCAGCTGTGGCTGAGGGGGCTTTGGGGGAAACAATCAGTAGGTTTATTTATGTTTTACTTAAACTTACTTTAGTTATAACAAGAAATGGGGACAAGGTTGTTGAAATGGCAGCCTTTACGCCCAGTTGGTTTTACTGGGATTACCAATCATTGATAGCCCCTGTAAAACAAATAAATCAAAATGAAATTAATAAAATAATTTAAATTAACATGAATGAATTTGCAAATAGGGAAGCAAAGCAAAAGGAATACTTGGCATCTGAAGGGTGCTCACCATGGGTTAGAGAAGCATAAAAGCTAGGCAGAACAATCAACTTTAAGGAAATAAATGAAATACAAAGGGATATCAAGATGAATTTCAATGAATATATTTACAAATGCTGTGAACAATTCCCATTTGCAGATATAAACTAATATGAAGAAAATCTAAAAAAGACTTTCAAATAGGACCAGAATATCTCAAACCTGAAATTTTCAACAAAGTTTTTAAAGCATTATCAAATAAAGTCAGGGACGCAGTCCTGTTGAATACGTTTAAACCTTTATTTATTTTGTTTTCAGAGGCATGGGGGGCAGATACAAGTCAGGCGCCCTCTGGAACCATCTTTAAATTCAGCAACACATCCTAAATCAACAGATTAGTCCAAATGTATAAAAAATTATGGATGTTTTCAGAAAAATATACCTCTCAAAGGATTCACGTTGCAACATACCTAGGAATACTATTACACTGAATATTAAAAACAAATTTTAAAAAGTTAGAGGACATACCAATCCAAATAGGCATATGCCATTAAAACAACAGAAGACACTGTGGGGGTATAGGACAGTTTAGCACGTCCTGTACAACTCCTTTGCACTTGCATTGCTGTATGGGTACTATGTGCCTCACAAGAAGAATTTGCTAAGCAATTTGCTAATAAATTGCCTTTTATTAAGCACTCAGTAAACCACTGGGGTGCTGAGCGCCACCCCTCTTGCAAATGCATCCAGAGTTGTCCACCATATACAAAAGAGTATGTAGTCCTAATTAGATGCATTAGAAGAAATTTTGATTTCAGGGTATAATACCCGGAATAATCACATTCCCCTTTGCAAATAGCATCTCCTTTATAAATAATCTTCTCTTGCAATTTATTTATATTTTTATTTTTAATTTTAATTTTAAGCTTAAAACTATATTAGTGATATATAATTAAGTAGTAATATAATAATGAAGTAGTTTCAATAAATTGAACATGTTTAATATTAATATTTAATTTATAAACTTGTTTATTTAATTGATTGTCAAGTATGGTTTCATATAGTACATAGTTAAACAATGAGAATTGAATTTATCTGCCTCAAGCTGCCTGCTCCACTTATGTTCTAAACAAGTGATTGTTTAGAACTCAAATTAATTTTTCCTTGTAATATGATTTGATAAATAGATTTGCTACACTTAACCCGCTTCATAAGTACTAATTAGAAAGAGATACACAAAAATCATTGGGTTTTGTGTTGTGTGGCTATAGTGGCACTAAATCAATAAGATCAGGTGATGACTTGCAAGGTCCAATTTGTGGCTCAAAAAAAGCCAATGTACTAAAAAGGGGTCACCATTATTTAAATAAAATTAATCTATTTCTATCTTTTTTAATTTATTAATTTGTTAACTCTACAGTCAATACAATATTTGATACATTATAATAAAAATATGTGTCTCTATATCTAGTAAAATTAATTTTATTTAACTTTTGTACAAATTCTTATATGTTTATAATACAACTCAGTGTCAAGTCATTATATATAAATAATGTTTTAAAGTCCTAATAAAAACAAAATAAAAAATAAAACCCAGAGCACTCATTTATCTGATTGGCTCAGAGTCAAGGGCTTTTGGAAGGAAGGACTTGGAGTGCTTATAGGAAGCTGCCAACACATCAGGTGGCATTGCAAATTGACTGACCTCAAGGAGATTGAAGAGATCTTTGGTGTCCTGTGGGAGCCCCGCTTTAACCTTATTTTTGATCCACCCAAAGACCTCCTTGATTGGGTTAAGTAATGGAATATGGGGGAGGAAGAGTAGTCTCATTGGGCAGTCTTCAAGGTGGTGGCTGGCCAAATTACTATTTTTATTGATTGACAGGAACTCAGAAACAACCTGATCCACTTTGTGGAGCTCAAAATTATCAAGCACAACAATGTTAATTGTGCCCTGGTAATTAATCTAAAGGTACTCCTTGATGGGTTGGATAAAATCAAGGAATGTCCCACTATTATGAGAACCCTTGATCATCTGGTATTGATCCAAACCGCAAGGACCAAGAAGCGCTACCATTGAATAGGTTTGGGAAAAGACAGCTGCACAATGGGCTACGTCATCCTTGGACCCCTTCTCAACCCACCCAAGCCTAGACCTGAGTGAGGAGGAAAATGACAATTTGTTGATGTAGAAGAACTGGACATTCCCAGTCTCTTTTAGTGCTAGATATGTCTCATCATAAATTTGTCAATCCTTGATGGTCTTTCATTGTTTCTGTTGTACGGCAAAACTCCTAGTACTTTCCAGGAGAAGCCCAAATCAACCATTGTTTTATAAACAAGAGTTTTGGAAACAGAAAGCCCAAACTCTGTTGCAAGCATTGATTGGACAGCAAGTGAGTCTAGGTGGCAATCCTTGGATACCCACTGTTTTATTGTGTCAATATGCACAGGCTGCAGGAGTTTTGGCTGCTGCTTAGCCTTGGTGGATTTGGCAATTTTCCCAGTGTTACCATACTTGGTGTTAATGTCAAGAATGTATCTGGTTGTGACACCAAATTGGGACACAATATCCCAAACTGCCATTCCCCAGTTCAAGCAGTTAAAGAGAGCCTCACACTCACTATCTGCCAATTGATGCCGGCCCTTGGCAGGTACAACAGCATCCTGGCTAGCAGGCTCAACACAGGAGATGGGGACCTTCATGTAGAAGGTGGGATCACGCTTGCTTGCAGTGGTACTGTCAATGGTTGAATACAAAATAGGTGCAGATGGCTCAACAGTGGAGGCCAATGGCTTGTAGGTGGTGTCAAAGATGCAGGGGCAGGAAGTGACAACTCTTGGATCCAGAGTGTGGGGCCAGGTGACAACTGGGTACACAGTAGAGGTGTAAGTAACCTCATTGTTCCCAGTGACCCTGGTATAGGAGGCTTTGGTGGTAGGCCTTGAGAGCGGCTTCTGTCTTGGATTAAGGCTGCTGTTCCTGGCTTGAGATGCAGGAGGTAGTTGGCTGGCGCTGACGCCTTGGGAGGCCTATGTGTTGGCATTAATCCCTTCAAGTTGGGTTCTGGGTCTATTCTTGGACCCTCTGGGACACCCTTGTGGACAGGCTTCCCGCAGGCTGGTACAGGAGCTGGTTGAGAATGTAATTGTTGGTCCATAAAAATAAAATAAAAATATTTATTAGATTAAATATGTATTTATTTGGATTTTTGGTTTAGTTGTGAGTAGTTATTTTCTCTTGATTTAGCTTTGAATAGTAGCAGAGTTTCTATATCCGTAATTTGAAGTGTATAATATTGTATCCTTTCCAGTTTTGGATGTTTTTAAAGTTTAATCACTTTTTATGTCTAAACATGGTTATTGAGATTGAATTTTTAGTTTTATTTTAGTTTTGGTGGATCTTCTTTATCTGGGTTGGTGTTTTCTAGTGTGCTTGCTGTACATTAAATTTGGATTCCAGTTCCTGCAATTAATATTTGAGTTTACTAGTGGCATTCAAAAGTGATTTGAAATTTGGTTTGTGGATTTGACAATCCTGCAATTTCAAAAACATAGTAAACTTAATGAAACTGGTTGATGGATTTGAACACTTTAAATCTGATTCCAGTTAATTCATTTTGTCCATTGGAAATATGCAGTTTGACTTGAAATTTTCAAAGTGTCTATGAGTTCCTGCATTTTTAAATATTCAAATAAAATAAAAAAAATTAATTTAATTAAAAAGGCCATCCTGCAAAAGTGATTCAAAATTTGGACCAAGGATTTGACAATCCCGCATTTTTATTTTTAGGTTCTGGGTTTACAGTATGTAGTAGAATGAAGCATGGATTGTTAACTAGATAAACAAGGGGGCTAGCTGGATTTAAATTTGTATCAGGATCAGAATAACTAAAGTTATATGATCTGGAATGTGTGGAAACTGCATTTGACCCATTTATGGAAGAGAGGCAACTGTGGTATTCAAAAGCAAGCCCAACAAAGTCTTTTAACTTATTGCAATTTGCAGGCCATATCAAAATTGCATTAATAGTGAAATGTAAGGAAGTTATTATAATGGTTTATTTGTCCTTGTCCTTCCCTGTCTGAATAAACCTTAGTTACTTGAGGATGGTCTTGAGGTGGAAACTTTTCTGGGCTTTCTCTAATCCAATAATCCAGTTTCCAGCCATGATACATTAGTGCAGAGAAGATACTTACAATATAACCTCAAATGGTGTCCACATTAAGTTGCTATTAAATTGGTTTGTATTTGATTATCATGTGATACCCTTGAATAAGAATCATTAACTCAATTTTCTTCTTGAGATGTGATTTTGTGCTTTGTTGAAGATTAGTGATTTTTATTTGGTTAAAACTTTTATTATTTGTGCTTCTTCCAGATAAAAAATCATTTCATTTGACAATAGACAATTGCTATTAACTCTTTGTCATGAATGGGGTATATTTTTTACCATCTGAGAGTTTCTTGACCAATATGCAGCAGGGATGAGCTCCTTGTATATTTTATGTATTAAAATTACACAATCAATAGTGTAGTCAGAGGTATCTATCTCAAGCCCTTAGATTCTGTCATGGTTATGGTACTAAAGTATAGTGTTGTGTCATGCGCTCTTTGAGTTGTTAGAAATGTTTCTCCCTCAGTGATATCCAGATAAACTTGATTTTCTTGCTAGTGAGAGAGGTTATTTGGTTTTTTAAGGCCCATCAGTCTGTGATAGATCTCATGAAAAATTTTATCATTCTCAAGAAGGTACAGAGTTCACTCTTTTTTCATGGCAACAGCATGTCAGTTATAGCTCTTAACTTATTAGGGTCTATTTTTATTACATCATTACTGATAATATGACCTAGGAAGGAT
Organism: Entomophthora muscae; assembly: GCA_014839935.2. NCBI lineage: Eukaryota > Fungi > Entomophthoromycota > Entomophthoromycetes > Entomophthorales > Entomophthoraceae > Entomophthora > Entomophthora muscae. Next base: position 399,827 of record QTSX02002169.1, on the reverse strand, counting down.
AACTTTTTGGAGAGGATTTTCATACTTGGAGGGGTTAACAATAATTTGGTTGTTTTTTGGCATAGTGTGTGATGAACATAATAATTTTTAGTGTTGTGCTTTGTTTAGATTGTAGATGATTTTATCATCTAAGTAAAATATGATATGATTTAAATTATGCTCCTTGCACTTCTTGTTAATGAATATAAAAAAAGGTTTTGAGGGCATTAATCATACTAAATTTTAGCACTACAAATTTAATGAAACCATATTTGGTTCTGAATACTGTTTTGAGCTGTGTTTAAATTTTAATTGGATTTGATGATATCCTGAAACCAGTATAATCTTAGCAAAGAATTGTGACCCTCCTAAGGCATTAAAGAGGTCAGTAATTAGAGGTAGGAGATACCTTTTCTTAACTGTAACTTTTTAAAAGGCTTAGTATTTAGCAATAAGACACATGTCACAATATTTCTTGGCTACCAAAAAAATCATCACACTAAATAGAGACTTGAAATTTCTTACAACCCTTTTTCTGATGATTCATTCAGATATTTTTTCAGTGCATTATCTTCTTGTGGTTTCAATTGGTATATAAGTCTTGACTTGGGTAAAAATCACTTGATACTAATATTATGACAAATGCCTTGGTTGGGGGGAGTCCTGTCATGGCCCATTCCAGAGTCTGGCTGGACTCCTGCTGGGGAGCCGGGCCGGGCCTGGAAGGTCAAGTACACAATAGGCGCAATTCTGACCAGATAGTTGACTGCAGTAGCTAGGGAACACCAACTCCCAGTATGGGGCACAACCTGGTTGGCCAGCCCCAATATTATGATATAGAGAAACCTCAACTTACTGAAGTCCTGGGAAGGAGGCAAAGTTGGCAGGGGAAGAGTAGGAGGAATCTCCAGCATGGAGGGCAAAATGATCACTCTTGGTGGCCAGGAGAGAGCAGATAAAATAGGTTGTAAAGTGTAGTGGAGTTACAAATAAATGCAAACATAATGGTTATATTGGTGCAAAAGTAGATAGTTCTTGCAATAAAATAATGAATCCTGAGCATAAAGTTGTTTATTTTTAAGATGTCAACAGTGAGGAGGGCTTTTCCTCCTCTCTACTTATACTTACTGGTAATTTTATGGCCTTTTGTGCCACCAGAGAACTGATGGCATCAATTTCAGTTGAACTTGCAATTTTCACTGGGATTTGTGTACTTGGGCCAGGATCTGGGTGCTCATTGGTTGGTATAACATTAACCTTTCTTGGACTGCAGCATGCCAAGGTGCCACAGTTATTTATAGATCCTGTAAGCAATCAAGCACCTGATTGTGCAATCAAGCAATTGCGCTCCCAATGTACCATTTACTGATAGTTGAGAGGCCAAAATTCAATAATAGAATCAAAGCCAGGGATTCAAGGCTTGTGTGCCTCTTGAATCCCAGACCATTTTTTATTTGGAAGGGGGTTTCTTTCTATGGGAGATACTTGGTAAAGAGTCCCAAGCTGTAAGGTTTTTTTGCCTCTAGGAAGGCCAGCTGATTGTCCAGGGCATTCTGGGCCCTGACAAGTCCTGATAGTTTTTCCTGGAAAAAGAAGGAAACTCTTGGATCAGCTTATGGAAAATTGAATTTTGCTCTTATGAGGTTTCTACATTATTGAAGTGTTTTGATTAATCTTTTCTGTAAAAAAATTTCTCTTTGTCTTGAAGATCTTGAAAAACATGTTTTCTTACATGAGCATGTCAAGGTGTTTAGGATAGACATAGCAGTGACCTTCAGCCTGTTGTATATTGAGGGTAGAGCTCTCTCAATTAATATGAGGTATTGTTTTTGACATCTAATCAAGCTCTAGTACTACACTGTACTTGATTATTGGGATGATGGGTCCACTAAGAGTGATTTGAACATATCCTATTTGATCTGGAAGGGCTTAGCCTCTGCAATGACTAAGCAGTTATATTATATGCCATGATTACATGATTTACATTGTTTTTTGGTCATAAGTAGTTTTATTGGGCTGGCAAATTTCTTGTCAACAAGTTAATGATATACTCCTGCTTCACATAGTGCTGGGACTTTATATTTTAAAAAATATTAAGAGTAAATGAGGAGTTTATTTCCTGTTCTTCCAGAAAAAGGTATGGGATCATTGGAGGGTACTTCAATCATGATGATGGAATCCATGGCATGATCTCTGTACAAGTATTGTGATGGGGGAGGATAGCTTTCTTAATACTCCCCTTATTTTTCCTCTTTGTGTGGCATCTTGTGCTCATCTGATTATATTTGATACTATAGTTTCTTTTTTTGAGGTTGGAGTTGGTAGTAAAGTTGGTCTGATTTTTATACAGGTGTTTTTTCTAGTTGCAGAACTATACTTGCACTTGGCAGTAATTTGAAAGCTTTCATATTTCTGGATAATGTGTTTTTCTTCTACAAAATTTTATTGGATATTAGTGAATTTTCTTTATATCAAACTGGAGCACAGTATATAACAGGAGTACCCTGAACAAGTACAATTGTGTTGAAGGGCCATCAGGTTTAATGGCACTAGGCACTTGGTCTCTATTCTTGTTTGATTCAACATATTCATTTATAGTTCTTTTTATATTGAGTTTTTCTTAGTTCTTGGGTTGTCATTTAATCAGTATCTGTTTTCAGAATTGTTGTATGATTGCAATATTCTATAAAATAGTTATTATAAAATTTCTATTTCTTCACTATTTTACCTGCTTGGTAATGTAACCCTTTGCTGAAAGGCAGAAGAAATAAAATATAAGGATAAACCTGCTTATTTAGAATATAATTAAGAATGAATGGGATGATGTCACAAATGACATGTTACTTTTAATTATAAAGTGAGGTCCAAAGCAGACATCAAACCCTGTTCCCCACACTCTGCAGCCCACACTTTTTTGGGCTCAATTCTGTAGGTTTTTTGAAAAGAAGTCCACAAAGCCAAGTAGTTTCACTGAGACTGGAAAGGTTCAAAGTCAAGGGCGCGCCACCCAAGGCCCAGACCTACATGGAAACAGTTGCTTACCAAAAGTAGATTTTGGTGGAGCCAAAAAATTTACACCTCCAATGAAAGCCAGAAAGTACCATCTTCCATTGTTAAGGATAGGTTACATTTGGATGGGCCATCTTATATTGGTAATAGAGTTGGTAAATTGGAAGCTCCCTGCATCTATTTGCTAATATTTGCCAATCAAGAGCCATCTAAACCTGAAAACCACACAATGGTCCAGTTTCCCAACTCTAGAATTCCTGAGATCCAGATTTTTGCACTTACTGATTAAGCCTGGAAAGGTAGTATAAAATCCTTGTCAAATCTGGAAATGATCTTATTGTCATTCTGATAGTAAAATTAAATGAACCTTTGGCTCATACAAATTTTGACATATTTAGTTCTTGTTTTCTACTATATAAGTAAAATTCATATAGGCTCCCAAGTTCTTTTCTGTTTTTCTGTCAATTCTGTGGCCCCTCTGCCCACATTATTCAGTCCAACAGGAGCAAATTTTGGACCCATTAATTTCACCAACTACCCTCTAAATCAAGCCTACTACAAATACACCTTAGAAAAATTAAAAATTGTCATCAATTTTCAATAACTAGAGAGCCAGAAACCTTTAACTGTAAAGGAGCTTGGTACATAGTATAGCCCCAACTCTTCTGCAATAAGTATAATCATCTGCCTACCTACCTACCTAGTACCCATGATACCTCCTGACCCTGTGTCCCAACTGCCTACAATATTCTGTTGTTGCTAATGACACCACTGCCACCCAGATTTTTAGAGTGTTGTATATCACTTTAATAGGCTTGGTGGATTACATGGTCCCTAACTCTAACACCTTGTCTCTTCTTGATTGCTTATTCTCCTGTATTATCAATTTAGTCCCAATCCTATGGTTTGCATTGCCCTCTGGCCTGGCAACCCTGCTGCCAGCATCTACCAGCACTACATCTATCAGCTGAGTCCCTGACAGTTATATATATATGAAGTTTAGGATTGGGCACCAATCAGCTATCAGGAGGCACTATTCAGAAGTAGATCCTGTCATAAAACTGAATACCAAAGTATTTTATCATGCATCAAGATGATATCCTAAGTGTTCTAACACTAGAAAAAAAACAGTAGTATCTATGAGTTTGGTGTAGCCTGCGGCCTGGAAGAATTTTTTACAGTCATCAGAAGTAAGAAGTCTGACAGGGCCCACAGCCCAGAGGCAATGTGGCATTATCCTCAATTCTAGATATAGGTTCATAAGTTGTTGTTTCTATATTTTACTATAGGGATTAATACTGTATGGCAAGAGTATCATCTTTTACTATGCACTAATAAGGTTTGAATTGGAGGAAGGTATATTTAGGAATGGACTACACTTTACTGTAATTCCAAAAGGAATCATGTAAAAATAATAAGTCTTTATTCACATGACTGACATTGAGGCTGGTGCAGCTTCCTGTGTTATTTACAAAGTTAATTTACAGCACTAAGATAAAGACTGAAGTATTACTAGGGCAACACATCAGGGGGATTAATATTGACAGTGAATTTAGAAAGGAAGCTTGCTTGGCAACTTCCATGACATTGGTGTTTTTCTTGACACACCATACAACTGAGTCCCTTAATCAAGCGTAGTTAGTTGTCTACTTGGAACACTTCACAGGGCTATTGTGGTGCTCCTGTCCCTGGGATGTATTTATAGGGTTTCCTGGGTCAAAGTCAGGGACTAACTGGGTTGGGGTGCCAATCTTCAAGTGACAGTGCTCTACTTACAGTGCCTTATACCTAGCCTGGAGTCCTTCAAACTCCTCTAGACCCTTTTCTACTAACATCCTAGCATCTTCTCCATGAGCCATAACATCTGTCTGAGTTAGTCCTTCTGGGGGTTTCATAGCTCTTGAAAGAGGGTTACAAACCCCCTTTCTGAGAAGTCCTTTCCTCTGGGGGTAAAGATGAGCTCTCTCAACATCCTGATTCACTCATCACCTTGGGTTTGGATCCTGGAGAATCTTCTTCACTGTTAGCTATACTATTTCTCTTGCTCAACATTGTAATATAAAATGTGGAGAAATAATACATGCTCTCAACACTTTAAAACTAGTTAAGGGCTGTATAAGTCTATATTAACAGAAGAAAGATCCCCTTAGAAACCTTCTGGAAATGCAAATTTTTGCAGACTTTTGGGGGCCAAATACTTTTTTAAGGGTCACCAGATCCTGCTTTTCTTCTTTGGTTAGAAATATATTCAAGTTTCAAGCCCAAGGACTTGTTTAAACGTAATATTCTTTAATGCAAACCTGCCTCTTGCACCTTTTCAATCAACTGCTTTTATATAGCTACACCTTTTCTGAGGCTAAATCCCCTTCAGGCTGGTTTTTTAAACACTTATGATATCTGCGCTCACACTTTCCTATAATAAAATAAGCTTCTAAGCTTACTTTAACTATTACTATTACATTATTCTTCTCTTTCTGAACAAATGCATTAAGATTTAAGTTATTCTATTAATGAAAAATCTTCAATAAAATAAGCTTCAGACTCAATCAATCTTATCAATGTTCTCCATCTTCAAACACATGAATTACTATGCTTCACAATCTTTCCAAACCCCAAATAGGCATCAAATGTTTCACCAAAACATTGAAATTTTTCACCCTGTACTTCAAACAATTTCCCTGTTTTCTTCAATGATTTGTTGTATTCAAACTCAACTGTTTTTCATAGAAAATTACAAGCAGACCTATTTCACCACTCTTTCTTCAAATTTTCACATTTGATTTTCCCTAGTTATTAAACCCAAAGCTCACCTTTCTGGCCCTTCAGCAACTTGTTCTTAGAGAAACTCTGGCAAACCTTCTCTTACTTTTTTGCCGTGCCACTCTTCTTCTCTCAATGCAAAAAACCCAATCTGGAGAAATTTGAACTGTCCATATCAACATTTCCCAAGAGTGGTTTGTTCTGCTTCCTCTCTAAAAACTCACTTTTGGAGAAATGTTGAAACATTTTCTGGTCTGTTCCAAACTTCTTCTCCTGGCCTAACATCTCACATAGCTATTTAAACCTAATATTGAGTCCCCATCAGTGACCTCTATCTAGGCTTATCCTTCTCAAGCCCACATGAGTAAAATCACTCAGACTCAGGGTACAAAGTCTCCAAGCACATTTTATCAAGACTAACCCTCTTCAGTGGCCTCCACCTAGGTTATTAGAAGTAGACATTACTCATGCACTACTACTGTTTTTACTCACTTGAATGGTTAGTCTTGAGCTTTTAAGAACAAAGTAACCAGCCTCACCTCCCAGAGACCTCCAAACCATTGAGTTCTGCAGCTGTATCTCTGGACAGCCACTCTAATGATGGCTCTAAGCTATATATTATTTGCCTATCAACTTTAAGACCTCCTTAAAGCTACTCTTAAGCCATAAAAAGAGAAGCTCTACCCCCTTCCTAGGTAAATCAACCCAACTGTATTGTCACCCCAGTTGGTATTGGGACTTCAATGCTACCTAAGCACATCTATCCCAGTGAATAACCTAGCTTTATTCTCACCCCAGCTATTCTAAGGATGCCTATACCCCTTGATATAACCATCCCATGGAACCCCTTATAGCCTTCCAAATTACTAGCAAGGGGTCACCTTACAAATACCCCAAGGTATATAAAACTACTACCAACAACCAAGGCTAGATAGATCAATAAACCAACCAACATTCACCTTTCTTGGGCAACCAACCTTTATTTAGCCAAAATCTTCCCCCAGCTGCAAAATAGCTCCCTGTGTAGATCATTGCAGCTAGCTAGCAGTGAATAGCTACTAGTTGGTGGAGATGACTGTTCACTCAATGAGAGCTTCTCTAGTGCAATATGCTTGGGGGCCCAATCTGTGGTGGGCTCCTCTAGATGTGATACAGGGGATGATGGGGATGATGGCCCTTTTGTCCTAGGATACAGTTAAAGTTTAGGGTAGCAGTTATTATGGGATGCATGCCTAGGTGCCTGCAAGGTGGACTGACTGTTTGCACAATGCCTGTATGCCTTATCAACCAACTGGGAGCAGGGATTCTGGACAGGCTGGGATGGGTTTGGTCATTGATATATAGACCTTGCAGCCCACTTGCCCACCTCTTCTTTTTTGGAACCATCCTTAGGCTGCATATTGGCACCCTGGAAATCGTTGGCTGGATCTGTTAACTAGTTTACATCCCAAAATCTTGGCAGATTTGATAAGAGAAGGGAAGGCAGTGTATTGGATATATAAGAGTAGTGTTATTTTGACCGTAATACAGTCACATTGGGCTGTGGTTTCACAAGAATGTTGAATTGTGATGAATTTCATAGTTTGAAATTCAAAACAATAGGATTGGCCTTGGAGAGACTTTCCAGCTTAGTAATGACTACCCAGGAATCAATTAGGCTGTACTAATTGTTGGCCAAAATGAATAATCTTAACAATTCAGATTATGAGACTAGGTGTCTCAAACAAAATTTATTAACTGAGAAGGTTAATTAATTGATACCCTTGAATATGATTAATGAGGATTTAATCATAGTGCCAAAATGGACTTGACTGTGTCAAGTAAAGACTTGTTGTCTTTAAACGTATTAATTAACTGGGAAGGTTAATTAATATATGCTGGGGATATATTTAATGAGGATTTAATTTTATTGTTTAATTGCCTTGACTGTGTCAAGAAGTTTGGTTAAGGTTAGCCAAAATTAAACCCCCAAATTGTGGTTTAAAAGCGCTGTTTTGGCAAATTAATTAGGTTAGAAGCACCGCTGTGCCGCCTAATTGATTTGTAAAGAGCCAAGGCGCCACCCAATGAATGTTTCAGGCGCAGGGCGCCATGGGGCCACCTGGGAAATTTCCTGAGCACTGCAGTGGCGCCTGGTTTGAGTTTCAAAGTGTTTTAATGGGTTTTAAGGCAAAAACCATTAAATGCAAAAATAACTAAATGTAGACAATGGTGTCTATACATTCAGATTTTATCAGCTGGCTCCCATTTGGAACAAGGATAGCTTGGATCAGGAATATGTATATTCCACAGGGGTTTGGCGCCAGAAGTCTGGAATGCTTCAAGCCAAAGCAATACATTTCCACAGAAAGAATCAGGTGATTCTGAAATGTATTAGGGCACATTCTTATAGGTTAATAGTGTGAAGATCTTTTTGGTAAAGATCTGGATTGGAGGATGCAGTTATGTCATAAATCATGTGATAGGAATCCAGGTGTGATTCCTGAACCAGAGGGGTTTTCAGCCAAATGTACTCCAATTGATATATAATGGAAACATGTAATGATTAATAAAAAAGGATACTTATGTGTTACAATGGTCGCTTTCCCCTCAATCATTTTATGCTTTATGTTTTTGACTTTTAACTGAAAGAAGACTACCATGGAATGAAAGAGATTGTCTGCAGCTAAGACTATGGAAAGTGAAAAACGTGGAAGTGATCACCAGATGGCAACAAGTTTAACGCCAAGATTGCTTGGCCGGAATCCAAGCTCATAAAAGCATATATAAAGGATTCCCCGTCAAACCATAAAAGAATCAGACTGGGATAATGAAGAAGCAAGCATGAATTTCCTGGATCCGTCAAAGTTATATAGCAAGGTGATAAGCTGCATAGTGTTAATGTAGATCATGGCAGCCATGTGGCTTTGGGAGAACTGGATCATCTTGAACCTCAGATATTAGATCCTAGTGCAATATCTGGACTTTGTGTTAGGGCCACCTTTACTTGGCAATTGAGTCATTTCTTGGGGAAACAATTTCCTGAGAGAGATCATCTGAAGGGGTTGGGAAAATGTTAACTTTTAAAACAAGCCAATAAACACTCAACAACCCTGCTCCTATTCAAATGGCAGAGTTGAAAGACTAAATGGCAGCTTTGTATGTACCCTATAAAATATAGTTTACAGCAAAGATAAAGATACCTGGCCACAGTATGTCAAACATGCACTACTAGTATCCAGAGTCAGAGTTGACCAAGGAACAGGTTACGCTCTATCTGAACTTATCTATGGGTATAAGCCAGAGATGATCACTTGTAAATATCAACTTCATATTATTATTCTCAGAGTGAAGCCACCCATAGAGGCACAGAGTCTTGTACTCAAAATAATCAGGCTCAAAGCCAAACTAACAGTCATCAAAATGATGCCTCAACAAAAAGGTTTCCTCTAAAGAGAAACTTCTTGCCCTTGGCACCCTAGTCTGTTCTTTTCTGAGACCCACAAGTGTCAGGATTCAGAATCCTGACAACATTTTATATCAATTTACTTGATTTTATTATGTTCAAACTCAATTTGAAATAGGTTTTTATATTAATTTAATCCAATTGTGTCATTTCCAAGTGCTTTTGCAGTCCAAATACCTTTCAAACTATCTATCTTCTTGCACATAATTGCTGATCCTCAAAAAATCATATCTCTGCGGCTAGAGAACCAATCTCAACATTTAAAGGCATCCCTAAAAGCTGAGATCAAGAAGAATCTATTGGTGCCATTATTAAACCACTTTTACATGTTCCAATATACCTTTGAAATGATATATCCCTCTTGTAGCATACTTGATTCCTCTCATTCAAGAATTGATGAGTATAAATTACCTTTCCCTTTCTCTTAACCCTTATCTATCATTCTCCTTATGGTGCTTCAATAAATCTTATGGTTCTTCACGCATGTCCTTGTCTCATGAATTATCCTGTCTTATCTCTTTTGGGACCTCTTGGATGAATTATAAGATAATTAGAGTAGTCAATGGTTTGAAGTTCTGGTGGCTCATGGAATCTTATTTCCATAGTTCATTCCTGACAACAAGAAACTAGAATCAGTACACAGAGTATTGGGAAGAGTTGAAAAAATTGCCTGGAACACAACACATTCCTTGTGGAATTCCACAGTGCTAAGAAGACAATCATTAAGTAATACCTTGGTGTCCTGCTCTTCATCCAAGCAAATATGACTGCTTCAGCACCTTATTACCCACTATCAGCCAGCTACTGAATAATCAGGCAACCACTGTTGGGGTGAGATATCCCCTAGATGTCTCTGTTGCGGCAGGCTAACCTTTTAAGCTAGGAGTGTCAGGGAAGCTGATCTGAGCTTTTTAAACTCCCAGTTTGATGAATCTTATTATCAGGGATCCAGCCTGTGGGGGGTTCCTGAGAACTTGTGGGCAGACGGCCTGCGGGCCCAGCAGGGAGGGCCCACCACAAGATTGGAGCTAACTTTACAATATAAGATAGGAATTTGTCCAGGAGGGCCCAAGGTCCGCTGGTGGGTACCATAGAATCTATCAAGCCGGTAAGGGTGATGTACATCACCCCAAATATCTGAGTGGAAGTGGATTCATTGGCAACAATGGATTCTTGCGGGTGATTGGGCTGCAGGGTGAGGGGTGGAGTCATTGGGACCAAATACGCGGGCAGGTAGTTGTACTTGTTGCAAAATAACAGGGGAGGTCTAGTGATCTTATTACCCTCTTTGTAGATAGTTTTTGATCTCTCTAGTTCTGGCCTCAGGATTGTATATTAGGATTTCTTCTAGGATGAATTCTGAATACGCAGGGTTGGGGGGGTACTCAGTGAAATGCACTGGGCTGTAGGAAGCTCCTGGTGGCCAGTAAAACTTGGGCAGTTGGTCCACAGTTTCTTGAGGCTGTAGGGTATGGGGTGCAGAACCGTGGGAGTTAGACTGTAGATGAAATAGAACTAAAATCAAATATGGAATAATCTGGTTGAACCAAAGGTTCATGTCACTTTATTGCAAGAATGGCAATGGGCATCTTCCTGGCAGTCCAGGGTATAAGTATGCCCATCTGTCATGGGAAAACTTTTACAAATTTCTCTGGCCCGGGTGGTATCATTTACCTGATCTTTCCAGTCTTTGGTGGCATTCATTGCAGGAGTTAAATCATTGGCTGATTCAAACTAAGAATACTACAATTTCCTTGTTGGATTGTGGGGTTGGTTATTTCTGGGTGGCCCGCATTTATTGGGAAGTTTCTCTATTTCCTTTCCTGCGGCAGCCTGAGTTATTTTGGGTCCTATGACTGGGCCCGCCTGCTGATTGGTTGTGATAACAGGAACCTTTAGTGTGGGTGTTGTTGATGTAGATGATTTCAATTCATCCAGCTCTAAGGGAATTTCCAAAGTCAAGATCTGCTCTGGCTTGAGCCCAAAAGTCTGCAGGCTGGCGGCCCGCAGGGTCTTGGGGTTCAAATCCTGTAGTTGAGGCTTTTCAGTAATCATGGTCAGTAGGAGTTTTTCACTTGTGACACTTATCCTCCCCTTCACTGAATAATAGTTTAGTCACATGGCAGGCAGCCAAACTACTTTCCTCACTCATACTTGATCCCTGAATATTGCTAGGATCAAGAAACAATGGTTTTAGTTAAAAGTCAAAATCTATTGTTTGATAAGCTTGATCTTCACATGTTTTCTTTGCACTTCCCCTTTGTAGGATGTTTTATATTGTTACCAATGTCATAACTGTGCTGTTTTAGCAGAGTTACAAGGGGGAAATATTTAGGAACTAGATAATAATCTTTATTGGGAGATAGGTATTATATAGTCATTGTGAATTGTGGATAACAGTAGCATGATAATGTTGATCACATGGTGGAATGATGAAGGGGGTGGCTTGATCCTGGTAACAATTCAAGCGCCAAAACAAGGTATCCACCATAAGGGATCATCATCTGTTCATATTGTTAGATTTGGCAATTTGAGTTGACTTCCTAGTCTGGCTTCAAGTGGCCAGGTAATCAGATTGCGGGTCACAAACCTGCTTGTTTGAAACCTTGCTGGCGGGTCAAGCCTGCTGTTTTAACACACACACCCTGACTGAAGGTTGGCCTCCCCTAGGGTAGGTTGTCAGGGAGATTGTCAGAAGCCTGGGCGCCATACTGGACTAACTGTTGCTCTGTAGCGGGCAGGGAGGTTTTGCGTTGTTTTTGTCTTGCTTTGCAGGGTCTCAAGCAATCATGGTGTAGAGTATTGTATTGCTTGTGTTTCCCAAGTCCTTGCACAAGGTAAGTGTTGTTTTTGTTTACCTTTAAGATAATTGCTGGGCCTACTTTCTTGGGTGGAAGTTTACTTTTGTCAATGTTCATGACCCAAACTTTGTCACTGACCTCATGTCTGTTTTGGATGGGGATGAATGTCTTTTCTAGACTTTTGTTTTCTCTCTCTGTTTGATCATCATTGGCTGCTAAGACCTGGGGATTTGAGCGAGGGGGGACCTGGCTTGGAATTTCCAGCCTGGGTCCTGATAATGCTTGAATGATATTGGGCTGTGTGCTGTATGCCAACTCTAAAGGGCTTTTCCCGGTGGATCTGTTCACATGAGTTCTGCATATAAGTAGCGCAGTTGGTAGTTGCCTATACCAGTCCTCATGTCTCCCAGCAGTGAGTTTGGCTAAGGCTTGCACAAGGCTGCCATTTAGTTGTTCCACATGTCCATTTGCCTGAGGGTGATAGGATGTTGTTACTGTGTGCTTGACCCTGTTCTTTGTGAGGTATATGTTGGTATCTTCAGAGGTCAGTTCATTGCCTCCATTGGTTATCAGGAGTTCAGGCTTTCCAAACTTGCTGATGATTTAATTTCCTATGAACTGTTGTACGTCATTACCAGTGTGTTTTTTTACTGCTTGAGCCACTGGCCAGTGTGTGGCAAAGTCTATTGTGGTAATGATATTTTTATTTTCATTGTGTTTTCCTCACATTGGGCCTACAATGTTGAGAGCCCACACCTTGAAGGGTAATTGCGTGCAATAGTCAGTACTGAATTAGGTGGTGTCTCACTTCTTTCAGACTTTTTGAACACTTTGCATTGTTCTAAGACTTCTTGGACATCTCAATACATGGTTGGCCACCATGCCTTATGTTTGATGAATTTGTAGAGATTGCAACTCTTTGTGTGCCCTAGGTCCCTATGGTAACGTAGGATGGTGTCAACTTGCTGGTGTGTGGGGATATACGGGATGGTGGTCCTGTTGGGCATTTTTTGATGTAAGGTCCTGTACACGTCTGTGAATAGGTGTTTGTTCTTAATAACTGTTTCCTTTGTTACATTTGTGGTGCCAAGGGGAAAACCTTCATTATTATGTTCTGAGGCGTGGCACACACACAACGGGAAATACTAACCTTAGGATTGGATTTGTACTAAATCTGGTTATATGACAGGGAAGGCTATGCAATTACCTTGCAGCCCTGGAAAAATAATCTCTACTAGTTGTGGCTAGAGAGAGGCGCGGAAGTACAGAAGACAAAAATACAAAAATGTGAATAGAACTTAGATTTTATTTGGTATAAAGATTGGGAATATATAGTGGTTAGGAATACCACAAAACACTACCAGGACAGTAGGATCACTTGCCACAAGCATGAGTGGGGCAAGTGAGATACGCAGAATCAAAAAATCAAACAATTGTATTTCCTGATTCAGTCATCAACTCATTTTGAGAGGCAAAAGCAAAAGCAAGAGATTTGTCCTTGAAATGGCCCACCAAAAGCAAAATTGAAATATGGTGAATAGTGGCATTTGCAACATTGCCCTCCCCAGATTGGCCTTAGGGGGGTGGTACTTGCGGAGGAACTTGGCATGCACTCGATCAAAGGGACAGCCACTGGAGAGGAGCTTTACAGTGTATTTGGACCCTTGTTTAAAGGTCACTTATAAAGGGCCAATCCACAGAGAGTCCAACTTATGTGCGCGCCCACCTACTCCGTGTTGGTAGTAAAGTGCATGGTCACCAACATCAAATTTAGGCAAGGGGGAGCGTCCAGCATTATCAGGAGAAAGCTCAAGCATCTTAGTCTTGTATGCAGAAGTGTAGGCAGTGGCCTTTATATCAATTATGCAGTTGACTAGATCCTTGATGTGGTTGTCAGGATTCATGGCCTTATCAGAGGAAAGCAGGGGGGCTCAAGAGTGATGGGGTAGTAGCCTCTTGCCCATACAACATAGCAAAAGGGGAGTATCCAGTGACACAATGTTTGCTAAGGCAGTACGCAAAGAGAGAAGCAGGCAAATATAGGTCCCAGTTGGCAGTTTCAGAGTAGGTGAGCTTCCTCATGATAAAGACCATTGTCAAATTTGCACACTTGACTGCCCCATTGGTAGAAGGATTGTAGGGAGCAGAGAAGGACTGGTGTGACCCCAAAGCTTTGACAACAGAGGTTACCAGCTTGGCATTAAAGTTAGTCCCATTATCTGAGAGCAACTCTTGAGGACAGCCATGATGGTAAAAAACATCCTGTAACAGGAAGGCAGCAGTTGTCTTAGCCGTGATATCCTTTTTAGGACAAGCTTCTACCCACTTGCTGAAGTGATCAACAGCAATTAGAATAAAGCAACACCCAGAACGTGAGCAGGGGAGAGGACCTACCGCGTCAATGCTGACATTATGAAAAGCATGCTGAGAGGGAACTAATTTAAATTTATGGGCAGAAGCTTGGGGCCTCTGCAGCTGGCAGTTGTGGTAACTAGCTATGATGTCTGGGATCAGCAGGAAAAGGTTTTCCTAGAAGTAATTCTTCTGAAGCCAGTCAAAAGTCTTGGCAATGCCTCCATGCCCAGTCTCTTTATGAGCTTGCAACACCAACAAGAGGCAAAGACTGGGTTGTACATAATGCAGATATTGATCTTGTACTTTCTTGAAGAGCTGATTTTTGCATATGAGGGCACCTTCAGATAGCTTGGACAAGGCCAGTTTTACCTCTTCTGTCTTGTTTTCCCAAGAAGAAGGTTATCCAATTAGTTTGTACAACCAGTCAGCCTCTGCAAGATGCAAAGAAAGAATGGGCATTCTGGATAGCCCATCAGCGTTCTAATGTTGAATCCCAGGGCAATGGAGCACAGTGAAGTTGTATCCTTGCAGGTGTAGAGCCCATCTAGCTAGGCGCCCTTCAGGCTCCTTAAGTTGTTGTAACCACTTAAGTGAAGCGTGGTCAGTGACAACTATGAAATGGATGCCATATACATAGTGGCAGAACTGCTTGACTGCATGCAACACGGCAAGACACTCCTTCTCTGTGACACTATAATTCTTCTCATGTTTGTTTAGGACGCAGGAAGTGTAAGTCACAGGATGGTCTACACCCTTGTTGTCTAGTTGGCCAGAATAGCCCAAATAGCAAGACTGCTAGCGTCGGTGTATAGGATGAACTCCTTATTGTAGTCAGGATACACTAGGATTGGCGCCTCTTTGAGTTTTTGCTTAAGGGTCTCAAAGGCTTGCTGCTGACTGGCGGTCCATTAAAAAGGGACATTACGTAACAACTGGACTAGAGGTTCACTAGTATTGGCAAAGTCAGGGATAAACTGTCTATAGTAGCCCACTATCCCTAGAAAGACTTGTACCTCTTGCAGGTTGGTGGGCGGAAGCATTTTTTTGATAGCTTCAACCTTCTTAGTCATAGGGCAAATCTCTGTCTGGGTTACTTCATGGCCCAAGAATTCAAGACGCTCTTTGAAGAAAGCATACTTGGAAGATTTTATCTTGAGGCCAGCTTCTCAAATCTTTATGAACACCTCTTTGAGATGAGCCAGGTTATCAGAGAAGGTAGCGCTGAAAACCATTATATTGTCCAAATATACTAAGGCACATGACAGCTTCAAGTTGCGGAGGATGGAGTCCATGGCCCTTTGGAAGGTGGCCAGGGCATTGCAGAGTCCTTGTGGCATGCAAGTAGGCTCAAAAAGCCCTTTGGATGTAATGAGTGGGGCTTTTTGGCAATCCTTGGGCAATAGGTCAACTTGCCAGTATCCAGATGACAAATTCATTGCAGAGAAAAACTTAGAACCTCCAAGACGTCAGAGAGCATCATCAATACGCAGCAAGGGGTACAAGTCCTTCTTGGTCAAGGAGTTCAATTGGCGGTATTCCATCACAATACAATAACTCCATCTTTCTTCTTTAAGATGAGCATCAGGGATGCCCAAGGACTTTGGGAAGGTGCTAGCAGCCCAGCGTCCAACAGTTGTTTGAGCTCTTTAGATACCTGGGCGTCCTCCACATGGCTGTGGCAATAAGGTTTAGCACAGAAGGGGGAGTGTCACCAGTGTCAATCTGATGGATAACGCTTTTGGCTAACCCATAGTTAGTACTGTCCTTAGCAAATATGTTGGAGAATAGGTCTAGCAAGTCTAGCACCTCTTTATGTTGAACCAGGGACAGCTGTGGAAAGTCTTGCGCAGTGAACAAGGATAGGACTTGGGGTTCATCCTCAGGTAGGTTAAAATCTTGGAACGTGCCAAAAAGATGAAGAGACAAGACATCTGAAGCACCCAACAACTTGCCATATCCAACCGCCTGTCCTCTAGACACAGTCATGGGGAGAGCAGTCAGGTTGGCTACCAACAACTGAACAGGATCATTATGTGAGACGTCTAGGATTCCAGGGCAGAGATAAGGTTTGTTGCGTCCCAATGAGGGAGGAGAGTACAGCTCCAAGAAGGTTTGTTCAGGTAGTTCATATGATATCTGGGAGTCTAGGATGGCCTGAGAGCCAGGGGGGATGGTGACAGCAGACGTAGCTAGGAGAGGAATCCCCTCAGATGCAGGACAAGCCATGGGTGGACATTTCATGTTTATAGAGTGGGTGCAATATTTGAGGTTGAAAACCCCAGTGGGATATTCCAAGGCATATGTCTTGAGGCGTTTCCTGGGAACTTTAACCAGCTCTTCAAAGATCAGAAAGACTTTGTATCCCAGAATAGAGAGGTAACCATCTTTCAAGTTGATTATCCCATTGTATTCCCTAAGGAACTGAGTGCAAACTAAGAGATTGTAACTTTTGTTTTCCAAGACAACTGCTGGTGCAGCTAGAAGAAGCTTGCCAAACTGCATGGGTAGAGCAGAGTACGCCCCTATGACGTGGGTCATAGACAGTCCAGCCGTGCCATACAACTGGTGATAGTTAAGGTCAGGGGCGAGTTTGAGTTTCTTCAAAAGCTTGGAGGAGACAACGTTGACTGGCAAGCCAGTGTCTAGAACGGCCTTGATCTTCACTTTTTGAATGGATATCTCTACTCAAGTGGTAGTGCAACCAAAGGGTGGAAGGATAGCCAAGATATCTTGAGCCTCTGCTATTTCCTTATCCCACTTCTCAATCATGCATCTTAACCCTGGGAACTCCTTATAAACAGTTTGGAGAGGGAGCAAAACAGATACATTCTTAAAGACAGCGTCAGCAACCTTGTCAGCTTCTTCTGACAACTCCACTAGCACAGGAGACCTCTTAGCTTGAGTGAGGTAAGGGCAAGAGACAACTACTTTGGCTTCAGGCAAAGGCTTAGTGGCAGTTTTAGTCTTTCCTGATCACAATTTATAGGGGACTGTAATGGTTTCAGGAACAGCCAGAAGAGAGTACCCATATGCATTGGCACCGTCTGTATCAGAGTCATCCAGGTCAGAGTTGTCAGAGATATTGTGAAACAAGAGGAGGATAGGAGGAGCCTCATTATCAGCAGGCTAGGAGTCAGATATAGAGGTAGGGATTGAAAGAGACTGGGAAGAATTGTCAATCAAGAGTGTTTCTGCCTCTAGGTTGACTGTTCTTTTCCCGCCTGTTCTTTTGGATCAGCTCATTCAACCTGTGGGTTGGTGCAGACTTGAGAATGGTGACCTATCTGACTGCAGTTGTGGCAACCTTGGCGTCAAGGAGGATTTTGCAAGTTCATGGTAAGAATGCAAGGACCACAGGAAGACAAACCAGAGTTAGAAGCAGCTCAAATTTCTCTAACAGCTGCTCCAGAATGGGTAAGGTACATGTCCTGCAACAGCGTCTTTATGCTCTTCATAGAGGAAAGCATAGCTTTATGGGCTTTGAAGTGGAGACAGAAGCTGGCTAACTTTGAGAGCTTGATTGCAAGCCATGTAAGCTTCATGGGCTGGCAATTGTCTGAATGTTATCAGTTGCTGCCCTTCCATGTGAAATTGGTCTGTGAACTCAGCTAGTGTCTCTTTAGGCTTGAAAGCAATTTGCATGAAGGCGTCCTTCTTAACTTCCAAACTAATATCACCACCAAACTTGACAATCAGAAGCTGCTTCATATCTTCCCAAGTCTTAATGGTGGGTAGTTCAGGCACCACCACCTCCTGGCAAGTCGGGTGTAGACAGGTCAAAATATGTTCTTTCTTAACCTTGTCTGATGCTTGTCTCATAGCAGTTTTGTAGATAGTTAGGAAGGCTGCAATGGTCGAGTTTCTGGGGTCAAAGACTTGCTTAAAGGTAGGCTTGAATTGTTGCTTCAGGAGTTGGACCACCATTATTGCTATTGAGTACGTTTATACGGGGGGACTCTGCCTCGGATTCAGAGGGGGGCTGTTTAGACCACAGCTGACAAACACTCTCTTTGAGGGTAGTCAGGGTCTCAACTGTGCGGGCACCTGTATCAACAGCTTGAGAGGACTGCTGTACAGTAGCATCTAAGTGTTGACCTTGGGTGGTCACTATTGTGGAGAGCTCAGCCAGTTGAGAAGTAAGGGATGGCCCTACTGAAAGGCAAGGGGTGAACCTATCATTCACAGAGTCAATCATGTCATTCATCTCTTGTACATCTCTGTCCAGTGCAGTATGGTCCTGCTTCAATTGATCCACCTTGTTATCTAGGGCAATTAGTTTCCTAGTGCATTGAATACAAGGGGCTCCTGGTAAGCCAGGGCAGCAACCATCTTCATCAATAACTCCAACTGGACTAGCAGCAGTTGCCATCATTTCACATAGGGCAACAAGTTCTTGCTGTAGCTCCGCAACTTGAGCAGTCAACTCAAGCACCTGGGGGTCAGTTTGAGGAGCCTCAGCAGGACGTCCTTGACTGTACGTAGTTGTATGTAGCTCTCAAATAGCATCCCATATTCTCTGCTCTTGATATGCCAAGTCATCAGAAGGGGGAGAGGGCGGAACATCTGGCTTGGGCGTAGCTAATTCATTCACTTGACTCTGGAGTTTGGCTATAGCAGCAGCAGTGGTAGCTCTTTCTTGATCACACGTTTCATTGAGTTCATTAAGGCTGTTAGCAGCAAAGTCTGTTACCTGCTGTAGTTGCTCAAAGGAATATGTGCTGAATGCATTGAGCTGTTGCATGAGTCTTTTGAAGTCAGTGATATGAGTGTTCAAGGTGGAATCTACTCGAGTTCACCAGGGTTGTTCTAGCTGGTGAAACTTGTGTAGACACTCTCTCATATACTCAGGGATGAACTGGCGCATTTGTTTGACAGAGTTAACCAAATAGGTCTGGGAGGTAACAGATTCACGTTGATTGTCAGATACCAAGGAAAACAGGGAATGTATCCACTTTTGGTAGGCAGCAAACTGGTCCCAGTGATGAGTAACTGCTGCTTGTAGAGACAAGATTTCTTGGATGTGGAGCCCCAACACCATTTGATGATGGGCCAAGGCAGGCTGCACAAAGAACAATAGTAAGTGCTCAGCAGAGCCAGCCGCTGAGAGGAGATGTTGTGGAAATTGAGGAGCCACAATCAATTTGTAGTATTCAGCCTGACTGAACTGCAGCTGAAGGCAAGGGATGGCTTCTTCATGGGCTATCCCAAGGACTACCGCCATGACTTGTTCTAAGTCAGGGGTACCCATGGGGTAAGCAACTAGGCGGGGACCATTCCTGAGGTTTAGTATAGTAGGGACAATAGGCAAGTTGGCAATATCTTCCTCAATAGGAGGACTAGTAATTTCAGGTGAAGTTGGCTCTTGTATAGGCGGAGGCAAAGGACCTGAAAACGTGGATGCAAAAGGGATAACCAAGGGGCTTACAGCCCCTGTAGTGAACACCATTTTTGTTGTGTTCTGAGGCGCAGCATAGACACACAACGGGAAATCCTAATCTTAGGATTGGATTTGTACTAAGTCTTGGTTAGATGACAGGAAAGGCTATGAGATTACCTTGCGGCCCTGGAAGAATAATCTCTACTAGTTGTAGCTAAAGAGAGGCACAGAAGTACTGGAAGACACAAGACAAAAATGTGAATAGAACTTAATTTTTATTGGTGAATACAAAATGTAATATATCATGGTTAGGAATACCACAAAACACTACCAGGACGGTAGGATCACTTGCCACAAGCATGAGTGGGGCAAGTGAGATGCGCAGAATCAAGAAACCAAATAATTGTATTTCCTGATTCAGTCATCAACTCATTTCAAGAGGTGAAAGCAAAAGCAAGAGATTTGTCCTCAAAATGGCCCACCAAAGGCAAAATTGAAACATGGTGAATAGCGGTATTCACGACATTCATCCTTTGTTCAAAGTACTATGAGCCAGTCTGGGTCAAGCCCATTTTCTCCCCTTGTAGCTTGGATGTATAGGCGTGAGAGTGTGTCTGCCATGGCAAGTTCAGGACCAGGCTTGTACTGTATAAGCATATTGAATCTCTCCAAGAGTTCCATCTAGTGGGCCTGATGGCGGGATAGGTTTGCTTGGGTTTTGAAATATATGAGCAACTTGTGGTCGGTCAATGCTGTGAATTCTTCCTGTTGCTCTAGATAATAACACCATTTGACTAGGCAGTGTATGATGGCCAACAACTCTTTGTTGTGGATAGGGTATTGACACTTGCTGTCTGTCAATTTTTGTGATTTGTAGGCTACAGGCAGGAAGTCACCATTATTGTTTTTGATTTTTAGCACTCCACCAATAGATGCATCAGAGATTTCTGTCTCCATTTGGTATTCCCCATCATGTTTGGGGTATTGGAGAATGGGTGCTATCATAAGCTTCTCCTTAAGATGTCTGAAGCAAAGGACGCGTTGGGGGGTCCATACAAATTTAGATTTGGTGCCAGTTATGGCAGATAGGGGTGCAGTCAGGATGCCACAGTTGGGTATGGATTGTTGTACATAGGCAACCATGTCCAAGAATGTTTATAGTTCCAACTTGCCTTTTGGAGGTAGAATTTCACAGATGGCTTAAATTTTCTGGTTATTGGGTTTAATACCATCCTTTGAAACAACTTGTCCCAGGAAAGACAACTGTTTTTGGAAGAATTGGCATTTGGAGGGCTTGGCTAGCAACTTGTGTTGCTCTAGGGTGGCAAAGACTGCCTCCAGGTCTTTGTGATGTTGTTCTATCAAGGGGCTATAGTTGATCATGTTGTTCAGGTATACCAAGGTCTGTTTACCAATATGGGGGCAAACACCTTGTTCATGAGAGTCACAAAGTTTGATGGGGCGTTTGTGATTCCAAATTTGAGTACCACACACTTGTATGATCTGTATTTAGTACAGAAGGCTGTTTTCAGAATATCTTCTTCCTTGATGTGGATCTGGTTGCAGCTGGCAGTTAAGTTAATCTTGTAAAAGACTGTGGCGCCGCCCAAGGCATCAAAGAGGTTGTCAATGAGCGGCAGTGGGTAAAAATTCTTGATGGTAACTTTATTTAGGGCTCGGTAATCTGTGACTAGGCGTAGTGTGCCATCCTTCCTGGCCACAAAGAATACAGTGGTACCAAAGGAAGACTTTGAGAGGTAGATAAGTCCTTTTTCTAATGACTCCTTGAGGTAAGTGCAAAGTGTGTTGTCCTCATTCAGGGTAAGGCAGTAGATGGGTCACGCCTTAGGTACAGCTCCCTTGAGTTGAATGGAATGTTGGATGTGTTTTTCCAGGGGTAACCCGGGTAACACTTTCTTAAAGATTGCTGGATGGCGGGCCACAATTTTGCAATCCTGAGGTGTGGAGGTATCCTGGCGGTCCTTGAAGTGTATGATCTTGTACTGGCAGGAGTCCCAGTCAATTTCCTTGAGATTCTCCTTTTCATCAAAGGTCTCTGTGATTCATACAAAGACATGGTTGTGCAGGAGTTGGTCTACTGAGTCAGGGTAGATCTGGTGATTGACACCTTCACGTTTGATGGTCAGTACAGAGGTTGCCTAGTCTACGTGGGGGTTGTTCTTTCTCAGCCAATCTAAACCCAGTACAATGTCAAAATTTGGAAAGTCAATGACAGGGCCTTGGATGGTGGAATGCAGGTTCTCAAGCATGACAGAGAAGGGGGTGGTCTCCTTTGTCACAGTGATGTGATGTTCATCCGCTAAAACCACGTTTTTACTCTGCAAAGAATTATTGGTTAGCTTGAACTTATCCACAAAGCTGCTGTTGACTAAGGTTTGATCCACGCCCGAGTCCAAAAGTGCCAAGCTTGTGTAACTTTAAAAGCAGAAAGGGTAAGACATCAGTTTATTGGGGTGTCTGGCAATGGTGTAGAGAACCAGGTCTTCCAAGGGCACTTGGATCATTGGACACTGGTCTACGTCCTTAGGGCAGTACTCATTGTTGGGCAAGTCAGGAGTTGTGTGGGGAGAGCTTGGCTTGCTCAATGCTTTCCCCAGGCTTTTCCCTTGTCCTGGTTGCCCTGTGTTGCAGTGATGCAGAAATGGGTACGGTTTGACTGGTCATTGTTCCCGTTTCCTTGCCCATTTGAGCCTGTGGGTTTGTGGTTTGTACTATTGTTGTTGTTTCCAGGGGGTGGTCGACTGGAGCAGCCAGCTGGGTGAGAGTCTTTGGGTCTCTCTTGTTTCCCCAATTGTGCTTTGTGGAGAGCGTTAGACGTTTGCTCTGCTTTCTCCGCTTCGCAATACAGGCTCTGTAAATTGGTCACTTGGTCCAGGTTTACATGCCTCATTACGTGCAGCTTGAGGGCGTTGTAGTACATGAGGTGCGTGGCTGGGGTGTCAAAAGCCATATCAGAGGGAGTGCGTAGACGGAGTTCCTTGTAGGCACGGGTAAGCTCTTTCACAGTGCCCGTCTGGGTTAAGTTCTTTACTTGATGTATGATCATGAGTGTGGTGTCCTTAAGCACAAACCTTGCCAAGAAGTCCTGTTTGAACATATCCCAGTCCTTCTCAGTGTGTTCCTCATGCCACTTGTACCAGGTGCCAGCATCATAAGTCAGTTGGATGAAGATATCTGCAATCCAGAATTGTTGCAGACATTATATCTGGGCCAGCTTGCTTTGGGCTAACTGGATTCATGTGGCGGCATTGTCGTTGTTGGCCCCGGCGAAGGATTCCAGGGCAGCACTTCAAAGTCTTTGGGCTACGTAGGCTGGCATGGTATTTTCATCAGTTGCACGGGGCATGGCGGAGGGTGCCTGGAAGAACCCTTGGGTGGACAGGGCATTGAACACAGGAAGTGGTATCACCATGTTCTGGTAAAGGACGAACCCATCAGGTATCTCGGTGCCGGGTGCATACGGTGTCCAGTCCACTGGGAGGCCAGACATGATTCTATCAAGGATTTGTTGGCCGCAGCGAGTACGGGCAACAAGCGGAATTTTAAGGAATAAAGTAGGATGGAAAACTTACTTCTGCTACCAATATCATAACTGTGCTGTTTTAGCAGAGTTACAAGGGGAAAATATTTAGGAACTAGATAATAATCTTTATTGGGAGATAGGTATTATATAGTCATTGTGAATCGTGGATAACAGGAATATGACAGTATTGATCACACAGTGGAATGATGAAGGGGGTGGCTTGATCCTGGTAATGAGTCAAGCACCAAAACAAGGTATCCACCGTAAGGGATCATCGTCTGTTCATGTTGTTGGATTTGGAAATTCGAGTTGATTTTCTAGTCTGGCTTCGAGTGACTGGATAATCGGATTGCGGGTCATGAACCCACTTACTCGGAACCTTATTGGCGGGTCAAGCCTGCTGTTTTGACACCAAGGTATATAAAAAAGATTTTGTGGATGAAAGTATGCTTTATTCATGGCCCAATACCTTTGCCTTCCATCTGACCAAATTGATCGGCTATAATATCCAACGCTACAAAGCTAGGCTTTTCGTTGTAGGTTTAAGGAATCCTTTAAAGTTCCAGGGAAGTGTCTCATTCAAGCTTAGGACGTTTGGCCTCTTTTTCCCTCTGTAGAACAGCTGCTGCTTTGCGTAAATCATCTGTACCGCTAACGTCATGCATGCCACCAAACATCCTAAGAGTTCTCTTAGACATCAACTCTGTCTGATTCCAGGGGGCATCCATCTGAAATATATTAGAGCGGTTTAAGCAAAACGCTTACCCCAGTGGTGTCCTGATCGGCTAAATGGGTGTACTTTGTCCTTCCTGCCAACCCGAAATTCTTCACTTGCATGACTTTAGGCAGAAGCTCCCTGTTAATCACTTCGCTTTCAGTAGGCTCGGCGTAATCTCGTTTGAATATCTCATCATCCTTGTCCTGTAGGGTGTTAATGGTCGTAGAAGAAGTAAGTTACCATATAGAAGGCACCCTTGTGATGGTATTTCTGAAGGAACACTTGCTTTGATGCCAGCTTCTCTTGAAGCTTGTCTTCTTCCTGTTGCTTGACTTTCTCAAGATCTTCCTTCATCCTTTCCTCCTCTGTCATATTCCTCCTCCTTTCGATCTCTGCCTGTTCTTGTTCATGTCTAATGGTTAGAAAGTAAAGATGGGCTTGGCTTACGCATCCTTTTCTTCGGCATCTCGCTTGATGCGGATAAGTTCACGCAGCTTCCAGGCTTCAAATTCAGCCTCCTGATCAATACCGTCAGTGTCGTCAGTTTCAGCAACCGCCTTGGCTTGGATAGCAGCTGTACCCCTTTAGTTTTTTACCGAAGCAGGAGTTTACCTTCTTCTAGCTCTTGCCTGATCAAATCCTGGACCATCTGAACAGACTGCTGTCGACGCATTTCCTTTTCTTTTTCTTTTAGTTTCTCTGCTTCTCTAAACTCCGCCTCTCTTTTTTCTCGCTCGATGATGGTGAATCTCTGGGATTTGGGGACAAAGACTGGCTTGAGCATGGGCTCTGTGTCATCCTCCTCGGAAGATTCTTCTGACGATTCCTCACTCTCTTCCTGGACCCATTGTTAAGTGAGAAAGCTTGGCTTTTACCTCTTCCTCCTCTTCTTCCGAAGTTTCTGGCTTTATAACTTGACTTTCCTCCTCTCTCTGCCGCTGGAGGCCTGCTTGCCTAAGTTTAGCTCTAAGATCTTCCATATCTTCTTCGGACTCTTCTGAGTCTTCGTTGTCTGGAAAATATAAGCGAAACGTGGCCAGAAAAGTATACCGGATTCATAACGATTGAGGACATCCCGTGCTCCAGCCTGGCCAGAATTCCCTGCAAGGTTGAGCCGCTGGAGCCTTCTATCAGCCAAGACTGCATCTACTGGCAGGTCGATCACCGATACGCTTTCCTCTTTAACAGAGTCTTCTTCTGGCTCCTTCTTAGGGGCATCTTCATCGGAGGAGGAGGAGTATTCATGCTCATCTGCGCCCTCGGGCGCTTTGCCGGGCCAGTATCTTTTAACTTTGACTTGCTCCTTCTTAATGTTTCTTCCTGACATCCTAATAAAGCCTTAGAAAAAAGTCTATCGCTAAAGATTGTTTGGAAATAAATTTAATCAATAGAAATTTTTATTAAGCCTAAAAAAGCTAATAAAGAAAAGTAAATTTCAATATGGAAGTAACACATAAATGTATAGAATGAGGAGGGTAGGAGTACAGAAAGGGGTATGTGATAAATAGATATTCATAAGTAAATTACGATATTTGATATCTAATTTATATGCTAGCTCTAAAAGATTGTCTAGCTAAAGAAACTTCCATTAGAGCAACAATAAGAGCCTTCGATAGATTGAGTTTAGCTGTGTACAGATTTCTGATACATCGATTAGAAGAAAATCAAGCCCAAGCCAGATTTCAGAGCTTAGACCTTTATGATTGGAGATCTTCGAAAAGATACATAGGATCAATCTCTCGATCACTGTAAAGTATTGGGAGCGGTGCAATAAAGTTGAAGCCGTCTTAAATATTTTTAAGTTAAAAAACTTGGCATTAAGCTTTTTAAATTATAAGCTTATCACTTTAAATAATAAACATAGCATAAAATTATAGAATACAGGTCCTAAAGAGAAAAATAATTTTTGAGAACTTTCTATTTGGAACAGAACAAAGGCTGTGCTGCTGAAAAAAAACTTTTAGGCTTGAAAGCCGCAGGACCAGTTAAAAGGATTAAAGAAATAAAAATTAAGCCTTAGATAAAATAGTTAAGTATAAGCACTTGAAGGAAATTTATAGAAGCGAAAATTGATCAAAGATTACGGTTTATATATTTAAAATGAACTAACCTTGGATAATTGAATAGGTATTTTGAACAAATGAAAATGTAGTGAAATGGAAGCTTTTATGTTAAGTATATATTCGTTGCACATAAAAATATGCATGAATAATAATTTTAATATACCTTGAGAGATCTGACTGGACTTAGATATTTACTTATTCTTTGGTGACTTAGTGAGGGACTTTTACTGGCAACAGTGAAGGAAGGACTTCACACGACTATGTATCGCTTGATTGAGTCTTGTAAATAGATTTAGATATTTATTGGAGTCAAAAGCAACTTGAAAGCATGTATCGTTCAGCTTAGAATTGAAAAAGAAAGCGGCTTCATAGGCTTGGACTGAAAGTGCTAGTTTAGCTCGGGCAAACTGTTCAATATTTGGATTGTGATCAACCTTCATTTAGCTTAGCTACGAAACAACAGAAATCCTGACCTATAAATAAAGACTCAACTAATCTGAACACCTTTACATAAGGCCTCTTTTATCCGCCTAATAGGTTAGAAAAAATTAAATCTTGTCGTGTCTTATTTTCCTTTTAAAGCTCACTTTCATAAGGCAGATTGTGCTATTTAGTTTTTGTTGTTTTAAAATCACTTTAAAAGCTCTGTCAGATTTATTTTTATGTTCATCACTACGTTTTACTACAAAAGATTAATGGTCATTAAATATAAAATCTTTTATTTTTCCTTTTGGCTCAGCTTTTGTACTCGAGTTCTAAAGCCTCCTTTTAAGTTTTACATTTACAACAAGCATCTTTTAGGGGGGAAACTTCACCTTTTCAGATCTCAAAGGAGTGAATACCAACTTTTTTATAATGTAAAAGAAAAAATGATTTAGTTCGTTAACTTATAGAGTTTTCATGGCTAGGTTATTTATTCTGTTTGTATCAAGGCTCTATTTTTTAAAAATGTCACTAATCGAAGTATGATGGTGGTTTAGTACTGAAAATAGAAAAGTTGCCAGAGTTGGATAAAAAATAGGTGTAACAATTGCCCCTTGAAGAGTACAATGATGCATGATTTTAATTTATTAAAATGCTTCTTTGGCTCTTGCTAAAAAGGATATGCAGCCTAGATTTTATTAAAGCATTAGGATCCAGCTATTTTTTGTTTTCTATCAAAAATTAGATGATAAGTTCTTTTATAAGCAATAAGCTAAGTTAAATTGTATTTTTAGATTTTGCATGAGCTTCTCATCCCTCTTAGACGTCGAAACAAACGCAGTCATCAAGAGGCGCTGGAAAGAAGCTCCCCTATTTTAAAGCGTCGAACTTACTTGAATTATCTTTCTTATGGATCTCAGGATTTCCTGAGGCCTTTGGAACCTAGGCTAGAGGATGACGTTGAAGCTGAATTAAAAGATAGACACTTTACCGAACAACTCCAAGACGTGATCCTCGATGAACCGCGTGCTGAGAGCTTTGATGATATTGTTAAGGAATATGAAACATCTCCCTTGTATAAGAGACCCCCATCTGGTACAGGCCGGGGCGCTGATAGCCTGTCACGACTAGTTAGTCGGGTGCCATACTGCACAGTTCCAAGTGAAGAACTTGACGATAATTTCTACTACAACTTGCTTGCGTGGTCTAGCACAGATATCCTTGCTATCGGGCTTGGCAACCATGTGTACCTCCGAAATTCCAGAACAGAAGAAATTACTTTTTTCTTGAGCTAACGTGTGGGAGATATCCAACATCTTTATGCTGGTCTCCCAATGGCAATCTACTCAGCATCGGGCTCTCGAATGGCGAAGTATATGTTTACGATACCACAAAAGTACAGCTGATCAGCTCCTATCGAGAGCATCATGGCCGTGTATGCTCTCTTAGCTGGTCAAGAGAATCGTTGGCATCTGGATCAGCTGACACCCAAATTATTTTAAAAGACTTCCGCTGTCGTGGCACTGGATATCGTAAATTGGAAGGCCATCCAACCGAGGTGTGTGGGCTTCGATGGTGCCCCGATGGAATCCTTCTGGCGTCCGGTTCACTATCCGAGGAAGTGCTTGTCTGGGATCGCCGCTCGAGAGCGCCGTACAGTAAACTTGGAGGCCACAAAGCAGCGGTCAAAGCTTTGGCCTGGAATCCTCGTTCTACGGGCATCCTGGCTACCGGCACTGGTCTCAGCGACAAACTGATGCGGGTTTGGGACGTTGAGAGAAGCCAACAGCTCCATGCTATAGACACTGGCTCACAGGTACTTAATGTTAGGGCCTCTCTAATTAAATACAGATCACCGGCTTGGAGTGGTCGCCAAGTGGAACTGAGATTGTTTCAAGCCATGGTTTCCAAGCCAATGAATTAGTGGTTTGGCGGTATCCCTCGCTTAACCAAATTGTCAAACTCAGTGCCCATGCCAACCGGCTGGCATACATGGTTCGATCTTCTGATGGTACATGTGTTGTTACTGGGTCTGGCCATGAAAAGATCTGCTTTTGGAAGTTGTTTCCTCCATACGTCCCTCCTACATCACACCCTAGCAAATCCCCCAGTCCGTCTATGCTTTTCCCTCGACACACTATCCGTTGATATCTTGTTTAAATCCTTACCTGCTGGGTATATTTTGTTGAAGGTTCCTTTATGGAATCAAATTTTTGATTGGGCCCAGTATAATATACATTTATTTGCTTGATATATATTCCATCCGCTTGACTACTGCTGCCGGTTTCAAGAACATAAACACCGTGTCTTCTTTGTTTGGTGTTTTTCGATTAAGCTTAGGCTGTAGTTCACTTAAACTAAGATCTTGACTTTTCTTGTAGGCTTCCTTTGTTCCAGATGTCCAAACTCTATTTCCTGTAAAAATTTAGGCTATTAGTATATTGGCTTCATAAATACCATTTAAAGTTTTCGGGAAACAAGCGCTACTTTTAAACAGCCCACCAGGCAACTACACTGTTTCTTGACAATCTTCGTCTATGACTCCATCAATTAAAATCCTAATCAACCGAAAATTTTTTGGATGTGTTATGTTTGCTATCGTTTTAATGAGGCTCATCACCCACCTAATCATTCTTCTATAATGTCAAAACAACAGGGTCGACCCCCAGTAAGGTTCCAACTAAACAGGTTCGTGACCCGCAACCCAACTTCCCAGTGACCTAAAGCCAAATGTGAAGGTCAACTTAAACTTTCAAATCCAGCAACATGACCAAATGACAATCCCTGTACAGTGGACAGCTTGATCCAGCGCTTGACTCATTACAATGATCAAGCCACCTCTACCCATCCAACTGAGTGATCTTCATAATCATGTTCCTACTATCCTGATTCACAATAACTATATAACATCTATATCTCAATAAAGAATATTATCTAGTTTCCAGTAATTTTCCTCATATAACTTTGTTAAAACAGCTCAGTTACAACAATAATGAAGATATTAATTTAAATAGAGATAAATGCCTGGGTAGAAGCTAAATTCTGCTGTATCAGCAGCAAATTTAATGTTTATAATCAATTCTTGCTAATTGGCATTCAAATTGGCAAGTTTCAAGATTAATCTGGTCTTAAAAAGTATAGTCTTATCATGCATATTGTTACAAAAGTAACAAATTTGAATTCCCAATCAGGATTCAAACCCGCTCCCAGCCACCAGGCGGGTGATAGGAGTCTGTCTGCACCTGGATTTGCTTTGGAAAGCAAAATATCCAGGTGCAGAAATCACTCCTGCCCTGCCAGTAGCTGTGGGGCCCAGGACGGGCCCCAAAAGTTATGTCCAAGCCTTGGTGGGTTTGGCTGGGCAGGCTAAATTTGGCTGCCCAAAACTCTGGTTCAAGTCCACCCTTTATTTAGTAATTTGGGGTTCCCAATTTGGAACCCCTTTTTTAATCAAGTTCTTCAGCCTCAGAAATGCCTGTCAAGCCAGTTCAAAAGTGGTAATCAAATTGAAAATGACCCCATGACACCTACAGCCAACCCTGCCAGAACCAATGACCAGTCAGGCAAAGATAGGCCATCAGCAAGCCAAGCAACTGTTCCTGAAGACCCCAAAAATTATGATGAAGCAGCCAACCAGAAGAATTTTAGATGCCAAACCTTGCCACCCAGATAGCACCAGAAGAATGCCCAGAGGCACCTGCACGTGAATGACTATATAAGCCATAAGCACCAGAAAGATTCTGTATTGTCATACTTACCAAATAAAGTTTTTATGAACCTTTGGTTCACCAATCTGATTACATACCTATTTTTGATACTCTTCTATCTGCATTTGCCTAGACACCAGAACTCACCCTCAGGAGTTGAACACCAAGCGCCAGCCAGAGACCCAGAAGTGTTTGAATACTACTAAAAATCCCTACCAAATTGTACACAACAACAAGGAGATCATCATATACCCTTTGATATGCAACAAGGAAAACAATCCTTTTGCCTACCTGGTCCCCATGGGACCACCTTTACACTCATCACAACCGTCTCAACCCCCCAACTTCTGATGCCACTGGCCATAATAGTCAATTCCTGGGACTGCTATACCTGGCGCTCACAGGGTTGATTGATTCTGCCTTGCCAGCGGCTGGACCCTGGGGTGTGGCTGGGAAGGCCCTCTCCTACCTGGTAAAGTTAGGTCCCATCATCTGGTAAGCCATGCCTGTACCTGCTCCCACCCCTCCTTCACCTGAAGGAGCATCACAGTACTCTTGGTATCCTGACACATGTCTTAAAACAAGTCATGCTAAGTCTATTGTTGAAACAATGGGGTTGACCCCCAGCAAAGTTCTTCACAAGAGAACCCTTACAACTCAAACTGACCTTCCCACAACTCAGAGCCAAATGCAGAAGTCAACTCAAATTCCCAAACAAGGCTATAAGAACCAGTGACAATTTCTACTTGGTGGACAGCTCAATTTGGCACTTGACTCATTATAAAGATCAAGCCATCCCTTGTCCAATCCAATTAATTGATTGTCCTAATCTTTTTTCTCTTAAAATAAATTCTCCAAATTATATAAGTGATGCATTTCAATAAAGATAGTTATATAGTTTTTCAATATTTTCCCCTTTTAAATTTGCTAATACTGCAAAGTTACAACACTATACTTCTGGGAAGCATATAAAACGAGATAAAGGAGAAAATTAAGAGGAGAATGATACTGTATTGATATGAAGATAGATATTATATAGTATCACGGGAAACCACATGTTGTCCATGTACATCATGGCAGTCATGGGACTTATCCTAGTAGTGTTCTGTTTAAGACTTGAAAGGTTTGATCCTTATATAAGATGGGCGGCTGATAAGAGTGCCACCAAAATAATTATTAATTGAGGAATCACTCAGAAAATTACTTTCCTGAGAGAGAGTAACTGTGGATGTTGCAACAATAATCTTCTTTATAAACATATAGGTCATCAATGGCTTCCTTGTATTCAAATGGGTGCTCTCACTGATATCATCATGAAAGGGCTTCTACAAGTAGGACATTGGGTCTGTGAAAGTTTTTGAGAATGAATAAAGAATCAATGACATTGGGAAGGAATGTTTCAAACTATTCAACAAGCTCTCAATTTCTTTCTTTCTTTCTTGAAAGTCTCATACTGGTTTTCAACCACAGTTCAAGCAAAAGATTCCTTCTCCTCCCCCTTTTTACATAACCAGCATCAATCTGGTAGGACCCCTGTCATAAATTTGGGCTATCTTAACTATCTAAATATATAAGCTAAAGTTTATCTAGACTATAGTATAGATAAAATATAATAATAATCCTAAGGCTATATAAAGCTTACTAAACACCAGCTTCAACTGCTAAATAAAGGCAATATCAAAGTATAAGTGTTAAGTGTAAGGTTAAAATATCTCTTTATTAAACTCTTATGAGTTGATAATAATCCTGAATAATTCTTCTCAGCAATGCCATAGTAACTGGATAGCAGAAATCAACTTTGTGAGTCCATTGTCAACTTGTGTTTAATGAATGAATCCCATTGACTCAAAAGCAAATAAAAGCAGAGCTTCAATTTTGTGCTAACCCCTGACTACTTCAATAGGTGGATAATATATATATCAATTGCTATAGATCACCTGATCAAATATGTATAAGTCTCTTATTTCTCCAGTGCTTCATCCAAGTAGATGGCTTATTTTATTCTCTGCCTGTGCTTCACACCATTTAAGCCCACTGTTGTTATTATCATGTAATGGGTATATTTTACATCTCAGGCTGTTACTGGCTTAACTGGCCTGTTAAGCCTATCAAACTTTTTTAACAACAAACCATCCAGCTATCAATAGAGATGTTGAAAAAGCTAATAGCACCTTGATCTTCATACTAATGTCAAGGATCTGGATGTACAAGAATTCTGGCTACCACCAACCTACTTAACATCCAGCCATTGCCTGATTTGGTGTCCTTCCAATATACTGCTTGACATACCGAGAATGGTAACCAAGCAATATCACATGACTGTCCAAGTATCCAGTGGCTTGAGCCCATCTCGCACATGACCAACCCCTAGGTTCAATCCAACTAAATCCTTGCCATAGTCAAGTCTATATAAGTCTAAAGTATTATCCAATAAAATATACTTCTCTTCTTTCTTAATTCCATATTTGAAGATTCCCCAAAAGGCGCTCTTTATCACTGGTAGCAGCTACAGTTTTTTGACCACACCCATGAGAGAGAAAATTACTGACCAAAACCTGCCACCTTTGCTCACATACTCAACCAGGCCACATCCCAGGAGACCTGGAAAACGTACTTCTGTGCCCACGACATAAACAAAGATATACCTAGTGGATGCACCATATTCAAAGGTCTGGTCATGCCCAAAGCATACACTAAGATAATTCAATACAGTTGCTCTCTTCAACCACAAACAAGCACAATACCACCTATCACAGGTGAAGTTACCAACACCAAGTACATTGGTATTGACAAGTTCTTTAGTAAAAACAAAGAAAACATCTTCAACTGGCTAGACCACTCAGCCGCCAAACTCTGCGACAGCCACATCCCTCATGAGAAATGGGTCCAGGAAGCCAGCAAGCGCCTGTACAATACCACAGCTAACTGGTTTGCCACCTGGGTTGGCTCACAAATTGACAACCAGCTTGAAAACTGGGAAGAGTTCAAAGCAGACATCACCCACAATTTCTGCGTCACTAAATCCCTCCAAGGTATTGCAACACAGCTCAGTGATCTTCCTCAGAAGACCACTATCACAGCTTACGCCAACAAATTTGAGGAAATAAACCGCAAAATCCAAAACCCAGCACAAGCTGATAACTTACATACCAGAGACTCATTCATTAACAGAATAAAACCCTCTGTTGCTGCCCTCATCCGCCCAGAGGCCAACACCTCCATGCCTGCGCTCATTGCAGAGGCCAAGTGCGCAGAAAAACGTGCAAACATGGAATATTCTGCACACAATGGCAATTGCTCCTCAAACGGCAATGGCAGAGAAAACTCCAATGGCAACAAAAGCCAAAATACCAACCATAACAACAGCAACTCCAATTACAACAATGGCAATTGCAGCCAAAGCGCAAACCGCTCCCGTCCCAAGAAAGAGGACACCACCAAAGTAAACAATGCTGAAAAGGCAACCTGCTATGAATCTGACCCCACATTCTCTGACCTCAAAGGTCTCAAAACAAAGGAATAGGGAAAAGAGGAGGGGGAACAGGAATAAGTGCCCCTATCTCCCCCCCAACTTGACAAGAAACTGTACCAAGGCATGAACTTTGCTGCTTGCTGTCAGGAAGCCAGGCATAGGTAGAGGCATAGGGAGGTTCAGGATGGGGTGAGACCAAGCCGGCGGGTAAAGCCCACCATAGAATGGGTGCTAACTTGATAATGTAAGATATGGATCACCTGAGTAAGGACCAGGGTCCAGAGTTAGGGACCATGGAATCCACCATTCCTGTCAAAGTGATATAGAGTACTCCAAACAGTTGAGTGGATGTAGTCTCTGCAGCAGTGGGGGTCTCAATTGGGCGGTTGGGTTGCAGGGTTAAGGGCAAAGTCATGGGAACAAAGTAGGCAGGCAGATAATTGTACTTGTCTTTGAGCAATCTTGGCAGACTTTTGTAACACTTTCCTTCACGTCCTATGTATTCAGTTTCTCTAGGCCTTGCCAAGGAATCAGCAATGAGGATGGTCTCCAAGTTGTACTCCGCGTAGGCAGGGTTGGGCGGGTATTTGGTAAAATGCACAGGTCCAAAGGGGGCTCCTGGGGGGAGGTATAATACCTGAGAAGGGTCGCAGGTTGGTCTCCAGAGGGGCAGTTGCCTGATGGTCTACTTGAATGGAGTTAATATTGAAGATCACTAAGACTAGATAAGTTAAGATTTGTTTGAACCAAAGGTTCATAAAACTTTATTATTGAAAATGATAATGTGGTCATCACCACACTGCCAGCGTTCTTATACCATGTAGTTTTGCTTCTTTGCTTTTCACAGGCTTCAGGTCCATGGGCAGTTTTCTGGTGGGGCATGGATCTTGGCTTAGGGTCTGGAGAGCATCTGGTCCTGGTTGGGTACACTCTGGCAACCAGAAGTGGCAATGCTTTTTTTGCCGCTTTGGTTCACCATGTCACCTGAGCGGGCTAATTACATTCCCCTTTCTGGACTGAGGACTAGCAACAGTTGGTGTTTATTGGCAGGGCTAGTAGGGGGTCCCGCCCAAGCCATGGCTTCTGGGTAGGTCTGGGCTCTCAGTGGCACTGGTTTAGCGGATCTTGGCTGGTCTGGCTCTGGGGAACAGAAGTGGCAATGCTTTGTTTTGCCGCCGTTGTTCACCATGTCACCTGAGCTGGCCAATTGCAATACTTTTTCTGGACTGGAGACTGGCAGAGGCTGGGGTTTGTTGGGAGGGATAGTAGTAGGTCCTTCCCCAATCTCCTTTAGGCAGACCACATCTCCTGCGTAGGTATGAGTCTTCAGTGGCACCAGTTTGGCGGCAATCTGGCAACTATTCAAGGAATCCTCAGTAGTAGGCCGGCAGGTTGCGGAGTAATTTAACAATTTGAGCCTGTGACTTAACAGATTGGCGGGTCCTGGACTGTCCTGGGGAGTCAATCTGCCTTCAGGGAACTGGGGTTCAACTCTTGGGTTTTCAATACAAGTATTGAGATGTCATTCATGACACTCGCATCCCCTGTGTCCCGCAATCCTCCATTTTTATGAACGTAAAAATTAAAGGTTGCTCAGAACTTCTTGTCTATCCATGCACTTAAAAATCACATACACACAAAATTTTGTTTGACTCTGGTACACAACACACTATGGTTAGCAAACCTTTTGTAACCAAGTACAAAATACCATATGTCAAATCCGACTTCAAATACACCAGAATAGCAGATAAATCAAAGGTTCTACTCAAAGGCAAAACAACTCCCTTCAGAATTGACCTCCAAGGCATACAAACGTCCATCAAAGAACTTGTCATGAACAACATAAACTACGACATTTTAGCAGGTGTGGACTGGTTTACCCAAGTGAACCCCAGTGTATGTTGGAAAACAAAAACCATGACCATCAAACGCAATGGAGTCAATTTCAAAATCCTCAAAGAACCCAATGACCTCATTCTAAGAGACACAGTATTTGCCCAGGTCATAAACCAAGATGACTCAGAACGTCTAACCAGAGATAGTACCCTCCACATAATGAGGTACACTGAGTTCAATAATATACAAACAAACAAGATCCAATGCCCAGAACTTGCGGCACTCCTAAATGAATATGCCCATGTATTCAAGGAAGAACTCACAGAGTTACCCCCCAAACAGGAGGTCAAACATGGCATTGACCTATTAAAAGCCATGTCTAAACCTGCACCCCTCTACAGACTCTCCCCCATGAAGACACAAACCCTCAAAACGCACACTGAGGACAACTTAGCTAAAGGCTTCATCTGCCCATCAGAATCCCCTTGGGGGGCAGCAGTGTTCTTTGTAAAGAAAAAGGAAGGCACTCTGTGTCTAGTAACTGACTAAAGAGCACTAAATGCAAGAACAGCAAAGAATAAATACCCTCTTCCACCCATGGAGGATCTGTTTGCAAGACTATCAGGAGCCAAATTTTTCTCTAAAATAAACCTCACCTCAGGTTATAACCAAGTTGAAGTAAAAGAAAAGGACATACCAAAAACTTTTTTCTGTACACAATTTTTATCTTTTGAATGTAGACTAATGAATTTTGGGATGACCAACGCTCCTGCAACATTTATCACTATGATGAACCAAGCGCTGAATGGCCTCTCAAATACATTGTGCTACCTTGGAAATAGCTTTATATTCTCAAAAACAAAAGAGGAACACCTCATACATGTCTGCAAGACACTCAATCAACTTGCAAAGCACAAACTTTATGCAAAACCAAGTAAGTGCCAATTTATGAAAAAGGAACTCCTGTTCTTGGGCCACATTGTCTCTGACAGTGGCATAAAAGCAGATCCATACAAAATTAAAGCCATAAACAACATGCAACACCCTACCTATGTTAAACAAGTTAAATGCTTTCTCAGTATGGTAGCTTATCTAAGGAAATACATCAAAGACTGCGGAAAAATCACCACATTAATCAATGACCTAAGCAAGGATAATTCCAAAAAGAAATTCATCTGGACACCAGAATGTGACAATAATTTTCAACTAATAAAACAAGCTCTGATTGAAGCACCACTCTTGCAATACCCTAATAATAACAGGTGCTACAAGCTCAAGTCAGATGCCAGCAACACTGCCATTGGTGCAGTCCTGCACATCTGCCAGTCAGGGCAGCAAGACTTCATGCCAGTATGTTACAAAAGCAGAAAATCAACTAATACTGAGCAGAGATACTCACTACATGATAAGGAATTGCTAGTAATATACCATGCATACAAGAAATGGAGATGTTACTTAGAAGGACATTTAAACGTCCGAGTACTAACATACCATAAATCCTTAACCTATTTCAAAACTCAGAACACACTTGCACAGAGACAAGCCAAATGGATGTCCCTGCTGGAACAGCTTAATTTAGACATCCAGTACAAAAAGGGGGCAGAGCTGGTCATGGCTGATGCTCTCTCTAGACTATTTAAGCCTAGAGAAGATCACCCTGACCACCTGGACCCTGACTGACCTAACCTGTACAACACTGAGTATAAAACCAAAGGGAAAGGCCCCACAATACACCAACTGACCCACAATACATTAGTAAGGAACAAAAAGTATTTCCATGTATCAAATGGTACTGTATACCAAATCATTAACAACAAACATGTCCTGTACATCCCACTTGCACAAAGAGTTGACACCATACTAAGACATCACTGCCTACTAGGCCACACAAAGGCTAACAACCTATATCTCACACTAAAAGAGATAGTATGGTGGCCCAACCTCAAACAGGATATAGTTGATGTTCTGAAAAAGTGCACAGTGTGCGAGAAATACACCAGCACAAAGGCTCCCCAGCCAACGGTCAACCCAGTACTGGACCCTGAACCATTCAAGGTTTGGGGGCTAGACGTAGTGGGGCCCTTCCCAGAAACAAAAACAAACCAACGTTTCTTAATTGTAGCTATTGACTTTGCCACACGCTGGACCATCTGCTGGGCAAAAAAGGACCATAAAGCAGAAACCATCAATTGATTCATTAACAAAGTTATCATAGCCAACTACAGCACTCCAGACTACATCATAACCAATGGAGCAACTGAGCTATCAGGTCACATAGTAAATAACAACTTAAAATCCAAAAACACTAAACATTCCTCAACCTCTCCATATAGGCCACAGGCCAATGGCAGAGTGGAACACCTAAATGGCAGCCTTATCAGGACCCTAGAGAAAATAATGGATGGCAAAGCCAAAGACACATGGCCACTATACGTGAAACATGCATTATTAGTATCCCAAGTCCGCACCAATCAAGGAACAGGCTATTCACCGTTTGAGCTAACCTACAAGTACAAACCAGAAATAATTACCCACAACAAGCAGCCATACATAAAGATCCCCCTGGGGAAACCCCCCACAGTAGAACAAGTACCAAATCTACAACACATCCTCCTCAAAGCTAAAATAGCAGAAATAAAGAGGCTCAAAACACAAAAGGTAACCTCCACAGAGGAACCACTTCCCATCAACTCCCCCGTCTGGGTTCTAGCTGGCAACAGAAAGAAACTAGACTCAGTACACAGGGGAACAGAAAGAATCATCAAGTAAAGACCAGATCACAACACCTATTCTCAGGGCCCAGTAGGTCTTGACAGGTCTCCATAGAAAACAACTTACACAGATTTAATATGAACTTTTCAAAATCAACTAAATTCAACTTATTTTTATTGGGCTAAGCTTAGAATGATCACAAGGGGAACATTGTGAGCAACACCTTTATATATCATTTCATTAGTTTCTTTATAATCTTCCTAACTCTTCTAGACAGTCTTAGGGGCTCTGCTGGTGGCGTCAGGCTGGGGTTTTGGGGCATCTTCTGAACAGCATGACTCATGTTTCTTTTCAAAATCCCGCACATCGGGCTTTGCATCTGTGTTCTGTCTAAAAATAGCACAGATCAACTATCCTGGTGTCTGGCTTCAAAATGCGTGTTTGTACGTCCAAATCTGTCCAGTGGTTGCTGAGTTATGCTCAAATTAAGATTCACATTAATTCTTGTGCCTTGGTTGCATATTTTTGTCACTTCGCACTGGTTAGGAAGTTTAGCTGGTGGCCAAACTTTAAAAAGACATAAATTATTGTCAAGAGCAGCTAGGAGAGTCATCAAAATAGCATTGGAATTGTGGAGAATAATAGAGTTTTACCAAGGCATTTCTGTAACACAAGATGTGTCAGGGCGTATCCTGACACCTATCTAGTAAAATTCCAAGGTGCCAAAACCCCAATTGTCAAGAAATACCACAGAACCTGTCTCTGCCTTAGTAAAGGAGAACACTTGACCAGACTGGTTCCAACTAGTAAACAGCTCCAGGAGCATCAGGCGGCAGCTGTGAAAACAAAGCCCCTCCTGATGCACCAGAGTAACCCCTTAAGAGGGGGTGTCAAGAAGCTGGATGTACAGGTATTCTGGCCACCACCAACACACTTAACATCCAGTCATTGCCTGGCTTGGTACCCTTCCAATATACTGCTTGAAATACTGATAATGGTAACCAAGAAATATCTCATGACAATCCAAGTATCCAGTGGCTTGAACCCATCCTGCACATGATCAACCCCTATGTTTGATCCAACTAAATCTCTGCCACAGCCCAATCTATATAAGTCTAAAATATTATCCAATAAAAGATACTTCTCATCTCTCCTAATTCTATATTTGAAGCTTCCCCAAAAGGCGCTCCTTATTAGTTACAAGAATACTGTAGATTCAGAACCTAAAGGTAAAGATGCAGGATTGCCAAATTCTTTTGTGTGAACTCACCAACTTACTGGAATATTTTATCCTTTTATACTGTAGATTCAGAACCTAAAGGTAAAAATGCAGGATTGTCAAATTATTTTATGTGAACTCACCAACTTAATGGATTAATTTTCATCCCAGAACAACTTACTTTTTTATTTAAAAGGATGAAAAATATTCCAGTAAGTTAATGAGTTCACATAAAAGAATTTGACAATCCCGCATTTTTACCTTTAGGTTCTGAATCTACAGTATAAAAAAGTAAGTTGTTCTGGGATGAAAATTACTTCATTAAGTTGGTGAGTTCAAACAAGGACATACTGTGAATTCAGAACCTAAAGGTAAAAATGTGGGATTGTCAAATTAATTTGTGTGAACTCACCAACTTAATGGATTAATTTTCATCCCAGAACAACTTACTTTTTTATATAAAAGGATGAAAAATATTCCAGTAAGTTAATGAGTTCACATAAAAGAATTTGACAATCCCACATTTTTACCTTTAGGTTCTGAATCTACAGTATAAAAAAGTGAGTTGCTCTTGGATGAAAATCACTTCATTAAGTTGGTGAGTTCAAACAAAAGAATTTGACAATCCCACATTTTTACCTTTAGGTTCTGAATTTACAGTATGTCCTTTTCTCTGAAGATACCAGAATAGTTGTAAACTGAGTACACGGGAGATTCTTACAAGATTATTCACTTCTTTTCCAAGAGCTTAAAGTGGGCATTGTTAGATAATTTAATATCTCTAAATTATCAGGTAAACCTCTTGGCTCTGAAATTAGCTCAGCTCAACAACTCTTTACATCTATTGAGTTAATCAAGAATACATATGTAATACTGTAAATTCAGAGCCTAAAGATAAAAATGAGGGATTTTCAAATTGTTTTTGTGTGAACTCATCAACTTACTGGAATACTTTTCATCCTTTTATATAAAAAAGAAAGTTGTTCTGAGATGAAAATTACTCTATTAAGTTGGTGAGTTCACGCAAAAACAATTTGAAAATCCTGCATTTTTACCTTTAGGTTCTGAATCTACAGTATAAAAAATTAAGTTGTTC
The DNA here is from genome assembly GCA_014839935.2 of Entomophthora muscae. Taxonomy (NCBI): domain Eukaryota; kingdom Fungi; phylum Entomophthoromycota; class Entomophthoromycetes; order Entomophthorales; family Entomophthoraceae; genus Entomophthora; species Entomophthora muscae. The sequence continues at coordinate 359,311 of QTSX02002169.1, read as the reverse complement.
TGGGATGAAAATTACTCTATTAAGTTGGTGAGTTCACGCAAAAACAATTTGACAATCCCACATTTTTACCTTTAGGTTCTGAATTTACAGTATCCAAGCATAGTTGATATTACCTGTAGTAGGTATTGAAGAAGATTTGCAAAATGGAACCTCATCAAGGCAGTGACAAAGGGTAGATGGTCATCAACCATTGGAACACATTGGCATGGGTGTTGTATCTGTCAAAGTGTCATGGATAAAGACATCTTGGTCAGATTCACTTGCCCCAAGAAAACCCAACAAAAAGGATCTTCCAGTCATAAAACACCAAGGAAGACTTACACTGACCTGAATCAAGCAATTGACAGGAAGTGGGTGGTGGCCAAGCAGGTTCACCTTCAAACAGGACCCAAAAAGCTGCTGTTTAAGGCCCAAAAACCAGGTAATTTGGTGATTTTTGGCCCAAAAATTAATTTATGATGTCACACAATTTTTGGTCAATCCTGGAGGCCTGGTGATAAAAATTCCCCCCTGCCACATCAGCATTATTCCAAAGCTCAATATCACTTGAAAATTTACCAGAACTACTGCAGTAGTTCAATAAATATCATAACTTACCACTAGCTTTACAGTTTTAAGTTTTACAGATCTTATAGAATATGAGGCTTCTCCTTGTGTACATGCCTGTGAGATATCCTGCTGGCTGTAGCGTTGATTTTGCGGTGTCTGCGGCCTCTGCTCTGTTCTTTGACGCTCCTGATCTCAAAATTGAGGAAATTGTTGAACCAATTTGCAAGATTCTCTACCTGTAAAATTGGCAACTGCCAGAATTAACTCATTCCAAAAGTAAACTTACTATATGTTGACAATCAAAATTAAAAATACTTTAATGTCAATAGCATTGAAAAGTCAGAATTAAGTTTTAACTCATGCAGACTACTAAATGTTGACACTTTTTTAATAAGCAGAAACCTGTTTCCTGAACATTTTACTTAATAAAAATTAATCTTCAAGATACTTTTTAGGGTAATGTGACAACATAAATTTTAAAAAGTCCATAAAAAATTATACATGCAAATTAAAAAAATTCATAAAAATACACTTCAAAAATAATTCACTATGAAATTAGCTATCTTTACTATAATAAATTTTTCCCACTTATAAAAACAAAAAAATCCAATACACAAAAAGATACTACATAAAATTTCACTTATTACAGGAAAATATAACAATCAGAAACAGTAATATAAAGTTTTTTCTCTATTGAAAACTACAAAAAACATATAATTTACTAGTAAAATACCAATATAGGCCATGTAATACAGTCTAAAGCATCAAAATATCAATAGAAAATCAATTATTTTATAAAAAAAAGCATCATAAATTATCAATGAGTTATTTAGAATAACTATTTATTAAAAATATTATACTTAATATATAAGAACTATATAAAAAATTAGGCAATACTCAATAAATTTAATTGAAAGCTAGACTGTGATCACCTGGCTGCCATTAAGAACTGTGGCAATCTTCTTGATGTATTCCTCAATCTCTGAAAGCTTATATTTGGCCTTGACAACATCCTTGATCTTCTCTTGATACTTTTTCTCTTTGGTGGTTCTCTTTTTCTTGGATGGGCAGTTCTCAATATCTCTGATGGATGCAGCAGTTTTCCCCTGTTGGACTTTGAGGTGCTTGTAGAAGGTGTTGTATCTGGGCTTGATTCCAAAGGAGTACTTGATATGCTTATGCCAGCCCTACAAAGATGAAGTAGTTTTCATCTCATCCTTAAGAACTGCCTGATAGCATTTCCAGTTGGATTTGGCTCTGGGCTTGCTCCAGCGCTTAGTGACTTTACGTCTAATCCACTATGGTTCATAATATTCAATGAAAGGGTAGAAGGCACCATCATGTTTCTTGGCATATGGATCCTGGCATAGGAGCTCAAAGGCTTGTCCAGCATGCTCTGGCTTTACAAAGGCTAGTGCTATAAACTGCTGAATTAAGAACTTGCTCTTTCCTGATATATCTAGACAGTGGAGATTGCTGAGCTCAGGTAGACCCTTTATTTGCCTGTTTATAGCCTGTCAATAATGGAAAAAAACACCCCTGGACCTCTCCATCAAAGGTGTTTATAAAAGCGTTATACTGGGCAGTTTCATAGTCCATGATTATAGTTGAGGGGCCAAGTGCTTTATCTTGAGCTTCTTGTTCTGCAGCAAGGGTGGCTTCATCCTTTTCATCATCATCTGGATTAGCTCTAGTGTGATGGCCAGGGGGACTCTTTTTATTATCAGGTAGGGCTTTGATGCCCTCCTGAAGAATTTTAAAAGCCTTTGTGTAGATCTCTTCTGTTACCCCAGAAAGCAGAAAGTAGGCAAATGAGAGCACCTTGCCTTCAATAAGGGAATGTACAATCCATAGTTGGTAAAAAAAAGGCGAGGGCATACTGCAAAGATACTGTCACATAACCAGGTCTCTGAATCCCTTAACTGCTCCAGGTTCTGTTGTGTACCATAGAATATAATTCTTGCCTCTGCTGTAGGCCCATCATCATTTAAAAGGAATACCTCATCACCATTGAACATCTTTAACTCCTCTGTCAAGACTAACTCTCCTTGGACCATGGCAGATTTTGTATGGGGGAATAGATCACGGCGTTTGTCACATATGTACTTCACTAACTGGTTGCAGTCAGGGATGAGCTTCAGGTTCTCATTACTTAGGTGTGTGGTGGCCTTAACTGCCAGATCAGAAGCCTTAACGTCTTTGGAGACTGGGACCATTTGGTAGAGGTATCCCATTAGAAGCTTTTCAATAAGATTGATTGGAGCATTGCATGTGTGCTCTCCTTTTTCACTAGTGACTTTATGCCATCCTTCTGTGTTGATCTTGACAGCACAGCTTCTATCTTCAAACACATAATTATTGCTTTTTCCTGCTCTCTTTTGATTGTTGCAATTAAAAACATGGCCATCACATACTAAACTTTCACCTCCTTTGACAGACATTAGAGGGGAAACCCAAGGGAAATTCTTTGGGAGCTTAAACTCTCCTTTGATGTTATATATATTGTGAACCTTTAGGGGATCCCATGGGCCAATTGGTGCTTGATGATAGTCAGACAGATAATCATCAGGATCTTCTTTATTGATACTTGATGAGGAAGATGGAGGTGCAGATTTGTTGGGCGGTGGAGGGGAATTATCTGGAGTTGGATTCTTGCGCTTCTTGGACTGGGATGAGCTTTATTCCTTTGAGCTTGATTCATATGGGCTTTACTGGGGTTCTGGACTCTTGGGTGTCTTCTTTCTTCCTTGCTTGTTTAGTGGAACCTCATCTCCTTATGATTGGTATCAGCTTGGAGAAGAGGAGGGGGCAGGGGAGGGCTCTTTGCTTTCAGGGTCTGGGGTCTTCTCCTTTGTCTTCTCTTTCTTTGAGGGCTCTTTGACTGGTTTTTTGTTGGGGTAGGGACTTTGGGCCTTTCCAGAGGCTTTGGTTACTTTCTTGGTTGACTTGGGGCTCTTTTGTGGCTTCTTGGAAGATTTATACTACAATAATTAGAGTAGAGACATAAAGTAAGAATAATAATGTTAAACATGAATAAAATTAAATAACAATAACTTGTTTTATTTTTTTATTATTAAGTAAATAGTTTATGGAATTATGGAAAGTAATTTTAGAGCTAGTTTATTAGCAAAGAATAGAAGAAAAAACCATGTTTAAATAAAAAGTTGACATTCTGGTTTTTGCAATAGCAAAAATATTTAATTTAGTTTTTCAGCATAAAAAACGCTTTAATTTTGATGTCAACATACTGACAGTCAGCATTAAAGTAGAAAAACACTATGTAAATCACTTATAAAGCTTGGTTAATATTTTCTGGTGTTGGTTTTTTAAGGCCAAAATTGATTATTTCTAAATTTAAAAATTTAAAGATTTGCATATGTAACTTATGAAAACTAAATAATAGGGATTGTAGAGGGAAGTCTAAAGTACAGCCCTGGATACTTTAGCTTGAATTTCCATATCATTGTATTTGTGCTTTTTGTTAAGCGGCAGTGTTTTACTAATAAACCAGTGAAGGTGTTGACATTCAGGAAGTTAGTGTTCTTTTATAGTAACTCTCCTATTAATTTGCGCTTAAATTATGTCACTTTGTTTGCTTAGCCAAATCCCTTTGTTGCAATTTAGGTGATGTGTCAATTTGACACAAAGTTGACATTATAAATACAGTAGTTTTAAAAGCTATGGCAACAAGCAAAAACACTTCAGATTTAAACAAAATGATTTCAGATTTAAACAAAATCCAACTTTCAGGTTAAAATATACACTCTGTTAACAGGGTTTATTGGTGTTAATGGGAAAAATGGGTCAACACAGCAACAAAGGGCTCACATGCAAAGCAAAACCATTCAAAATACAATCCAAAATACATTGATTCACAAACAAAATGGTGTGAGTTGACTTTTGGTGTACATATGTTTACTATGTGAATTGGTGAAAAAATACACCCAAGTGTGGTATGTCAAAACTCAATCCAAAAACAAAACACAATAGCAACTCACTATGTAAACAAACTCACTCAATCAGTTTGTGCAATGGGTTGTAATCAAGAATGATACCAAGGTATCTAAAATAAGACACAAGATCTGAAACAAAAATTTTAAAAATATTGTGTTGGGTGCTTAATTTGGCGTAAAATATGAGAAAATGGGTGGAAATTATTTTGGGTATTCTAAAATGGGTGTTGTAAAACCACAAACAACTAACTAAAAAATAAAAAATCTATAATTGGGATATTGGGTGGGAAAAATATTAATTGAATATCCATAAACAGATAAAAGCAAAAATTAAAAGTAGGGAGTAACTTAATTAAGTTTTATTTAATATTTTATTAAATTCTCAAAATGGAAGAAACACAGCAACAGACTACCATTGCACCTATTGTGTGCCGCGGTTGCAGTTGCCCCGCGGGTCAAAGAATAGACTTAGTGCAACACAAGTGCCTACTCAGGAGGGAGGTGGGAGAGGAGAGTTCCATAGTGATGCTGCACTGACAGCCAGTTCAAGGAGCACAAGCTGCTAGGGTGCGGAGCATAAACCCTTGGGTTCCAAAACTGACCCAGAATCCCACTAAGGTTACCACTACCAAGAAAGTTAGAGACAAGGAGGTAGAACTTACTTTGTATGTGTTTGACGTTGTGTACCGGCAAGAGTCGGTCCCGTCAGCCATGCTGGAGAAGGTGAAGCCTTTACTTGATACTAGCTACAAGCCCTACGTCAGTGATGGCAATCAGGAGGAGGACAAGGAGCCTGAGTTCTACCAAACCAATGAGGGGCAGTTAGTGCTAAAGAAAGTTGCTGCGTTTTAAACCAAGGTGCCCATGCCCTGTGTTGTGCCCAACGCCAACAAGCCAATTCCCACCGCTTAATAGCCCGCTCACAAGTGCATTCCTGACATTAAGCGCATCATCCTTCTCTGGCTCATGCAGAGATCTGGTGATTACAAGGCAGCTGAGGCTTTTGTTGGGGTGGATCCCAAGTACGCCTCAAAGACCTTCAACAAGTTCATTGATACTGGCCAAGTCCTTGCTGCGGAGAAATCTTTGCTTGTTTCCACTATGCTCACCAAGGAGCACAAATGGGAAATCCGCCAGTGGATCACCCAGGACTGCCATCTTGAACTGGCAAATATACAGGCCATGGTCAAGTCTGCTTTTGGGGTTGAGGCCTCAATTTCCTTCTATTATCATTTAGTCAAGGGAATGCGCTTTTCCTGGAAAAAGCTTGGGGTATCTCCCTACAACAGAAACAGCCCAGCCAATATTGAGACCCGGAAAAATTATGCTGAGGCGTACACTACCCTCAAAGCCAAGAGGATAGTGAAATTCTATTATATTGACAAATCAGTGTTAGCCTTTTCAATGCACAATGGGTATGGGTATGTCCCCAAAGGCTCCAATGACGGGATGGCTTGGCGTGCTGCAGTCTGCGCCACAGCATACTCAATGGTGGCTCACCTCAGTCCAAAGGGGGTTGAGCTTTATCAAATGATATTGGGTTTTCACAACAGTGGTACCTTCTTGTCATTCCTCTGATTGGTCCAGGAGCACCTGAGGTGCACAAGCCTGGGCTTTACCAATGTGATTGTGTTGGACAATGTTGGTCTCCACAAGGTGGCTGACATTCTTGAGGAATTCCCAATGATTGACACAAGCATTGCAGTGGGCCCTCAGCAATTGGCCACAGCAAATTTGTGCCTTCTCTTCCTCCCTGCCTATTTGCCCTTCCTAAATCCCATTGAGGAAGTCTTTGGGTGGCTCAAGCAAGTTGTCAAGTGAGGAACCCCAACAGGGACCAAGGACCTGTTTGATTTGCTACAGGCCGGGATCCATACCCTCCCAGCTGAGACCGTGGCCAAATTCTATGGCCAAGCTGATTTGTTCATCCCTGTGTTCCTAGCCAAACAGCCAATCAATTAAAGGCTTAGTGTATCCATTTTTTATATTCTCTAATTTACTATTCAAGATTTATTGATTATAATTTTATATTTAGATGGTTCCACGCCTGCAATCACATTCAGAAGATCCATCAATAGATGTAAGTAATTTATTTATTTTACTATATATTATTTAATATATCATCTGAGGTTATCCCAAACACTTGATACTGGATTATGCAAATATATTTATATCACTTTTGTCAGATAAATATAAAATAGTCCTATAAAAATTAAACGTAAATTGTAAGGTTGAAATTTATTTTATTACCGCATTATTTTATACTTTTATAAAACCCATTTCCGCAATATATTTTGCAAATCTTGTTTGCTAAAATATTATTTGAAAAATTATTTATAATATAAAAATATAGTAGAGTATAAATATATTTATTGATATAGAGATAAAATTAAGTACGCCTATAATGGGTTTGGTGGTATGTACCCACCCTGCAATGGAGGTGGCACACAACCTGCACCGCCACACTGTGGATGGTGGATACACTCTTATTAAAGTATTTGTGCCTGCTGGTAAAAGGAAGGATGGTGAGGTGGGAATAAAGGAGCAGCTTTTCTGGCAGGGCTGCAAACCCAAAGATGCCAGCCAGGACCAGGGCGTCCTGGATGACGTTCTCCACCAAGTCATACCCAGGGGGACCTTCTTCCTGTCTAGTGAGAGCCTGGCCTTGTTGACCCCAAGAAGGAACCTGTCCAGGTCCTCTACAGACGTGCCCATCCCAAAGTAGAATAGGAACCCCAGGTAAACAACCAGAGGAAGCCTTTGTCCATCAAAGGCTTCTGTAAACTTGCACAATTTGTTGTATACAGCGCTAATCTTCTTCTTGTGCTTGGTTTTGGCAAAGGTCAGCTCCATAGCTGTAGGGACCCCCGTCTTGTTGGCACTCCAGGCCAGCCTGAAGTCCGCCAGGAGGATTTTTGTCTTCTTTACGGCTGTGACGTCTGCAACAGCCAATTTTGACACCGCGCGCCCAAAGTTCTCCAACAGGTAAGAGATGGTATGCTCCACCGGGAAGCAGAAGCAAGCAGCCGCATGAGCCCAGCCCATCTCCGGTATATTCTTGAATGGGAGTGTCTCCAAGACGTCCCAAACAAGCTCAATGGATTTTACACAGTAAGCTCCACTGAGGTTAACTGAGTCCAAGCGGACCAGTTGGGCATCCTTGTAGGCAGCAACTGCCCACTCAGATGCCCCCTCATCATTCAAAAGCCCAGCCAATGCCTCCCTGGACATCAGAAATGTACCATGAATTCTGTCTTCAAGCTCCTGCAAGACAGGGGGGACAGGAAAAGCTGTTTGGCCACATGAGTGGCGTAGTTGGAGTAGAAGGTGGGGGGGGACAAAAGGAACCAGGACCCAGCGGAGTTCACCATCAACATCTTCTAAAAAAAGGTAAGTATTTAAGAATTTTTACTAATTATAATTTTTTAGGTTACCTTCTTGGGTTTCTTCCTTGCCGGCGACTTCAGCCGGGTTTGCCATTCTTGGTGCAAGCAATTGCGCCAGCAATTTGGTATCCTCTGTCCTGGCATACTTGGCAGGTTTGAGGTGGGCATACATCTCCGGGTCATCAACCCAGACAGACGGCGCAGAAAGATTGTATACCTTGAACTGGAGGCCCTCAACCACAGTTTTTTGACTATTTAGTAAGTGCTTGATTGTCTTCTCTGGGGTGTCTGGCATTTTTGACATTAGTGCCTTTGTGGACACCTTGTCAATTTTGTCCCCAGTGAGGACGGCGGACTTCACTTTGGCTTTGACCTTGCGGTCAATGTCCTTTATTTTGGCAATTGCCAAGTCAAGGTCCTTCAGAAGCTTTTCCAATTCTCTCATTGATTTTTTACTAACCTTTCCATATGTTTTTATAGCTTTTGCCCCAATAAATTCTGTATTATTTTGATACTGTTGCCTCTTTGTTTATTTCTTTTTGTTTTCTCATTTACTACATTATCCCATCTTTTTACCCATTGTGTATATGTTTTATGCTCATCTCAATATGTGTTGTTTGCTTTTTGAGGCATTGTTTCCTTGATTACCATATTATTTTTGGCGCTTGACATAGCCCCTTGTGAAAATAGTAACAACAATTTGATGATTAGCTAAATTTGAATTAGAAAATTATAGTGTTAACTGTTTTTAGATAAAGTTGTTACTGATCCAAATTCAAAACCTTAATGATAAACTTTAAGCCAATCAGGAGCCAAGTGATAAAGTGATTGTTGTGACATAAAGGGTCATTCAATAATTCTTTGATGCATGTGCGCTAATTAATATGATTGGCTGGATGTTTTGCCATTGTACGCCATTGCCGCTGTGGCAAGTTGTTGATGGACTAGTGCTAACCCAGCAGCTGATTGGGCACTAGTCCATAAACAACTTGCCACAGCAGCAAAAGCGTAAAATGGCAAAAAAATCCAGCCAATCATATCAATTAGCACACATGCATCAAAGAATTATTGAATGACTCTTTATATCACAACAATCACTTTATCACTTGGCTCCTGATTGGCTTAAAGTTTATCATTAAGGTTTTGAATTCAGATCAGTAACAACTTTATCTAAAATCAATTAACCTATAATTTTCTAATTTAAATTCAGTTGATCACCAAATTGCTGTTAATATTTTCACAAGGGGGTGTGTTTGGGTACTAAAAATAATTGTCTTCAGGATCTAGATACACGACATAGTAAATATATGATTTTATAGAAATAAGCTGAACATAAAGAATATAGCCAACTATAAACAAAAAGAACACAAACAATTTAAATTCAAAATAAAGATAATAGAAATAGAAATTTTTTGGGACCAGGGGGTTTATTGAGGTGGGGAAGAGTGATGCCTAGTAGGCAGAATGGCGCAGGAAGGAAGACGTAGAGGCAGTACAGGCCTGGGGGGTCTGGGATTGGATGAGTTGGGTTTGCGGGTGGGGGGTGTTAGTGGCAGGGGTGGAGGCAGGAGGATTGCGTGTGATGGCCGCCATATACTGCTCATTGTACTCCTCATCAGTCATTGGCTGGATGAGCTGGTAGGTAGCTGTGGCACAGGATAGGAGGGCTTACCCTTGTGTGATTGATTGCCCATGTTCACATGGAAAACCTGTTGCGCAAACAGGTCAGCCACCATTTGGTGACCAAAGAGAAAATTGTGATCAAGGACCCCAAGATAGAGGTTGTTGAAAGCCTGAGGGCGGCGCTCCTGGAGTGTATCTCCAATATTAAAGAACACAACATCTGCCAGATAGACGTTGGTGTGACCAGCTGGGTACACTGAGGCCTGGTGCCTGCATTGCTGGATGGCCTCGAGGGCAGTGGAGCTACCCTCCATCTGGTGGCTCAAGAAAACCCGGTATTTGGAATTCACACCATCCCAGGAGTCAAGCAACCCACCGAGGATGTGGCCGTATGAGTACCCATTGATGAAATCAGGGTTTGTCTGATAGTAGACAAAACCCTTGGCTGAAACAGCCAGAAATGCACCAATGAAATTCCCCTTCTTGACCTTCTTCCTTCTATTCTTGGCAGTGGCTTTTCCTTGCTCGCTAAAATTGTCAAATACAATCAATAACTTGTAGTACAAGACAAACATGATGTCATCTGTTAGACTTGTCAAGCATCTGACCAGGGTTGATTTGATTGCGGTGTCATATGGGGAATCCTCAGCGCCATCCCATTGGTTGCTGGCAAAATTTGTAAGAACCCTAATTGAAGCCACCTTTCCATGCATCCAGAGCTGCACCATGCGCTCAGACACCCAAATGCCATGGTGCGCAAGTTTCTTACAGACCAGGGTCAAGGAAAGCTTGGGGTCCCTCTGGAGGAGGTCAAGCATATTTGGGTATGCCTCATTGATCTGGGACTCTGTGGCCTTCTTTGGCTTCTTGGCTGTCCCAATCAGATTTCCTTTATTCATAAGGTTGTTGAATTCCCGCATGACAGTAGCCCAGGTGAATTGTAATTGGCTGGCTATCTGATCCCAGGGAAGACCCTGCAGGTTGAGTGCCACAATTTCCTGAAGAATTTAGGCAGTGATTATTCTGTGTTTGGGGCGCAGGGCAGCAAGAGCTGAAGCCTGATTGGCTGAGGGGGGGGCAGGTTGGGCGGTGGCGGGAAGCTGTTCCAAATCAAGGTTACCATAATGATTGGTTGGTTGATGGGAAGCTTGTGCAGGGGTGGGTGTGGGAGCAAGGGCAGAGCTAGACACTAAGTGACTCTCAAACAAGCCAAAGCCATATGGGTCGGAGGACATTAACAGATCAGCTTCCTTGTTACCCGCCTCAAAGGCTTGGGTGTAAACAGGTGCCTCCATGTTCTGAGCCTTGCCTCCATTGAAGCTGGTCTGGCTGCTGCTGGCTTGGCTGCTGGCGCAGTTGAAGATGTTGCTTGTAAAAACCATTGTAAAAAACCTAGGATAAAATCACTAAAAGTAGAAATTTTAAAAATTAATAATTTATTTTTATTATAATCTCAAGTCCATATTTGGAAGGTTCTAAAAACCTTTTCATACAAATCTGGAGCCATGAAAATGGATAAAATGCCTCTGTTCCTAAATTGGATAGCTGTTGATTGGCTGTTAAATTGATATTTTTCTATTTTAGGCTGCTCATACTACACATATTGTGTGAGTTCATTTTATTTTTTGCTTGTGTAATCTTGCTTCTAGATTGCTCAAGTTTTATTTTGTTTTAGTTCTTCTGTTAGTGCCTCATATGAATCCTGATTGGATTATAATATACTCTGGAACAGCATCCATCCATTTCACTTGTTGTGTCAGTTCATTTTGTTTGTGGTTTGAAATAAACCACTTGATGTTTGCTTTAATTTTGTATAATGGGTTAGTGAACTTTTGTTTTTGGTTTGACATTTCATTTATTAACCAAAAATATTTAAATTAATTGAATCCTGAATCTTGCGCAACTTGGATTTCGTTTAAATCTGAAATCATTTTGTTTAAATCTGAAGTATTTTTACTTGTTGCCATAGCTTTTAAAACTACTGTACATATATAATTTCTAGTTTTAACATAGGCGTTTTGGCTTAAGTGGACTTCCGGAAATAAACTATAGTTTATCAAGTGAGTTTAAAATAACAGTAAATATCTAAATAATACAAATAACACTATGAAAGTTGGCATATGTCTTTGTTCAATGCTTATATTAATATTTATTTAATAAAAACAGTAGTATAAAATATAAAAAATAGTTATTTTTAGAATATTGTGTATTTTATTAAGAAATTTATGGATTCTTATTTGGTGTCAACATCCAGATATTACTTACTGTAGTCAACCTTAATGTAAAAGTACAAAGAAACTTACATATTCATAGTAAATTATATTAGTTTTTTGGCTTAAAATTAAGCCTTTGTTTAAATGGTGTCAACATTATGCCTGTTCCTTTTTAATTTTGCAATTATGACTTAATAATTCACTATGAAAAACTAGCTTAGTTTTAGAAATGCCCGATTCCGGCGGATAAATACTAAAATAATGTTGACTTGCAGAATGAGTTAATTCTGGCAGTTGCCGTAAAATTCAGTGACTATTTCCTAATCTCAGATTTTTGTTGGCTGTTTTAGTTTCCTTAGGCTGAACGTTACCAATGCCTTTGCTTGGAGATTCCGCCTGCACATTTCAACTTGACAATTTTTACTCATACTCAATTCTTTGAGCATTTGGTATTTTATACCTCATTTTGTGAACACTTCCAAATTTTACGGCAACTTCACCATTACACAAAGCTTCCAGCAAAGTAGGTCAATACATAGTAGGCAGAGGTGTACACAACAACAGATATGGTGAAGTGGGGTGATACCAGAGGAGGCCAAGAACCAGCGTACCAAGAGTTGATTTGGCTGGGGTCTTTGTAGTACCTTTGGCCCATCCCTTCTGGTGAAGGTCCAAAGGTAGCAGCTCCTTACTGGTACCTTTCAATCCCAAGGCAATCTGTGAGCACAGCTGTGATAATGAGATGGTTTATCTCCACTGGTTGGGGATTGAGGGTGTGATTAAACTGGTCTAAAGTTTTGGCTAAGAGTAGGTTTTAGAAGGAATTTATTGAGAAGGGTATTGCTCTCAATAATAGCAGAAGCCGTCATTGAGGGGGGGTGTTGAGAATTTTGACCAAGCAATGATGCCAATTATGATGAAGCTCATGGATTAGAGTTTATGCAACCAAACCCATAAATTAGTAGTATAAAAACAATGATGCTAATTAAGTCAGAACTCACGGATATGAATTGCAGCTGCCAAATAACATAAATTGGTAGTATAAATCATATGCATATTGGATTAGGCGCCAAACTACTTTTATGTCAAGTGCCGCCTGGAAAATATTGCAGGCGCCAAAGCACCGCTTTGATTTTACATCAAGCGCTGAGGCACTGGGTTTGATTCCCCATAATCTCAAATTCCCATATTAATCACATTAATAAGCATTATGTTTGGATTATGCTAAGGAAGTAGGAAGTGATTCTGAAGTAACTAAATTATTCCATGCCAGCAAGGATCACCTGTGCTGGATGAAGATGAAGATATTTTATTGGTTGATGGGCAATAAGCACCAAACCTAGATTAATAATTACCCAAATTAGGGGGCATGTTAGAATGTCCTATAAGACATTGCTAGCAGCCCAGGGATTAACCTTGAGAAGGTATAAGAAGAATTAATCAAATACAATAAAGATAATCTTTGACCCATCTTTGATCTATCTTTAATCTGGTTGACCTTTATCCTAATCTTTAAGTGCTTCTGCGCAATCAGAAGCCATTGCTGGACAATAATCATGGTTCCATTCAATCCTGTCTCTTATGATATAATACTACTCATATCCTCACATATGACTGTATTTGAGAAAATGTCCTGTGCCTTATAATCTCAAATAATTGTGGTGGTGTAATGCAAAAAGCGTGACAGGGTGATTCTTTATTTATAGTATTCCCACTTGCAAAAATTTGCAAGTGGGAGTGAAAACATGGGATAGAACCCCCCCCCAATTTTGGTTGGGATTGGGGGATTGAAATATGGTCAACCCCTTGTTCTCCAACTATCTGTGGCTGGGCTGCCAATTCTTGGATGTGGCCAATAGATCCTGGTTGGAATACTGTGAGGAGGGGATATGAGCCCAAGTTTCCTCCAATGTCTAATTTTAGATTAATTGGTTGGGTTTGGCAAAGGTCTGGCCCCAACCAAGTGGTCTGGGTCCCAGATCCCCATTGGTTGGGGCCAGGATGGGTGGGCAAGGTTGGTGAATTATTCTTGGGCTGTTCAGAATTACATCTTGTTATTTTTCATCTTCTGACCTTTTAAAAGGTATTTATTTAATTGAATACATGCTTTTGTGGCTTCTGATTGGCTGGAGTGGGTGGGTGGGAGGCTCCCGGGCAGCTGGCTGAGTGGTGGGAGGCTGAGGGTGTGGTGGGAGCCTGTCCAGATGTTAAATTATTCCAGGCTTGGATAAGTTCTGTTTATACTTTTGTTTTATTTTCCTCATTTGGGAGGGGAAATCCCTTTTATATTGGGAATTCTTTGGGATCAAAATTCCTTTCCTGCCCCAAATTGGTGCTATAGTGGAAATTTGATTGATGTCAGGAATATTCCTGACAACATATGAGGTTTCACCCAAAAATGAAGGCCCTAAGCAAATAACCTCTTCTGAGAAAACTCAAAGTTACCAACTACTAGGGTGTCAACTGCTGTGAATCCTTCACCTCCTCAAATTGCCTTGTTCTCTACTACTGCTGAGAGTACAGTGAATGAATCCAGATACCTGTTCAGATCCTGTCAGCCTATGAAAACTATTAATATCCCTTCCTTTTTCTTAAATTAAGTTTATCTTTCTTGCTCTGATATTATTGTTTGAGTGTAACCTTTATAATTTTTAAGTACCTTGGACCTCAATTTTTACACCTAATTCATTGTTGCTGAATTTTAATGAAGTTTGTGCTTCTAAGTTGCAACCACTATTTAACTTATGCAACAGCAAAAATTGCTCTCTCATTTTTGCTCCGTTACAGTTCTTTCAAAGAGGAGGCTTATTATTGTTATAATCTGACTACTCTTGTCAAAAAACCCAAGAATCCAACACAGGTAAACACTTTTACTATATTTATAGTCACTTTAGCAATTAGATAATTGATTTATTAAGTGGTTTAGTTTGATGATTGAAACAAATTGTTTATCCCATTATTTTTATCCAATTTTTATTTGAGAATCTTGGGTGCTCCCTTTAATCCTAACCCTCAGTTGACATGATTTTCTTCACTATTGGATCTCCCTTTGAGATCAGAGATTTAGAAGGTGAACTTTATTTTCAGTTGATTCCCTCACTTTAAAAGATTTAATGGGTTTCCTTATGTATCTTCTTGCTATTAGTTTTAGTGGAAAAAACTTAATTGCTGTTTTCATAAAATTATCAATTTCGAGTACTGGCTCATCAAATCTTTCTGACAGTCAATGTTAGTTCCATCTGATCCTATATTCTCCACTTGGTCGATTAAATAAGAACTCTTGAACTACTTTGCCTGACAGATTACAGCCTGATTGCCTTGTTTTCTATTCAGTTAAATTTTTGATCTATTTTCTCTTTTTATTAGTCTGCAAGAACTATTTTCTGGAAAGCACAGCTGCCACAAGTTACATCATATCAAGGACTTTGGAGCATTTTAAATAATCTTCCAAATATCTTTCGAAGCATGATCAAGGTGACCATTACATCTCAAAGTCGCCTTTAACAAATGCCATTTGAATGAAA
Organism: Entomophthora muscae; assembly: GCA_014839935.2. NCBI lineage: Eukaryota > Fungi > Entomophthoromycota > Entomophthoromycetes > Entomophthorales > Entomophthoraceae > Entomophthora > Entomophthora muscae. The sequence goes on along the minus strand of QTSX02002169.1, from coordinate 344,063 downwards.
CTTGTGCGGTTTAAAAGCTGGATTAACTTGATGGCTTGAGAACTTAGCTTGCTTTAAAGCTTCAATGGTGTATTCGGGTAATTTAGAGCATAAGTAGTAATGAGGATGGCTGGTTAGCACCGCACAATGGGGATTATCCATATTTTGATCTATATATCTAAGATCCAAATGTTAGGTTGTCTTCCCAGCTTGAAAGATACTTGTATGTATGGCTAGGCTGTAAGGCTTCACCTTGCTCCTGGACTAAGTGTGCTTTTCACTGCTGCTTGAGAACAAGGCTCCTTGAAACCCGCTGCAGTGATATCAAAGATAGGATTTCACTTGGATTTATAGGATGTGATGAAAAAATCTGAACCCCTTGCATTTGCCTTTGGAGTAATGTGGGGGTCCTGAAAAGTTAAAGCTTCAGTTCAGATGGATGGATTTTGGTTTAGGATTTATGGAACTGGAGTTTCATAGCTAGCCATCAAGGAAGGCAGGGTCAGGTGGTTTGACTAAATAGGGAAGATGGGGACTGTTAACCACTGGCGACCCACAAAAAGCACGCTTAGGCGGATCTTGTTCCAGCCTGCACATTGTATCGAATTTGATTTTTGTAGGCTGCTACATCATCTCGTTCAAAATCAAAGGAATCGCATTCTATTTTTAGCTCAAGGCCATGTCACTATTTTGACCACCTGTTTGGCTTATGGTAGCATATTTGTTCAAAAAAGTGGATTTACATTAAAAATTATATCAATATGGTGCCTCGTCAGGAACCTTGCTTCTTTTCCCACAATGCTTGATTAAACATTAGCTAATTTTGTTCAATGTTTTTCTACCGCCAATAATTTTAAAAGTAGATTTAAATTGCTTTCAACCAAAAGTAAGTGGGAAGAAACAAAGCGATATGAGGGGACTGAGAAAAGCGCATATCATTTTATTGATAGTAAAAATACTATCAGCGTGTAGATGGAGAGCAGATTTATTAATATCAGATGAACTATCTAAAACTTTGGCTCTTCAGTAGAGCAATATGGGCTGCACCTGAAGGCCCTTTGCCAGTATATGGTGGTGGATGTGCCCTGTGGAAGGATAGGCTGTATATGATCGGTGGAACCTCTGCTACCGGAAAACTAGCCGAAGAAGTACTGTCGCTAGACCTGGGCGGTGGCTCAACATGGAAAGCTGTTAGTAAACACCCAGCTAGCTTTTTGGGTACTTCTATTACAGCAGTAAGCATGGGCAAAGAAGGCATCTCACTTCATTGGAGGAACGGTGGTTAATCAAACTTTACCTATAAAAGTATACAATCCAGAAAACCATGAAATTCATCCATTTAAAGAAGTGATTAAGATCAACTCCAAGCTTCCCAAAAAGAATCATTCCATTCTTGGTGGTTCTTTTGTTAAAAATGATTTGATTCCAACTGAGATACTACACTATGGCGGACGCGTGGTGCAGCCCGGACAGGGAGATACAGGAATTATTTTGAAAGAGCTTGATATTATAGGAACTATTCGGAATCGAAAGGTTTTCTCGAACCAAAAAGGCAACCCAAGCTGGGAGCATGCTGCTGGCATATTTAATGGCATCATGTATGTGATAGGTGGAAGTAACAGCTCGCGCATACTTGGGGAAGGAAATAGCAAAGTGCGGACATATAACATAAAGAGCGACAGTTGGACTGAAATGAGAACCAATGGACCCGAACCTTCCAGCTCAGCGGGGCATTCATTTTTACAAAACTCTCATTATATTTATTTGGTCGGAGGAGAATCAGATCTTTTATCGAGGCTGGATTTAAGAAATATGGTTTGGTCATCAATTCGGATCCCAGGGCTCATTGGGCGAAGTAGAGGCTGTCTGGCGTACTACAACGGCCATTTAATACACGCATTTGGGCTTTCTAAGGATAAACCTGTCATCAATACTCAATTTATTGAACTGAAAGCCGGAAAAATCGTACCTGAGATTCCTGTGGAAGGCCAGCTTGAATGGAGTACTATTTTCTTAGTTTTTGCTATTATCGTTGGCGTGCTTATCTTTTTGGTTCTTTCATTTGTGACGTTTTATGAAAGGAAGAAGAAGAGGGAAAGGGATGTACTCCGACCTCCTTCTATCTTGACAGAACATGTTTGGGCTGACGCCAACACAAGGAAGTCTTACTTAGTTGATTTTGACAATTCAGACACGATTGACTGCGATGTTTCCTCCCAAACCCCTCCCCCGTCTATTATTACTATACCAGGCTCTACCTATACTAAGGACAATCGTCCTAGTGATTCTAAATCCACACCGGCCGCTCACTCGAAATATGATTAATTTAAAACAATTTAGTTTTCAACGAAGAAACCCTTTCTTAAATCGTGGCGGGGTTCAGTGCCTTTAGTTTTCTGCTGCTTGAGGCGACTTCTTTTCCGAGTAATTTTTCTCCTGCATAGATTGATGTCTACTCCTCCTGGCTTCGCCGTAAAACAGCTTGAACCCCATTTTCGAAATGTGGAGTTTCAATAAGACTGCTCAAACCAATCCCCGTATTTTAGATAAAAAGTTACCGACCATACTTGTTAAAAACATCTCATTTTGTTTCCGCCCTCCCATGATGTTTTAATGCATGTCGTTTTTGACCGGGTTTAAACCCCCTTGACTACACTGCTACAGTTAAGTCAAATTATACCAGAAAGAAGCACCAAATACCAGAAGGTTGGCTTTTCAAGCTTATGGTTCCTACAAAGTAAATTCGGGAGTCATTCCCATAAACTATTCTAGAATATTTCAGGATAATAAGATCGACTTGAAGTTTAATAAATAAATTTGCAAGCCCTTCAATTATGGGTGCCATCCCAAGCTGAGCCTTGAATACAAAAGTTTAACAATTAAATCGACCCTACAAGGTTATTGATTAGGACTGCAGCGGGTATGAAACGACTAGAATTATATTCAGTGTACTCTTCAGCTATTGTTGTCGTGCCAATAAGGCTTTAACAAATCGCAGGCTATGGGCAGACTTGAACGTAGCACAGTTTGGGTAGTCCAAGGCTGACAGTCTGCTGTGCTGAGTATAGGGCTGTATCGGATTTCGGACGGGTGGCTTCTTTTCTAAAAAGGAGCCACCCATCCGAAATCGTTTCATAAAAGAGCACAGCTGGAAATTAAATTTCCGGATTTTTTTATGAAATAAAAATTAAATTTTTATCTTTCTTCTTTAAAAAATTTAAAATTTTGAATCCATAATTTATTTTATTGAAAAAATTATTTCTTATTTTAATTATTTATAGTTTTTCTGGCCCGTCTGGAAAACAGAAGGCTGTCTGAGGCCTTCCTTTTTTATGAAATTTTGGATTCCCCTAGGTTGGGGGAATCTGAAAGAAGTAGATGGGGAAGAGACAACAAGACTATTACGGCATTTGCTGGAATTGTCCCTTTTTTGGGCCGACACAGCCCTAGCTGAGTAGGGCTGCTTAAGCCAAGCCCCAGGCAGCCCCGACCAGTTTCTAACTGAGTCACTCATATCAAAGATTTATTTAATGTCGAGGAACTGGATGTACGGGTATTCTGGCTGCTGCTGACACACTTAACATCCAGTCATTGCCTGGTTTGGTGCCAGTCCAATATACCGTTCTACATAACAAGAAAGCCAACAAACCAATATCACATAACTTGTCCAAGTATCCAGTGACTTGAATCCATCCTGCACATGACCTTCTCTATCTTTGATCTGACTATATCCCCGCAACAGTGCAAACTATATAAGTCTAAAGTATTATCCAATAAAATATACTTCTCTTCTTCTTAATTTCATATTTGAAGCTTCCGCTAAAGTCACTCCTCATCACTGGTAGCAGCTACAGTTTTGACCACACCCATGAAAGAAAGAATGACTGAACAGAACCTGCTCACCTTCGCCCACGTATTCAATCAGGCTACATCTCAGGATACCTGGAATACATACTTCCGCACCCACAATATCATCAAAGATATACCTAGTGGATGCCCTGTATTCAAAGGACTGGTCATGCCCAAAGCATGCACCAAGATAATTCAATACAGTCACTCTCTCCAACCACAAACAAACACACAACTGCCTATCACAGGCAAAGTTACCAACACCAAGTATATTGATATAAACAAGTTCTTTGGTAAAAACAAAAAAAAGTCATCAACTGGCTAGACCACTCAGCCGCTAAACTCTATGCCAGCCACATCTCCCACAAAAAAGAGGTCCAGGAAGCCAGCAAGCGCCTGTACGAGGCCACAGCTAACTGGTTTGTCACCTGGGTTGGCTCACAAACTGATGACCAGCTTAACAACTGGGAAGAGTTCAAAGCAGACATCACCCACAATTTCTGAGTCACTGAATCCCTCCAAGACATTTCAATACAGCTCAGCAATCTTCCTCAAAAGACCACTATCACAGTTTACGCCAATGAATTTGAAGAGATACACTGCAAGATCCAAAACCCAGCTCAAGCTGACAACATGCACACTAGAACCTCATTCATCAACAGAATGAAAACCTCATTTGCTGCCCTCATCTGCCCAGAGACCAACACCTCCATGCCTGTGCTCATTGCAAAAGTCAAGCACACAGAAAAACGTGCAAACATGGAGTATGCTGCATGCAACGGCAATCACTCCTCAAATGACAATGACAGAGACAATTCCAATAGCAACAAGCGTGAAAACACCAACCATAGCAATGGCAACTCCAATTGTAACAATGGCAATTGTAGCCAGAGAAAAAACTGCTCCTGTCCCAAAAAAGAGGACACCACTGAAGTGAACAATGCTGAAACAGCAACCCACTATGAATCTGACCCCACATTCTCTGACCTCAAAGGTCTCAAAACAGAAGAACATAGAAAAGAGGAGGGGGAAAGGCTTAAGTGCCCCTGTCTTCCCCCAAATCAACAAGAATTGTACCAAGGCACAAACTTTGCTGCTCACATCTCGCATGTCCCGCAATCCTCTATTTTTATGAACGTGAAAATTAAAGATCACTCACAACTTCTTGTCTATCCATGCACTTATAAGTCTCATAAACATAAAATTTTATTTGACTCTGGTGCACAACACACCATGGTTAGCAAACCATTTGTAACCAAATACAAGATGCCAGTTGTCAAATCCAACTTCAAATATGCCAGAATGGCAGACAAATCAAAGGTTCTACTTGATGGCAAAACAACATCCTTCAGAATTGACATCCAAGGCATTCAAACGTCCATAAAAGAACTTGTCATGGACAACATAAACTAAAACATTGTAGCAGGCATGAACTGGCTCGCCTGAGTGAGCCCCAGCATATGCTGGAAAACAAAGACCATGTCCATCAAACGCAATTGAGTCAATTTCAACATTCTCAAAGAAGAGAACCATCTCATCCTAAGAGACACAGTAGTTGTCCAAGTCATAAATCAGTACAACTCAGAAGTCTAAACAAAGACAGTACCCTCCACATAATGAGGTACACTGAGTTCAATAACATACAAACAACCAAAGTCCAATCCCAGAACTTGCAGCAATCCTAAATGAATAAAATCATGTATTTAAGGAAGAGCTCACAGAGCTATCCCCTGAACAAGAGGCCAAACAGGGCATTGACCTATACAAGACCATGCCCAAACCTGCACCCCTCTACAGACTCTCTCCCATGAAGACACAAACCCTTAAAAACCATATCAAGGATAACCTAGCTAAAGGATTCATTTGCCTGTCTGAATCCACATGGGGGCAGCAGTGTTCTTCATAAAGAAAAAGGAAGGCACTCAGCGTCTAGTAACTGACTACAGAGCTCTAAATTCAAGCACAGTAAAGAATAAATATCCCCTCCCACTTATAGAGGATCTGTTTGCAAGACTCTTCAGAGCCAAATTTTTCTCCAAAATTGACCTCACCTCAGGTTACAACCAGGTTGAAGTAAAGGAAAAGGACATACCAAAAACTGTGTTCTGTACACAATTTGGATCCTTCAAATGTAGAGTAATGAACTCTGGGATGACCAACGCTCCTTGGACGTTTGTCACCATGATGAACCAGGCACTAAACAGTCTCTCAAATACATTGCGCTACCTTGACAATAACATCATATTCTCAAAAACCAAAGAGGAACACCTCACACATGTCCGCAAGACCTCAATCAACTTGCAAAGCACAAACTCTATGCAAAGCCTAGCAAGCGCCAATTTATGGAAAAGGAACTCCTGTTCTTGGGCCACATTGTCTCTGACGGTGGCACCAAAGAAGATCCAGACAAAATTAAAGCCATAAATAACATGCAACACCCCAACTCTGTTAAACAAGTTAGATGCTTTCTTGGAATGGTAGCTTACCTAAGTAAATACATCAAAGACTGCAGAAAACTAACTGTATCAATCAATGACCTAACCAAATGTAATGCTGGAAAGAAATTAATCTGAACACCAGAATGCAACAAGAATTTCTAGCTAACAAAGCAAGCTCTGATTGAAGCACAAATCTTGTAATACCCTAATAGCAACAGGTGCTACAAGCTTGAATTGGATTCCAGCAACACTGCCATTGGCGCAGTACTACGCTTCCACCAGCCAGGGCAGCAAGACTTCCTGCCAGTATTTTGCAAAAGTAGAAAACTAACTAACACTGAGCAGAGGTATCCAATACACAATAAGAAATTGCTAGCAATATATCACACTTGCAAGAAATGGAGATGTTATCTAGAAGTGTAAAGTTATGCCTTCCTCTTAGGCCTCCACTTCAACTCCTGCCAAATGCTTGGGAATTTCTACCCAAATTATGCTTGAATATTTTATCTAAAAGATTGCTGAAAAAGCCCAAGAAAGGCCATAAATTTAATATTCTGGAATTATTCTGAAGATGCCCCACCCAACTCACCCAAGAGACACCTCTGGTTAAATATCATGTACAAGAGTGGCTGGGAGCAGGGGTAATTTGCATCCAAAGCATATTCCTGATGTTAGTTGGTTCAATTTTCCTTTTGACTATGTCCATTTAAAACTTGTCAATAACTTCCTTCCTCAAGAAATGCATTTTTATCCGCCCATATCATTGGTAAATTGGTTTGTGACATTTAATCTACCACCTTAATCTTATCCCATCCCTTAAATGAATGCAAGAGTTGTAAAAGACCTTGCTTCATCATTTTCTACTCTAATAAAGCTCAAAATTTGTTAGTCTAATCCAGCTATTTGGTTTTTTCTGTTGCTTTTGGTGTTCAGTTGATTCCTTTCCCCCCTTTGGCCTCCCAGGATTTGTTGGCAATGACCTTTTGGTTGTTGCTGAAACTGCAATTTTTATTGTGGTTGAGAGCTTGATTTTATTTCCTCTTAACCTTCTCCCCAATTCTCACATAATGATGAAGCCGCTTTTCAAGCTTTTGAGCCTTCTGCCACTGGTTGGGCTTACTGGTTTGGCTGCTTTGTGAGTTTTAACAATTTTAAAACTCAAAATGCTTGTCCTCCACCCTGTTTCTCCACAGCTCATCTGCGCCCCCATACCTTAGCCCCAGTGTCCCCTTCTCTTCTGGTTGGCTTCCACTCTCCCCTCTCAGCTCTGCCCTCCCTCCTCTTATGGCCCAGTTTCCATGCGGTTGCTTTACCTTCTTGCCCCTGGGTTAGTCTTCCCGCCTTTAAACACGGACCCTTCTCTTGTTAGTTTTGGTTTCAAACCTGGCGTAATTTTTCTTACCTTGTTATCTTCTGATTTTTCTTTAAGGTGTTAGGCACGCTTGCTGCCTGGCCTCACTTTGGTTTAGTTGATTTTATCCTTGCCCTGCGTCTTTGGCTGCTTTTGCTCTCCTAGCTTATAATGCAGACTTAAATTTAGCCAATTAGAGGCCCCACACTCCCTGCTATTTGGCCTGCCAAATTCTCATTGGCTCCCTCCTCCAGTTCCCAAATTGCTCATCAATTGCTTGACAAGACTATCCATACTTCAAAAAAATTTACCTCCTTGATCCAATTGGCCTTTTCCTTGTACGCCAAAGTTTCTGATTTGGCTCTCCTTTTGATTTGGCTATCTATATACACTTTCACAGGTTGGCTGAGTTGACAGTCCTACTCTGGCATCATGTGATTGAATTGTTCCCACTGGCTTCTCATTCATTGGAAAGTTAAAGTTTAAGGGCTTCTGATGATTGTTTAATCAAATAATTAATATTTAAAACTTCTTTGGGTTTGTGTTCTGGTTGACTGCTTCTTACCTGGCTGCACTGCCCCCATGTTTGGAAATACCTTGGTCTGGTTAGCGTCTGACTGCTGCTTAGCTTCCACTGCATTTGACTACATGTTGTTTGGGGTTGTTTATTATTAACTTTCAATTCTGGTCTGTCAGGAGGACTTTGAAGTTCAACATTCTTCAATTTTATCCCATGATTGAGCTTTCATTGTAATTTTGTCCTTAGTTTAAGGCTCCAGCATTTTAAAAATATTAATCTCTCCCATTTATTCCTGCCCCAGATCCCTTTGATTGCTTTATCTTGAATTTTGTGATTCTCCTTCTACTTATTCTGGTATATCTAGTTTATGGACGTTGGGTACACATATTTAAGTTTTAAAATCATCTCAATTGGTTGCAGTCCTACCACTAGCTTACACTCAATTCAGCCATTTCCCTTTCTGTATGCACTCTTATGGCCCCTTTGCCAGTCATCTTGAACATATATTTTATGTATCTTGGTCCCTTCTCTGTCATCAGTCTGGTTTGATTAGGAATTGTTTTCCTTGGCCTTGGTTGTTCCCTCCAGTTCCTTCCTGTCCCTATTCCTCCCTTTTTTCCTGACAGTGATGCCCTTGATCTTAATTGGCTGACATCTTTAATTTGAAAGATTGTATAAGATTCAGTCTCATGTCAGCCATCAGTTTGGTCAGCTCAATCCTGGTTTTGGTCCTCCCCTTCTGTTCCTGTCCCTTCTCATGGTCAGTGGTGCCCCTAACCTTATTTGGCTGTCATCTTTGAATAAAAGATTGTATGAGATTTAGTCTCATGTTGGCCATCAGTTTGGATAGTTCATCCTGGTCCTGGCTTTGGTGTCTCCCTTTGGTCCATGTCCCTGCCTCCCCTACTCCAGTCTTGCGGTGTTCTTATCCTTAGTTTAGCAACACATGTAATCATAGTTTTAACATGATTGCCTCTTGTTCCATTAGTTTGGAAAGCCACTCTTATCCTGGTTATATGTGTGCTTTCTTACCCTTGCATCCCAGCCCCGCCTTTTCTGTACTAGCAGAGGCAAATTTATTGTTCTCTTCCTTCTCCATGCTTGTCCTTATCATGGCTACATAATGGTTGCTCAGGATGCTCACAATTAAGTGTGAACACCAGAAGCAATTCCCTATTATCACTTAAAAAGGATGCCCAATCTGATTCCTCCAAGATATGTGCCTCATACATGCCTTCTTCATAACTAGCTTCTAAATTGGCCTTTTGAAGGTCTCCTAAGTTGACTGGTGACTCTTTCATGCTCCAGTTCCTGGATGGTCCCCTACTTCTTTAAATAGGAAAGGATAACGCAAAGTTACGCCCCCCTTAGGCCTCCACTTCAACTCCTGCCAAATGCTTGGGTATTCTACCCAAATTGTGTTTGAATATTTTATCTAAAAGGTTGCTAAAAAAGCCCAAGAAAGGCCATCAATTTAATATTCTGGAATTATTCTGAAGATGCCCCCACCTAACCCACTCAAGAGACACATCTGGTTAAATATCATGTGCAAGAGCGGCCAGGAGCAGTGGTAATTGCATCCAAAGCATATTCCTGATGTTATTTGGTTCAATTTTCCTTTTGACTATGTCCATTTAAAACTTGTCAAGATCTTCCTGCCTCAAGAAATGTATTTTTATCCACCCATATCATTGGTAAATTGGTTTGTGACATTCAATCTATCACCCCAATCTTATCCCATCCCTTAAACAAATGCAAGAGTTGTAAAAGACCTTGCTTCATCATTCTCTACTCTAATAAAGTTCAAAATTTGTTAGTATAATCCAGCCATTTGGTTTTTTCTGTTGCTTTTGGTGTTCAGTTGATTCCTTTCCCCCCTTTGGCCTCCCAGGAATTGTTGGCAATGACCTTTTGGTTTTTGCTGAAACCTCAATTTTATTGTGGTTGAGAGCTTGGTTTTATTTCCTCTTAACCTGCTCCCCAATTCTCACAAGAAGGACATTTAAATGTCCAAGTACTAACTGATCATAAACCCTTAATCTATTTCAAAACTCAGAACACACTCACATGGCAACAAGCCAAATGGATGTCCTGTCTGGAGTAGCTCAATTTGGACATCCAATATAACAGGGGGCAGAGCTGGTCACAGCTGATGCTCTCTCTAGGCTATGTCAGCCAAGAGAGGATCATCTTAACCACCTGGACCCTGACTGGCCCAACCTATATAACACTTAGTACAAGACAAAAGGGAAAGATCCCTCCACACATCAACTAACCCATGATACATTAGTGAGGAATGAAAAACACTTCCATGTATCAAACGGTACAGTGTACCACATCATTAAAGATAAACACATACCATACATTTTACTTGCACAAAGAGTTTACACTATACTAAGGCATCACCACCTAATAGACATACAAAGACTAACAGCCTATACCTCACTCTAAAAGAGATAGTATGGTGTCCCAATCTTAAACAAGAATAGTTGACATTTTGAAAAAGTGCACAATGTGTGAGAAATACGCCAGCATCAAGGCTCCATAACCAACAGTTAATCCAGTACCAGACCCTGAACCATTCAAGGTTTGGGGGCTGAACGTGGTGAGACCCTTCCCAGAAGTCAAAACTAAACAACACTTTCTAATTGTAGCCATTGACTTTGCTATACACTGGTCCATCTGCTGGGCAACATAGAAACACAAAGCAGAAACAAGAAAATTGCTTCATCAGCAAGGCAATAATAGCCAATTACAGAACTCCTGACTGCGTCATAACAGATGGAGCCACAGAGCTATCAGGTCACGTAGTAAACAACAATTTAAAATAAAAAACATCAAATACTCTACAACCTTGCCCTACAGTCCACATGCCAACAACAGAGTGGAACACCTAAAAAGCAACCTCATCAGAACCCTCAAGAAAATAATGGATGGCAAAGCCAAAGACACATGGCCACTATACGTGAAACATGCATTATTAGTATCACAGGTACACACCAACCAAGGGACAGGCTACTCACTGTTTGAACTAACATATAGATACAAACCAGAGATAGTCACCTGCAATAACCAACCATATGTGAAGATCCCCTGGGAAACCCTTCTACAGTAGAACAAGCACCAGCACTACAACTCATACACCTCAAAGCTAAAATAGCAGAAACCAAAATGTTAAAAGCACAAAAGGTAACCTCTACAGAGGAACCACTTCCAATCAACTCCCCTGTCTGGGTCCTAGCGGAGAACAGGAAAAAGTTGGATTCAGTACAAAGGGGCCCAGGAAGAGTCATCAGATACCAAACAGACAGAAATACCTATCTACTTAAGTTCCAAGACGCCAAGGACCCTGTCATCAAGAAATACCACAGATCCTGCCTTTGCCTCAGCAAAGGGGAACACTTGACGCGGCTATTACCCACTAGCAAACAACTCCAGTAACACCAGGCAGCAGCCAACAAGATAAAGCTCCCTCCTGATGTACCAGAGTAACCCCTTAAGGGGGGTGTCAAGGAGCTGGATGTACTGGTATTCTGGCCACCATCAACACACTTAACATCCAGTCATTGCCTGGTTTGGTGCCAATCCAATATACTGTTCTATATACCAAGAAAGGCAAAAAACCAATATCACATGACTTTTCCAAGTATCCAGTGACTCAAACCCATTCTTTACATGACCTTCCCTATCTTTGATCAAACTATATCCCTGACATAGCGCAAGCTATATAAGTCTAAAGTATTATCCAATAAAATATATGTATCTTCTTCTTAATTCCATATTCAAAGCTTCCCCTAAAGTTGCTCCTCATCACTAAAAATATTTAAATATAAAGTATTTCTGTTTTGGTTGTAGCTGCTCAGAGCCAAAAGCTGGCTGTGGCTGAGCCAAAGCATCCCTAGTGATGATCATTAGCAACTGTCAGCTCACTCATTGAGCTCTATTTGAATTTGACTCAATCCAAAATTTCATGTTTCACTTTGGAACTTATATTATATTAAAGAATTGATTCCCACAAGGCTACTGTAAATTTAGAACCTAAAGGTAAAAATGTGGGATTGCCAAATTCTTTTGTGTGAACTCACCAACTTAATGGAGTAATTTTCATCCCAGAACAACTTACTTTTTTATATAAAAGGATGAAAAATATTCCATTAAGTTGGTGAGTTCACGCAAATTAATTTGACAATCCTGCATTTTATCTTTAGGTTCTGAATCTACAGTATTATAAAAACTCAGAATGTGGCTACATTATCAACTAATAATTTTGTGTGGGATATAAAAGCAATTAATTAAGAGGGGTAGATCAGTTGCTAATGTTACCCTTAGCCCTCAAGGTTTACCTATCTCCTTCATTTATTCAAAGGTAAAAACTTGTAAATGAATGCTGAAATAACATGCTGTTGAGATGTGAAATTTATGTTCCATGGATAACCCTCCACTGATTAATTGTGATCATTATAAAGACCCCCACTAAAATTAATAAAAATACTTTCTTCAATTGATTATAGTGTCTCATTCACACATGTTAGTTGCTTTTACCCAGGCTTTGGTTACCACCAAGCCAAAGGTATTTATTTAGACTCTATCAAAAGCAATAAGACATGCTTATCTGCTATGATTGGATAATTTTAAGCCTGTGATAAGATTTGAGTTATGAGCAAAGTGATGAGGAGTAACTTTTGGGGAAGCTTTGATTATGGAATTAAGAAGAAGAGAAGTATGTTTTATTGCATAATACTTTAGACTTATATAGCTTGTGCTGTGGCGGGGATTTAAGCCAGATCAAAGATAGGGAAGGCCATGTGCAGGATGGGTTCAAGTCACTGGATACTTAGAAAAGTCATGTGATATTGGTTTTTTGTCTTTCTTGTTATGTAGAACAGTATATTGGATCAGCACCAAGCCAGGCAATGACTGGATGTTAAGTGTGTTGGTGGTGGCCAGAATACCTGTACATCCAGCTTCTTGACACCCCCTCTTAAGGGGTTACTCTGGTAAATCAGGAGGGGGCTTTGTCTTGACAGCTGCTGCCTGATGTTCCTGGAGTTGTTTGCTAGTGGGTACTAGCCAAGTTGAGTGTTCTCCTTTGCTGAGGCAAAGGCAGGATCTGTGATATTTCTTGATGACAGGGTCCTTGGCGTCTTGGAACTTAACTAGATAGGCTCTCTGTCTGGTCTGTATCTGATGACTCTTCCTGGTCCCCTGTGTACTGAATCCAGCTTTTTCCTGTTTTCAGCCAGGACCCAGACAGGGGAGTTGATTAGGAGTGGTTCCTCTGTGGAGGTTACCTTTTGTGCTTTTAACCTTTTGGTTTCTGCTATTTTAGCTTTGAGGTGTATGTGCTGTAGTGCTGGTGCTTGTTCTACTGTAGGAGGTTTTCCCAGGGGATCTCCACACATGGTTGGTTATTGCAGGTGACTATCTCTGGTTTGTATCTGTATATTAGTTCAAACAGTGAGTAGCCTGTCCCTTAGTTGGTGTGTACCAAGATACTAATAATGTGACAGAAATTGCAGGATATTATGAAGCCGTTTCTAAGTGATGGGGAGTTACCACCCAAATCCACATATAATTAATGATTAACCACCAACGTGGCTTCAAATGTCTTTTTGGAAAATTTCCAATTGTAATACCAGGATTAAGCAGAACAAATAATCCTAACCAAAGTAGCCCAAGATAAATGGCCTGAGACAACATCAACAAATCTTCAGAGTAAAATTCTGGACATTGGGAGGCTACACAATTTTCAATTTCAAGAATGGGGGGAGGAGCTGCAAAATTGGCTGGCACCAACAACAAAGTTCTGACTGCAGGACCCCATCTTCCAGAAATGATTCTGTTGAGAATCAGATTGTACAAAATAAATTGTAACAACTCAACCACAGGATGCTTTTTTTAAAAGTAAATTAGAACTTGGGATAAATGATTTTTATTGAGTAAAATTTTGGGAGGACTCAACTCTTAGAATTGAAACAGTCAAAATTATTCAATATATATCAGAAAAATTGTCTAAGCAATACCACCTGAGTCTTGACCTCCTATTCCTTCCACATTGTCAAGTAAGTATCTGATACAGGTTGCAAAGAACCCTTGTGTGACTAGTTTCTGACAACCATGCTGATTGACAAGCTCATATTGGATGACCCTCAAATTACTCCAATTTATCAATGTCAATTTGAAAAGGGGAACTGGTTTCAGCTGACAGACTGGAGCAGCCATAACCCATTTTTGATTGACCGTTTGATTTAAATCTGTTTTCTTGGTTAATTTTGATAAAGGTTTTCTGGCTTTTTGAGCCTTCTTGCTTAGGCAGATAATACCCGGCATGATGGAACCTACCGTGACAAATAATGCATATTTCATGTATAGTGGCCATGTGTCTTTGGCTTTATAATACACTATTTTCCTGAGGGTTCTGATGAGGTTGCTGTTTAGGCATTCCACTCTGCCGTTGGCCTGTAGGGCAAGGTTGTGGAATGCTTGATATTTTTTGATTTAAAATAATTGTTTTCTATGTGTCCTGATAGTTCTGTGACTCCATCTGTTATGATGTAGTCTGGAGTTCTGTAGTCAGCTAATATTGTCTTATTGATGAAGCAGTTTATTGTTTCTGCTTTGTGGTCTTTATTTTTCCAGCAGATAGGCCAATGTATAGTAAAGTCAATGGCTACAATTAGAAAGTGTTGTTTAGTTTTCACTTCTGCAAAGGGTCTCACCACGTTCAGCCCCCAAACCTTGAATGGTTCAGGGTCTAGTACTGAATTAACTGTTGGTTATAGAGCCTTGGTGCTTGCGTATTTCTCATACACTGTGAATTTTTTTAGAACATCAATTCTGTCTTGTTTAATATTGGGCCACCATACTATTTCTTTTAAAGTGAGGTATATGTTATTAGCCTTTGTGTGTCCTAGTAGGTGGTGATGTCTTAGGATAGTGTTGACCCTTTTTGTAAGTGGAATATATGGGATGTGTTTATCTTTAATGATGTGGTACACTGTAACGTTTGATACATGGAAGTGTTTTCATTCCCTACTAATGTATCATGGGTTAGTTGATGTGTTGAGGGGTCTTTCCCTTTATTCTTGTATTAGGTGTTATATAGGTTAGGCCAGTCAGGGTCCAGGTGGTCAGGATGATCATCTCTTGGCTGAAATAGACTAAAGAGAGCATCAGCTCTGCCCCCCTTTTATATTGGATGTCCAAATTGAGCTGCTCCAGCAGGGACATCCATTTGGCTTGTTGCCTTGAAAGTGTGTTCTGGGTTTTGAAATAGATTAAGGGTTTATGATCAGTTAGTACTTGGACGTTTAAATGTCCTTCTAGATAAGATTTCATTTCTTGAATGCATGGTATATTGATAGCAATCCCTTATTCTATATTGGGTACCTCTTATCAGTGTTAAATATTTTCCTACTTTTGTAACTTGCTTGCAGGAATTCTTGCTGTCCTAGCTGGAAGATGCGTAGTACTGCGCCAATGGCGGTGTTGCTGGCATTCAACTCAAGCTTGTAGCACATGTTGTCATTTGGGTATTGTAAGATTAGCGCTTTGATCAGAGCTTGTTTTAACTGTTGGAAATTCTTGTTACATTCTGGTCTCCAGATGAATTTCTTTTTGGCATTACCCTTGCTTAGGTCATTAATTAATGTGGTTAGTTTCCCACAGTCATTGATGTATTTCCTTAGGTAAGCTGCCATTCCAAGAAAGCATCTAACTTGTTTAAAGGAGGTGGGGTGTTGCATGTTATTTATGGCTTTTATTTTATCTAGATCTGCTTTGATACCACCATCAGAGACAATGTGGCCCAGGAACAAGAGTTCCTTTTCCATAAATTGGCACTTGCTAGGCTTTGCATAGAGTTTATGTTTTGCATGTCAATTGAGTGTCTTGTGGACATGTGTGAGGTGTTCCTCTTTTGTTTTTGAGAATATGGTAATATCTTCAAGGTAGCATAATATATTTGAGAGACTGTTTAGTGCTTGATTCATCATAGTGAAAAACTTTGTGAGAGCGTTGATTATCCCAAAAATCATTTATTCAAGTTGCCCAGACATTTCTGAATGGTAAACAAGCCCATAGGGCCAAAAGAAATAATCAAAAAATGTCATAAATAAAAAAGAAGAGGGCAAGGAAACCTGCAGAGCAGGGGGGAAACCTTGGGTTGTGGAGGAAGATTGTGAAGGGGTAGAGTGCTTTGAGCTATATATCCCATTTTTTTGAGGGATTGTAACTTTAAGGAATTTTTTTGGATAGTGGGTCTTGTCAAATCCAGATTGAATTGTTATTGATCCCAAAATAAACCAGGCCAAAAGTTGCTTGGGCCTTCTGCCTGCATTTTTTTGTTGTGCAATCAAATTCTGTATATGCAGCCAGTGGTGTGCATGTGGTTTAGGAGGGTTGAGCTTTAGGCTAGAGCCACTTTTGTGGACCATAGCCATAGAGCTATTGAGTACTGTAAATTCATAGCCTAAATGTAAAAAGGCAGGATTGTCAAATCCTTGGTCCAAATTTCAAATCACTTTTGCAGGATGGCCTTTTTTAATTAAATTGATTTTTCTGTACATTTATTTGAATTTTTAAAAATGTGGGAAATCATAGACACTTTGCAAATTTCAAGTCAAACTGCATATTCCCAATGGAAAAAATGAATTAACTGGAGTCAGATTTGAAGCATTCAAATTCATCAACCAATTTTCATTAAGTTTACTATGTTTTTTGGAATTGCGGGATTTTCAAATCCAAGAACCAAATTTAAAATCACTTTTGAATGTCACTAGTAACTCAGATATTAATTGCAGGAACTGGAATCTAAATTTAATGTACAGTAAGCACACTAGGAAACACCAAACCAAATCAAGAAGATTGACCACAACTAAAATCAAATGAAAAATTCAATCTTGATAACCATGTTTATACATAAAAAGTTATTAAACTTCAAAAGTATCCAAACCCAGAAAGTATACAATAAAATACACTTCAAATTATGGATATAGAAATTCTTTTACCATTAAAGGCTAAATAAAGAGAAAATACCTACTCACTACTCACTACTAAACCAAAAACTTAAATAAATACATATTTAATCTAAAATATATTTTTTATTTTATTTTTATGGTCCAACAATCACATTCCCAACCAGCTCCTGCACCAGCCCGCAGGGCAGCCTGTCCACAAGGGCGTCTCAGAGGGTCCAAAAATAGACTCAGAACCCAACTCAAGGGGAGTAATGCCGACACACAGGCCTCCCAGAGCGTCAGCACCAGCCAACCACCTCCCGCGCCACAAGCCAGAACAACCAGCTTAAATCCTAGACAGAAGCCGCTCTCAAGGCCTGCCACCAAAGTCTCCTATAACAGGGTCACTGGGAACACTGAGGTTACTTACACCTCCACCGTGTACCCAGTTGTCACCTGGCCCCGCGCTCTTGATCCAAGAGTTGCCTCTTTCTGCCCCTGCGTTTTTGATACCTCCTATGAGCCATCTGCACCTACTGTGTATTCAATCATTGACAGCACCACCACAAGCAAATATGATCCCACCTTCTACACAAAGGTCCCCATCTCCTGTGTCAAGCCTGCTAGCCAGGATTCTGTGGTATCTGCCAAGGGCCAGTGTCAGTTGACAGATAGTGAGCGTGAAGCTCTCCTCAACTTCTTAAACATGGGAATGGCAGTTTGGGATATTGTGTCCCAATTTGGTATCACAGTCAGATATATTGGCAAAATCAACAAAAAGTACAGTGACACCAGGTGAATGGCCAAATCCACCAAGGCTAAGCAGCAGACCAACCTTCTTCAGCCCATTCATTTTGAGGCAATCAGGCAGTGGGTAACCATGAATTGCCACCTGGACACGCTTGCTATCCAATCAATGTTGGCCACAGAGTTTGGGCTTTCTGTCTCCAAAACCCTTGTTTACAAAGCAATGGTTGATTTGGGCTTCTCCTGGAAAGTACTGGGAGTTTTGCTGTATAACAGAAATAGCAACAAGACAATTGAGGATTGACACATTTATGCTGAGACCTATGTGGCTCTTAAGAAGACTGGTAATGTCCTGTTCTTTTACATTGACAAATTGTTGTTTTCCTCCTCACTCAGGTCTAGGCATGGGTGTTTTGAGAAGGGGTCTAAGGATGGTGTAGCACATTGTGCAGCTGTCAGTTCCCAGACCTATTCAATGGTTGTGCTTCTTGGTCCTTGCAGTTTGGATCAATACCAAATGATTAAAGGCTCCCATAACAGCAGGACTTTTCTCAATTTTCTCCAAACTGTCAAGGAGTACCTCCAGATCAATTATTGCAGTATAACCAACATTTTTGTGATTGATAATGTTGGTCTCCACAAAGTGAATCAGGTTGTTTTAAAGTTCCCACCCAATGACAAGAATAGCCATTCCTCCAACCACCGCCTTTCTGATTGTCCAATGAGACTCCTCTTCCTCCTCCATATTCTCCATTACTTAACCCAATTGAGGAGGTCTTTGGATGGATCAAGAATAAGGTTAAGGCAGGGCTTCAACAGGACACCAAAGATCTCTTCAACATTCTTGAGGTCATCCAATTTGCAATGCCACCCAATGTGGTAGCGCTTTTTACAAGCACTCCAAATCATTCATCCCTAAAGCTCTCAACTCTGAGCCAATCAGATAAATGGGCACTCTGGATTTTATTTGTTTTTATTTTTATTTATTGTGTTTTTATTAGGACTCAAAAATTATTATTTATATATAATGATTTGATGTTGAATTGTATTATAGACATAAAAATACATACAAAAGTTAAGTAAAATTAATTATACTAGATATAGAGACACATATTTTTATTATAATGTACCAAATATTGGATTGACTGTAGAGCTAACAAATAAATAAATTAAAAAAGAAGGAAATAGATTCTTTTTATTTAAATAATTGTGAACCCTTTTAAGTACTTTGGCTTTTTTAAGCCACAAATTGGACCTTGCAAGTCATCATCTGACCTTATTGATTTAGTGCTACTATAGCCACACAACACAAAAACCAATGATTTTCATGTATCTCTTATTAATTAGTACTTATGACGCAGATTAAGTATAGAAAATCCATTTATCAAATCATATTACAAGGGAAAAGTAATTTGAGTTCTAAACAATCACTTGTTTAAAACAAAAGTGGAGCTGGCAGCTTGATGCGGATAAATTCAGCTCTCATTGTTTAACTACCTAATATATGAACCCATACTTGACAAGCAACTAAATAAACACATTTTTAAATCATATTTTATTATTTCATGTGTTCACTTACTAGAACTACTGTATTATAATATATTTAGATATATTACTATTATAATTTAAATATTATAATTTTTAAATTTAAAAATTTATATATTAAAATTTAAAATAAAAATAAAAAATAAATTGCAAGAGAATATTATTTATTAAGGGGATGCTAATTGCAAAGTGGAATGCAATTATTCTGGGGTATTATACCCTGAAATCAAATTCTCTGCTAATGCGTCTAATTAGAACCATGTACTCTTTTGTATGTGGTGGATAACTCTGGATGCAATTGCAAGAGGAGTGGCGCTCAGCACCCTGGTAGTTGCTGAACACTTAATAAAAGGAAATTGGGCAAGAAAATTGATTAATATGTTCTTTTTGGGAGGCACATAGTAACCATACAACAATGCTAATGTAAAAGAGTTGTACAGGACGTGCTCAACTGTCCTGTACCCCTGCATTGTCTTCTGTTGTTCTAGTGCTAATTGACATATGTTTATTTGAATTGGTATGTCCTACAAATTTTTAAAATTTGTTTTTAATATGCAGTGCAACAGTATTCCTAGGTATACAGTGATGTGAATCCTTTGTGTGGTATATTTTTTTGGAGAACATGCATATTTTTTTGTATATTTGAACTAATCTGTTGATATAGGACATGTTGCTGAACTTGAAGATGGTTCTGGGGGCACCTGGCTTGTATCTGCCCCCCATGCCTCAGCAAAAAAATAAATAAAGGCTTGAACTTATTCACAAGGACTGTGTCCCCAAATTTATTTGATAATTCTTTAGACACTTTGTTGAAAATTCCAGTTCTGAGATATTCTGATCCTATTTGAAAGTCTTTTTTTAGTTTTTTATATTCATTTATATTTACAAATGGGAATTGTTCACAACATTTGTAAATATATTCATCAAAATTCATCTTGATATCCCTTTGTTTTTCATTCATTTCCTTAAAGTTGATTGTTCTGCCTAGCTTGTATGCTTCCCTAACCCATGGTGAGCACCCTGCAGATGCCAAGTATTCCTTTTCCTATGCTTCCCTATTTTTAAATTCATTCATGTTCATTTAAATTATTTTATTGATTTCATTTTGATTTATTTGTTTTACAGGGGCTACCAATGATTGGTAACCCCAGTAAAACCAACTGGGTGTAAAGGCCACCACTTCAGTAACCTTGTTCTCATTTCTTGTTATAACTAAAGTAAGTTTAAGTAAAACATAAATAAACCTACTAATTGTTTCTCCTGCGGCCCCCTCAGCCACAGGCACCCCTTCAGCAAACTTCATAAGTGTTGCCTGCTCTTCATTTGATTTCCTGGGCTTGATCTTCCTTATTTTCTGTGCTACTTGTGCTTTCTCTTGATTTTCATTTGATAAATGTTCATTTTTTCTTGTGGTGCTTTTGCTTCTTGATTGTGTTTTTTTCATCTGTTTCCATTTGATCAGTTTCCACTTCATTTGTGTTAATTTCCTTTGAAAGTTCAGTTCCTTCAATTAGCTTGATTTTCTTATTGTTTTCTTTGGCCCCTTGCCAGAACTCTCACAAATTTTAGGCTGTATCATTGAACTTCAGAATTGATAAAAAAACTTCTCTGTAGATTAATTAACGCTTCTTTGTTCTTTTCATCTACATTATTTCCCAATTTATTTAGAGCATCTTCTTTTGACTAGATTAGTAGCTGGCCCCCGTTGCCCAGCTTTCCTGTTACTAGTTCCCTAACATTTTTTTATTTCAATAAACTTTTTCAGGTGTGCTTCTAATTCCTTTATCAAGTTGTAGATATTTGACATATTATTTGAATTACATCAAAAAACTGGTTTTTATAGTACTACCTTCAGCGCATGAATATTTTCATTAACAATAATTAATTAAGTACCACAAATGTAAATTATATTAGTATATTGCAATTAGACATCAACTCAAGATATTTAGATATTATGTGCATAACTCAATACATCTTATATAATATAATTCATTTTAAAAAAGGCCTTTTTCATTGTGATTTATATAAATGGACTGTGTTTATATTAAGTTGCCATTAACACTTAGTACAAATATTGATACAGTGCATTTTACAGCCTGTATATTTACCTATTGATAATAGCTCTATAAACATTTTAGTCAGATTTTGTGAGGTAATAATAATGTAATGGGGTAATAAGCATTAATTTATTAACCCATTACATTATTATTACCTCACAAAATCTGACTAAAAAGTTTTGTTGCAACTGAACCAATGAGGATTCAGTATTTGGAATTGGGGAAGACAACAGTCCAATAGAAAGGGAAGAATAATAAGAATAAGGTATTGTTTATTGTAGAATACTGTGATTAATATACCATATGGGGAAAGCCACAAGACCACACGGGGGTGGCATGGTGGGAAGTTCCATGTAAGGTTTGAAGCTGAGGAATAACTTGTGCGGGGATCAGCAAGTCAAATTGGTAACGCTCCTAATTAGGATGAAGTACCCGCCATTTGATATTGCCATCAGATTAATCCATGTTGTTAGATACGTCAAGGGGCAACTCATTGAGCGCCCCCTGTGTATTGTAAGATATGTTAGCAGGAAAGTCTGGAAACTTGGTTACAACACCCCCCTTGCCCCCTGCTTGTTGCCAGACACCAAGACTGAAGTCTGCAGAAGGTCTGGGAAGGTCTGAACATACAGCCTTTATGTGGGGATGGCGCGGCAGGGGCGCAAGCAATCATGATGAAGCTTCTTGGTATTCCCTTGGGCGTCTTTGAGTTGATAGGTATGATTGTCATAGACAGCAGCTATCTTGAAGGGCCCTAGGTGGTTGGGCTCTAACTTGGCAGAGTTGGGGTTGAGAGTGTAGACGGGGTCACCTATGGCGTATATAGCTTTGAGGTGCTTTGTCCCTCCCTCAATTTGCTTGTGTTTAATTTCCTGGGCTTTGGCACGCCACTGGTCTAGGAAAGGGGTTGTTAATAGGGGAGGCTTGTTGGGAACCCTGGACCGTAGCTTTCCCTGTTCCACTTCTGTCAGACTATCAGGCATCCCAAAGGACAGGGTGCTGGGGCTGAACCCTGTGCTCCTGTTGATTCTTGCTTGCAGGATAAGTAGAGCGGTGGACAGGTGTTCAGTCCATGCAGTGTTGGGGTGCTCTTGTGAGAGCTTGGTAATCAGTTGAACCAGTGAGCCGTTTAATTGTTCCACATGTTTATTGGCTTGATGATGGTAGGGGGTCATAACTATACGTTGGAGTGTGTTCTTGGCGCATATGCCTTCATGACATGTCCAACAAGTTTGGGGCCACCATTTGTGATGAGACGTTTGGGTTGCCCAAAGCGGGCCACAATTTCCTTGCTAATGAAGCAGGTGATGGTGGTGGTGGTGTGGTTAGTTGTTGCCCAGGCCACTGGCCAGTGAGTGAAGTAGTTGATGGCAGTGATAATGTATTTCTTCCCCAGTCTGTCTTTGGGGAGTGGCCCCACAATGTCAAGGGCCCACTTCTCAAAGGGTTCCATGGCCTTGATGGGCAGGACAGACTTGGGGGGTGCAGGTTTGGACGTGTTCTTTTTACACAGCATGCACGTTTTGAGGAGGTCCAAGATGTCTTGATGCATGCACGGTCACCAAACCTTCCATTTCATGATCTTGAAGAGGTTACGCCTTCTGATGTACCCAGGGTTTGGTGGTAGTGCAATATTGTGTCACCTTGTTGAGTGGTGGGAATGTAAGGCGTCTTCTCACCTGTCTCTGCCCAACAGCAGACATTATCAGCATTGGTGGTGAACTGACTCTCGTTGTCCTTCAACTTAGAGATGGTTGCCAAGTTAAGGCCCACATAGCAAGTTGCCTCAGGGCGGAGGTATAGCATGGGCCAATTGGGGTCCAAACCATTATCCCCCGTGATGGATGCTACGTAGAGTCGCAAAAGGGTGTCAGCTGTGACAAGTTCCTTCCCAGGCTTGTACTCAATGCACAACTGGTAAGGGGATAGACGCTCAACCCATCCTGCTTGGCGGCGTGTCAAGTGGGACTGTGTGTTGAATTACTGAAGTGACTTGTGGTCTGTCAGAACACGGAGTGAGAAGGTAGCACCTTCCAGGTAACAGCACCACTTCTCAACGCAGTGCACAATTGCTGCCAGTTCTTTATCATGGATGGGATAGCGTTGCTCCAAGTTGGTAAGTTTCCTGGACTCATACGCCATGGGAAGGAAGACAACATTGTCAGTTTCTACCCTTAGCACGCCCCCTATGGCCCTGTCAGAGGCATTGGTCTCAAGTTTTTACTGACAGTTTCAATTGGGGAACTGCAGTACTGGTGCTATTGTGAGTCTTTGTTTCAACAGTTCAAAGGCTCAATCTCTGACAGGGGTCCAATGGAAGCGCTGTTTGGTGTTGAGGAGCTCAGTGAGAGGTGCAATTAGTTCCCCACAATTGTGAATGAACTTGCGCACGTAGGCAACCATGCCTAAGAATGTCTGCACCTGGCCTACATCAGTAGGGGATGGCATGCTGGTGATTGCCTTGATTTTGGCAGGTTCAGGCTTTATCCCTTAGGCAGAGATGGTGTGCCCAAGGAATAACAGCTCTGACTTGAGGAACTTGCATTTGGAGGGTTTAGCTTTTAGCTGGTTTTTCCAAAGGGTGTCAAGGACAGCACGGAGGTGTTGGAGATGTGTGGTTTGATCTTGACTGAAGACAATAATGTTGTCAAGGTACACAACTACACATTTTCCAATAAATTCCTCAAATGCTTTGTTCATCAATATGGCAAAGGTGGAAGGAGTGTTGGTCATTCCAAAGTTCATAACACAAGACTCAAACAACCTGTAGCGTGTGCAAAAGCAGTTTTTGCCTCATCCCCTGGTGCAATGTAGACCTGGTTGTACCCCGCAGTGAGATCAATCTTGCTAAAGACTTTCACACCTGCAAGTGTATCAAAAAGGTTGTCAATCAGCAGCAGGGGGTACTTATTCTTGACAGTCACCTCATTTAAGGCGCAATAGTCTATGACCAGGCAAAGAGACCATCCTTTTTGGCTATGAAGAAGACAGCCTCCCTGTATGGAGAGAGCAAGGGACAAATGAAGCCCTTATCAAGTGCGTCCACAAGGTGTTGGAGGAGGGTCTCATCTTCCTTTGGTGTAAGACAGTATAATGATTGTGCTTTAGGTAACAATCCTTGAAGTTGTACAGCGTTCTGGATCTCCCAGGGAGGAGGTAGTTGTTCAAGTTTTTCACTGAACACGTCCTTGTACTCCTCAAGGAGTGCAGCAAGCGCTGGTGGTGATGAAGAGGTCAAGGGAGGGACTGCAGATGATTCAGCGCAGATAACTTCAACTGAGCATTGATTAAAGTCTAGTTCCCCCCCTTGAATTTGTATGAGCCTATCTCTGTTATTCTGAAAAACACAGTATCATGGAGTAACATGCTCATTTCCATAGGGTAGATCTGGAACCCCACCCCATTTCTATTGAGGGTAATGATAGAGGTATCCCAGTCAATATAGGGACGGTTGTGCCAAAGCCAGTCAAGGCCAGCAATTATGTCGTGGCTGAGCCCGGCTATGATTGGCCCAGAGAGCTTAACCTGGATGTTCCCCATTCTCACAGAGAAGGGTACCATCTTGTGGGTGATTGCAACTCTGCGGGAGTCAGCTACTTGTACTGCCTTGAACCTGCTGGGCACTTGGTCCAGTTGTTGGGAGTCGGCAAACACCTGGTTCACCATAGTGTGGTTGGCCCCAGTATCTACCAGTAATTTGTGGGTGTTCTCACGGAAACAGAAGGGATAGGACAAGTGTGTTACTTTATTAGTAGGAGTGACTTGCTTATAGTATGGGATTGTTGCTGTGGACTTGGAAGACGTCCAGGGTTTCAACTTCATGGATGTTGTAGTCACAGGGGTTTTTTGAGAGCAAGGATTGAGAGGATGGGTCAGGTGGGGTTGTAGGGCCTCTTGTTGCTATAAACCCCAGGCTTTTCCCTGATCCTTGATCTGCACTAGCTGGAGCTCCCCCTTGCGGGGGTGTTTAGTCCCATTATCCTGCTGACAGGGCTGGCAGTGGCCCACTTGATTGTGGCCATTGCCAGGTGTTGTACACGGTTGGGATTGAGCTTCACTGGTATGATGGAAGCCCATTGAAGCCTGGTTGTTAGCCTCCACAATGGCCTTGTAGCAGTCATCAATGGAGGTATAACAACCTATGGGGACCCACTTGCAGATATGGGGTTTTAACCCATTGATTATGAAAGTGAGTAGCATTGCATTTCCGTCAGTCACAGTTTTGGGGGCGGCAGCAAGAGCTTGTTTCCAGGTAGCAAGGTACTCAGGAACAGACCCAGTTTGTTTGATTGATAGAAGAGGAGTCCCCACAACAATGGGGGAGAAGGTTTTGCTGTAGCAGGACTTGGCAGCGTCTCAGAATGCCGCCCAGGTAACGTCAAGTTCCTGACTGGCCCAGTTGGTGAACCACACAGCAGCAGGCCCCGTGAGGTGACCAGATGCAGTGGCAACCCACATGGGCTCAGGAACCTGACAGATACGGAGGAAGGTTTCAGTATATTGGAGCCAACTGATAATGTTGTCCCCCTTGACCCCGCAAAGGATTCTAGCTGAAGGTTGAGCATGCGTTGGGACAGGTTCAACTAGGGTGGGGTGACGCTGGCGTCACGCTGCCTGAGGCGGAGCCAATTGTACACGCTTGTGAGAACTAGCTGGTCTTGATAGATGACGTACCCGTTGGGGATTGGCAGGAAAGTTTCTTGTTGGGGAATAGCCATACAGCCCGTACTCTGTCCTTTCTTAGGGGGAATTTTGTTTTAGGTAGGTTGTCAACCTAGTGCTGCTACCATTGTTGCAACTGAACCAATGAGGATTCAGTATTTGGGATTGGGGAAGACAACAGTCCAATAGAAAGATATAATAATAAGAATAAGGTATTGTTTATTGTAGAATACTGTGATTAATATACTATATGGGGAAAGCCACAAGGCCACAGGGGGTGACATAGTGGGAAGTTCCATGTAAGGTTTGAAGCCAAGGAATCACTTGTGTGGGGATCAGCAAGTCAAATTGGTAATGCTCCTAATTAGGATGAAGTACCCACCATTTGATATTGCCATCAGATTAATCCATGTTGTTAGATACGTCAAGGGGCAACTCATTGAGCGCCCCCTGTGTATTGTAAGATACGTTAGCAGGCAAGTCTGGAAACTCTGTTGCAACAGTTTAAAAAATATTTATTAATAGGTAAATATGTAGGCTGTAAAATGCACTGTATCAATATTTGTACTAAGTGTTAATGACACCTTAATATAACCACAGTCTATTTATATAAATTACAATGAAAAATGCCTTGTTTACAATGAATTTTATTATATAAGATGCATTGAGTTATGCACATAATATCTAAATATCAATAGTTAACATCTAATTGCAATATTCCAATTTAACATTTACATTTTTGGTCCTTAATTTATTATTGTTAATGAAAAATATTAATTCAAATAATCATATGTTACCACATCAAATGTACAACATTTTATTAATTATGAGGAATGTCAATAATAAAAAATATATTGTTAATTGTGAATTGGAAGAAATAATATCAATTTTAATAAGTTGTCACAAAGAAAGATTTTATTTTACTCATCAAAGGACAAGTATGGGAGAGAATGGGCAGAATGTACTTCACCATTGTGGTACTCTTACTACATTGATGGGGGATATTCTAAGGGCTGGTCAGTAGCCTTTGTACTTTACAATTGGAAACCAGAAAAGTAGTTGGTAGTACAAAAGCGTCCAGGCCAAGAGAATGACAAAGGGTTTAGAGTAGTGGCAACAGCAACTACTCAAAAGCAAATCCTCAACAAGTGACTTCTAGTCAAGCTTAATTGGTAATGTAGTCAATGGGAGGAGACTAGCCTTTGCAGTTATTAGATTATACACTCAACAAAGTATTCAATGGTATAGCTAATATAAGGGGGGATATAACGTAAATTTTATTGAGAAAAGGGAGAGGGGTTTATATACCACAACTTACTTGATAACTCAAGGTAAGTTGGTCATTGCTTGGGGGTTAAAGAGGGGGAAATGAATGTCAAACCATTAGTGATCAACACAACAATCAAGGAAGGATGGAAACAGCCCCAGTGGCATGAGGGGGTTGCAGAGGCTCAAGGATGGAGAAGTTGGTTGGTTGCAACTGCAGTTGGTGAACTGTATTAATTGTTAGAATTAACGTCCAGTTGGTGAAGTCCTAATTTGGAACCAAAGCAGGTGGATAAGCAATCCAGAAGCAAGTTGGTGGAGTCCCAATCTGAGGGCCAGGGTGGATGAGTAATTTGGAAGCTAGTCAGACTTGTATGATGATCCAACAGATAGTATAAATCATAATCATCAAGAACAACTACTATATTAGAAGGGAGATCAGGATCCTATTACAATCAGAAAGTACCCAATGATGATCATAATTAAAGCAACCAACTGGTGATGAGTTTCACCACACATTCCCTCACATAAATAGACTATAAATGTGGAAATTCACAGAGCCTTATCAACAAAATGTAGTACATCAAGAAACTTGTTGCAGACCTGGTAACCAAGCAATCAGCTGTGGCTGAGGAAAACAAAGCAATTACAAAGGGCCTGATCAAAGTATCTAACATGATGGATGACTATGCCAAGGAGATGGAGAAATTGGAACATTTCCAACATCAAATAACCTCCATTGCTAGTGGTAGCCAGCGAGCGCGTTCAATGAGTACTTCCAGTAACTATCAGAAGGCAACCAACGTCAACAAGTAGCAAAAACCAGCAGAGTAAACCAAAAAGAAGCCTCAAATCTTGTTACATAAACCAGTGGCTCCTGTTACCAAAAAAGAGAAGGAGAAGGAGAAGCTTTTCAATCAGCAAGATTCCACTGAGGAGACACTCCTGAATATTTGTAAAGAGGTGTCAGCCTTCAAGAAGCTGGTCAATGGAAGAACATCCAAGAAACAAACTAAGGCACTGAACCCTAGCACAGTGAAACCAATACCTGAGGTAACAACAACAACTAATTGTTTTCTAATCTTCTTTAGGACACTGACATGGGGTACACAGTACCCATGGATTTTAACAGCAACATAGCTTGGCTAGGATCATCCTGGAAAGAACTTTTTGAGGCGTTCAAGGTTGAATTTCCTGATGGCAAGACACCAATTCCTCTTTTGCGTTGTATGGAGAATACTGCCTTGTTGGCTGAGCAACAGTTGTACAAGGTGGAACTAGATCAATTCCTTCAGGAAGCAACTGATTTAGACGTAAGTCAGGAGGAACAAGAGAAAATCTTGGCAATCTGTTGCCCTGTGGCTCTCAGCTGGGCTTTTCCAGGCAAGTATCATACGGCTTCTCAGGTGATCTCTCTCCAGAACAGAGTAGGAAAGTGTCGTCCTGCGGAATACCAAGAGTTATTCTTTATTACCTTGTCCCAGGAAGCTAACTTCTTGTATGGCCAGTCAATGGGATTCTTGTATCTCCTTACCTTAGAGATGCTATTTGAAGTGACTCATGAAAAGGACTTGTTGGCCAAGGAAATTCCTGATGTAACAAAGTTACAACTCACAGAGTTCTTAAACAGCTGGTTAGCTAATGGGCCTCAATCATAATTCCTGGCCAGTCTTGGGCTCTTGATCTTTGGACTCTTTGGTTCTGATTTTGATGTGGCGCGTCTGGATCAAGTCAAGTTCCCTGATTTTCTGAACTTCTTTAAGGTTGGCTCTAGTCATTCTCTGGAAGCCAATGTTGTCAGTAAAGCAGTGTCAGTCATGCATCATCTTTGAGATGTGCTTTATTCCCTTGGGTTTGTTGTTTCTCTCAAATAAGCAATGTGCAATAAAGCTCTTCTCTCTTTTCAATTTTTTTATGTTTTTCTTTGGTTTTGTCCTTAAAATTGAATTAAGGGCATGGTATAAAATAGAAAATAGAGGTAATAAAAACTAGGTAAGGGAAGGGCAAACCCTAAACCTTAGCTAGAGGTCCAGCCAGTCTTGGAGAGTTGGCTGGACATCCTTTTAGGAATTTAGCATGGACACAATTTGATAAGTTGTCCTGAAGTTAAATCCTTAAGGTTGTAGACATCATAGCCTACTTTGGCAATGACTTCACATGGGTCAGTCCATAAGCTATCTAGCTTGTTCCGTGGCTTGTGGAGTTGTTGGTACATAAGAACTGGATCACCAACTTGAAACTTGGGGAGGGCTGGTAGGTTCACTTGGTCTTGCAAGTAGCTTTTAACTCAATATTCCTTTAGACTTTTGAACGCTTGGGACTGGGTCTTCATTACTTGTTGGGTCAAGAGATTCAGTTGTTGAGAGTATGTAGATTCACTACAGTTGGCGTTCAATGGTACCAAGTGCATAGGAAGTCCAGGTTGTTGGCCATATAGCATTTTGAATGGGCTTACACCAGTTCTAAAGTGTACAGTGAATTGGTATGCCATGACGGCTGCACCTAGATGCATATCCTATGAAGAAGGCCAATCATGTGCTAGTTTATTCAGTATCCTAACTAGAGTTCCATTAACACTCTCAACAGCTCCATTTGTCTTGGGTCAATAGGGCGCTAAAGAGGTACTCTGGATTCCCATTAGATCATGTAACTGAGGTAATATAGTCTTTCCAAAGTTGGTTCCATTGTTGGTTAAGATTGTAGCAGGACAACCATGTTGTGCAATGATCTCTTGAAGTACAAACTTAGCAGTCTGTAAAGAGTTGGCAGAAGCAACAGGTCGTACTTTGACCCACTTGGTTAAGTGATCTATGGCAACTATGATGTACTTCAGTTTTCCTGGACCAGCGCTGGGGAGTGGTCTGACAACAACAATTGACACATTCTGGAGAGCATATCCAGGTAGAATGAATTGATAAGAGTTTTGGATGGGGTTTTCTCTAAACCTAGTGCACTGGAGACATTTGTTGACATATTCTGTAATGTCAGTGGTCATATTTTCCCAATAGACGTATTCTGATATTGTTTTCATCATTTGTTGTATCCCAGTGTGGCCTAATTGTTGGTGGAAGTCATCAAAGCAAGCAAGTTGGTTGGTGGGACAAATATAGGGGAGAGTGGTACCCTTATAAATATTTAAAAGCTTACCATCCTTTATGAATGTGTGTTGACTTAGTCATTG
Organism: Entomophthora muscae; assembly: GCA_014839935.2. Taxonomy (NCBI): domain Eukaryota; kingdom Fungi; phylum Entomophthoromycota; class Entomophthoromycetes; order Entomophthorales; family Entomophthoraceae; genus Entomophthora; species Entomophthora muscae. Next base: position 313,511 of record QTSX02002169.1, on the reverse strand, counting down.
GAGCGTCCTTTTCACTTTCTCTTCTAGGGAACTCCATTGGTCTGATCAACTGATCAACTCATAAAGATTATCAAGGTCCTCTCCTAATGCAGCAACAATTGGTAGTTGGGATAGGACATTGGCATTTCCATGTTTGATTCCTGGTCAATGGACAATGTCAAAGTTTTGTAGCTTGGCAGCCCATCTTGCTAGTCTGCCTTCTGGATCTTTCATCTTTCTTAGCCATACTAGAATTGAATAGTTGGTGACTACTGCAAAGTGTTTTCCATGTACATAAGGTCAACACTCTTTGATAGCATACAGAACAGCTAGGCATTCATGTTCAATAGTTCTATAGTTCTGTTCATGCTTATTGATAGTTCTTGAGAAGTAAGCAACTGGATGTTCCTTGCCTTTGTTGTTGGTCTGAGACAGGACAGCACTGATTGCAACATTGGAAGCGTCAGTGTGCAGAGCAAAAGGCTTGGAATAATCTGGGTACGCTAACAGAGGATTAGTTGTCAACAGGTCTTTCAAGGATTGAAATGCTTCTTCACATTCTTTGGTCCAATTGAAATCGGTGGAAGTTTTCAACAGATGAAAGAGTGGTTGGGCTATTTTGGCAAAGTTAGGAATGAATCAGAAATAGTAACCTGCCATGCCTAGGATTACTTGAACTCCTTTCATGTCTGTGGAGGAAGGCATCTGGGCTATGGCTGACGTCTTGGCTGGGATTGGTCTGATTCCTTTGCTGGAGATGACATGACTCAAAAATTACAAATGTTTCTTAAAGAAAGAGCACTTGGAAGGTTTGAGTTTCAACCCTTTCTTCTGAAGCCTTATGAAGACTTCCTTCAAGTGGCTAAGATGTTCATCAAATGTCTTAGAGAAAACGTTTATGCCGTCCAAGTAGATGAGGACACAACTTAGTTTAAGGCTGGCAAATGTACTATCCATGAGTTGTTGAAAGGTAGATGGTGTGTTTTCTAATCCTTGGGGCATTCTAGTTGGTTGGTACAATCCTGCTGCTGTTATTAGGGCGCATTTTTATTGATCCTCTTTGGCTATTGGTACTTCCCAGTAACCAGAAACCAAGTCCATTGCTGAGAAGAAACGTGCTCTGCCTAGTCAATCCAGTGTCTTGTCAATACGTGGCAGAGGGTGTTTGTCTTTCTTGGTTATCTGATTCAACTGTTGGTAGTTGATGACAACTCAGTTTGTGCCATCTTTCTTCTTAACTAGAAAGAGAGAGGAAGCCCAGGGACTATTTGATGGTTTTAGAAGACCAGCGCTTAGCAGTCGTTGAACTTCTTCACCAATTATTGTATTGTCCTTGGGTGATTGACAATATGATCTTTGATAGATAGGAGCTGAATCACCAATGTTGATTTTGTGCTTGACTTCTTCTGAACAACCTAAGTCAAAATTAGATGTTGCAAAGATGTCTTTGAACTCATCTAAAAGTTTTTCAAACTTGGACATCTCCCCCTCAGAAAGCCCAGACATCTCTTTGCGTGGAATGGCAATCAATACTGAGTGAGTATGGGTTGGAGATGTTTTTTAAATCCCTAATTCTGATAGGTTTCCTACATAGTAGACAGAGTCAATGTCTGTGATTGGTTTGATCCTGAAGTATGCAATTGGTTGATGTCTTTGGACAACAATTTTCTTTGGTGAGAGGTTGGTTAGCAGCACCTTAAGCTCTGAATGGTTGGCTTCATCACAAAATCCAGGGGCTGTAATTGGTTTGACCAGAAAAGGGTGAGGAAGGCTAAACACATTTAGAGACATTCCAGGAGGAACATCAAAAAGAATGCCTGTGCTAATGACCACTTGAATAAAAGGCTCTATTGCCATAGAATGATTAGCCTTTAACTTGATGCCTGTTGCTGAGTTAGCATGGGACTGAAAAGTTTTGGTATGCAAGTTGGCAAGACAGTAATGAATCCACATGACACCATGTGGGTACTTGATTAAGGTATGATGTTGGTTGGCTTTCCCTTGTGATACCATGTACAATGTTTGATTGTCGTTAAACAATAACGGAATAGAATAGCCCATAAGGGTTATTGTTCCAGTACCCATGGCTATTATAGCATTGTATCTTTGTAGCAGGTTGGTTCCTATTAGCATGTCATAACTGGTTGATTGTAGCACAACAGCACTTGTTGTTAGGACTAGCTCACCAAATATCAGAGGGATACTGCTGTAGGCACCTGCAGCAATGGTTTGTTGATCCCCTGCGGTAGAAAAGCTTTCATCATAAGTCAAGTCTGGTTTGAATTGAAGCTTTGATACTAATCAGGAGGAAACAATTGTTATCAGTGTCCTGTGTCAACAACGGCGCAAATAGTAGTATCAAAGACTTTAAGTTGGACCCATGTACATGTTTTTGTTGGATTGATAATGTTATTAGTGATATTACATATGGGATCAGTTCTGAGGTGCTCTCGTAGAGCATCTAAACAATCCTTAAACATTGGCAGGGCTTTCAAGAAAGTCTTTATTGGGATGGGGAATGATATGTTGACAAAGGAATTATCATTGTATGAGCTGATGTCTTTGCAGTCACTATCAGAGTTGGTAGAGAGCGTTTCAGGTACAGGCTGGGACAGAAGGTTGAGTCAGTGATACTAGAGCTAAGAGATTCCATTAAGGCATGTCTCTTCTCCAGTTGTTGGGCCTGTACTGATTTCTTTCTGGTTGGGTTGGATAGCACAGTGAAAATACCAGATAGGTTGTTGGGGGGAGGTTTAGGTAGAGATGATGGGGACTCACTGAGTCCGGCAACTATTTGTTTTTTGACTCTTTGTCAGAAGAGAAATAGTCTTCTATGTGGACTGTGTCTTCAGTAGAAACTACGTGAACCCCAGGTTGACCCTGAGTTCTACTTCTAAACATCTCCTGTACTTTTTTATACACAGCAAAGTTGGGGCAATCCTTTTGCATGTGTGTCTTCTCCTTGCAAATTCTGCAACTAGTGTAGGCAGGTTGCCTATGATATGGAGTCAAATGGGCATTAGAATTGCTCTGGTAGGAAGACAATGGTTGGTAGAGAGGGGTTGGAGTTGGTTCTGTAGTGGCATAGACTTGTTGATTGGTGTGCTTCATGCGGTCCAGCTGGGTTTTAAGCTGTCCTAGAGTAAAGACTTGCTCCACAATTGAAGTGATATCATGAAGGCCATTTATCTGACCAGAGAACTCAAGTCAGAGATCCTTGTATGGCAACAAGGCATGTAGGAGGGCACAGCAACAGTTGTTGTGGCTGATGAGGTTCTTCATCTGCAGCCAACTTACCATGGATTGGAATTCACAAGGAAAATCTTTGAAGTTCTTAATTTTTAGAGCTAGAAAATTATCCCTGTCAATTTTGTCTCTTGCTTCAGAGTTGAAGACTTTAAGGAGAGCTTTTCTCACATCCTTATATTTATAGTTCCTAGGGAGGTGTTGAGAGATGTCTGCTAATACTTCTTTGTCTAGCATGCAAATACAGGCTAGACCCATCTCTCTTGACCCTAGTCCTTCATTGGCCTTTGTGAAAGTGTCCAGCCACATATGGATATTTATGTAAATGTTCATGGAGAATTTGGTTTTGAAGAGACTATTTGGCTTAGTTCTGCCTGAACTAGAGCCATGGTGTACTCCATGCTGATACATATAAGATGATATTGTCAACTCATCCTCAGAACCAGAGTTGGAACTAGAACTACTACTATCAGAGTAGTTGGGCTGGTGGCATCTGCGGCAGGACTGGCGTCGGTGACTCTCAGGACTTCTCTGGCAGTGGTGTTGGCTTCTTGGACCTGCACTCCCAATCAGCATAGTGTTTGCTTCAGTTGCTATGTTGGGAGGTGTGTACTGAAGAGGGCAAACAGGGTTAGATCAACCGTGATTGAGGATATTGCCAATGATGGTGGGGTCATGAGTTATTGGATCCCTAATGGCAAGTCAATCAAAGCGTTCTTCTAGGGTAGTTGTGGCTACTCTTAGTTCTTTGACTACACGTCCTTGATTGTTGAGTAGGGTAGTGGTGTTGGCCAATTGAGCCATAAAACTAACCACTTGCTCCATTAGGTCTTGATTGGCAGTGTGTGCCTGTTGTACTCCTTGGTTGCAGGTGGTAAGCTGTTCCACTACTGCAGCAGTAGTGGTAGCTAGATCTCCAGTACATTTTTGTTGTACCTTTTTGATATGAGTGCAATTTTCATTGAATTTTCTGGTGACCTCGGTGTCCACGTGGGTAATAGCGGTGTTCTTCTGTCTCTGGACAGCACTCTGAGCAGAGGTTGCACATGACAGTTGGCTCATTTGTTCCATCAATTCTTGGATATGTTAATGGTGGTCAGTGAGAGTTGTTCCTTGGGCTTCAAGGTGAACTGCAGACAACTCCAAGTTGGCAGCTAAGGTGACAGTGAAGTTGCAGAGAGAAGTAAACTGGGTATTCACAAAGGTATTCAACTCTTGGGTTATCCCTTCTAAGTGGATGGCAGTTGCTCTTGCACAGGCGTAGGACTCTTACAGTTGCTGGTTAGTGATATTGTTCCATTCAACTTGGCTCTCAAAACTTATAGCTGCTAACTTTCAGAGGTCTTCATGATGATTATTAAGCTCTTGGAGGCTGGCATTGACCTGATTAAGTCTATTTACAGCGTTCATGAGTTTAGGATGACCAACCCTGGTGGTGTATGTGGTCAGTCTGTCTAAACTGTTGACATTTGATCAAGGAAGGGCTCCATTGTTGTGCTCAATCATTTGCTTAATTTCTTGCAGGTCTTGCTCAGTGTTGGTGGTCCCTGCTTAAGTATCCAGAGGGAGATAGGGGTTGGTATTGGCCTGTCCAATAGAAAGGGCAATCAGAAATGATTGAAGACTGGGGCTGGTGGAGACCAGGTAATTGGTGCAGAAGGCCAACAATTGAGAGTTTGACCAACTCCAGAAGCAGAGAAGTTGAAGGTCTCAAAGAATGGGACCAACTGTCTCACTGGCCGGCTAGGAGGTTCCCAGGGTCCCAGAGGAGGGATTAGGGCTGGTTGTACCGTGGGAATCTCCATTGATTGGAGTTGCTCTACGGGACTAGGACAATTATTAGGGTTACTTAGTACCCTGTTTAGAGTTGTGGTTTGTCATTTGGTCCAATTTCCCGTGGTGCAATTCCCCAGGGGAGACAGAGCTGGTCTGACAGGATTGTTGGAGGTGGTGGTCAAGGGTTGGGAGGTAGTTCTGCCAGTTGACAACTGACTCACCCGCTGGGGGTGAATGCCGCCAACTAGTCCCGGGGTATTGGCGCTTGCTTGAGATGGTGCTGATGTGGTAGTGGTTGGAGAGCCTGTTCTGTTAGGACAACCAACTCATTGGATGTCATCATTTAAAGGTAGAAGCAGTACTCCAGAAGATCTAGCATTTACCATGTTAGGTAGGGTCTTCCCTTGTCAGAGGCTTTATAAGCGTTGATGGGGGTTGGTAAAGGAATCAGCTAAAAGCCCCTGCAGTGAGCACCAAGATGTGGTACTCTTACTACTGTGATGGGGGATAGTCTAAGGGCCAGTTGGTAGCCTTGGTACTTTACAAGTTGGAAACCAGACAAGTAGTTGGTAGTAAAAAAGCGTCCAAGCCTAGAGAATGACAAAGGGTTTAGAGTAGTGGCAACAGCAACTAATCAAAAGCAAATCCACAACAAGTGACTTATATTCAAGCTTAGTTGGCGGTGTAATCAATGTGAGGAGACTAGCCTTTGCAGTTCTTGGATTATACACTCAACAAAGTATTTGATGATGTAGCTAATATAAGGGGGGTATAATGTATATTTTATTGAGAAAAGGGAGAGGGGTTTATATACCACAACTTACTTGATAACTCAGGGTAAGTTGGTCACTGCTTGGTGGTTGAAAGAGGGGGAAATGAATGTTGAAGCATTAGGGATTGACACAACAATTGAGGGAGGATGGAAACAATCCCAGTGGCATGAGGGGGTTGCAGAGGCTCAAGGATGGAGAAGTTGGTTGGTTGCAGCCACAGTTGGTGAACTGTATTAATTGATAGAATTAACGTCCAGTTGGTGAAGTTCTAATTTGGAACCAAAGCAGGTGGATAAGCAATCCAGAAGCAAGTTGGTGGAGTCCCAATCCAAGGGCCAGGGTGGATGAGCAATCCAGAAGCTAGTCAGACTTGTATGATGATCCAACAGATAGTCTAAATCATAATCATCAAGAACAACTACTATATTGGAATTGAGATCAGGATCCTATTACAATCAGAAAGGCCCAATGATGATCATAATTAAAGCAACCAACTGGTGATGAGTTTCACCAAAACCATCATCTGCGCCTTTGAAAGGTATGGCATCAGAGATAGTGGGGAGGGAATAGGTGGTGCTTTGGGAGTCAGGGTTGGGAGGCAGGTGGCTTGGTCTTGATGGGGGAGTTGGGGAGGCTTGGTTTGTTGACTGGGAAGAGGCGGCAAGAGCTGATTAATTCAATTGCTCAAATTCTTATTCTGTCACATACGTGGGCTTGACAAACCAAATGGATGGGAGTGGGGGAGGCAGGAGTCCTTTATGGACTTATCACTATCACTTACATAGAATATGTCAAGGTCTGATAAGTCCTGAAAAAATATGGAAGGGAAAAGCTCATACCCTTCTCAATCTGGGTGCACAGTTCATTGTATGTGGCAGGCTTTAAGAGCCTGAGAGCTGAACCAAAATTATAAAGATATAAATCTGCAAGATTCATGTCAGTGTGGTTGATGGGGTAGGACCAACAGGTATGCCCCGCAGCCCTGATTTCTTGGGTTGCCCATTCCTGCTGCTCCATCTCTGCACTCAGTACTCTGTGTGCACGGCATTTTGTGTGGCCCACTCCTCCAGTATGGCCTTGAGCTCCGTCTGGTAGGCTGTCAGGATACCAAGAGTACCGTGGGGCTCCAGTAGGTGAGGGAGGAGTTGAAACAGGTACTGGCATGGCCCACCAGATGATGGGACCTAACTTTACCAGGTAGGAAAGGGCCTTCCTAACCACAGCCCAAGGCCTGGCTGCTGGCAAGGCAGAGTCAATCAATCCTGTGAGCGCCAGGTAAAGCACCCCCAGGAATTGACTTTTCTGGCAAGTGGCATCAGAGGTGGGTGGGGTTGAGACGGTTGGTTTGGGTGTCAGGGGTAGCTCCATGGGGACCAGGTAGGCAGCAAGATTTTTGTACTTCCCATTGAAGATCAAAGGGTAGATGGTGATTGCTTTGCTGTCACAGACAATTTGATAGGGTTCTTTGGGTGTGTTTGAGCAGGTGTACTACTGTAAGTCTTCCAATGTCCAGGGTTTGTGTTTAAGGATTTAGGGGGTACTCAGTGAAATGCACAGAGCCAAATGGAGCATTGGGCAGACAGTATTATTCAAAGGCTTTGGAGTTGTCAACTGAAGTCTGGTTATCTATCCCAGTGGATGGGTACTGACGCTTGGGTGTATGCAGATGGAAGAGTATCAAAAATAGGTATGGAATCAGATTGGTGAACCAAAGGTTAATAACAACTTTTATTTGGTAAGGATTACAATACAGAACTTTTTTGGGTGCTTCTGGTTTATATACTTACTCACATGCAAGCGCCTCTGGGCATTCTTCTGGTGCTATCTGTGTGGCAAGGCTTGACACCTCAGGTTCTGCTGTTTGGTTGGCTGCTTCATGGTCATTTTTGGGGTTTTCAGGAACAGTTGTTTGGCTTTTTGGTGGTCCATCTTGGCTTGGCTGGCCATTGGTTCTAGCAGGTTTGGCTTCTGGGGTTATGGGAGTTTTCCCAATTTGATCACCTTTTTTGTGCTGGCTTGACAGGCTTTCCTAAGGCCAGGAAACTTGATTAAAAAAGGGGTCCCAATTGGGGACCCCAAATTACTTAATGGAGGGTGGGCTTGAACTGGGTTTACTGGGCAGCTAAAATTAGCCTGCTCAGGCCCAGACAACCCCACCAAGGCTTGGGCGTAGCTTTTGGGGCCCAGAATGGGCCCTGCAGCTACCGCCAGGGCAGGAATGGTTCCCACACCTGGATTTGCTTCAAAAAGCAAAAATCCAGGTGCAGGAAAATCTCCCCTGCCCACTAGCCCCGCCTGGTGGCTAGGAGCAGGTTTGATTCCCGCCCAAGGCATCAAAATTGTTACTTTTGTGACATAGGCATACCCATCTGCGGTGTTCAATATTGCAGGGTAGTGAGTGACAACCAATAAGGAAACTGCCAAAAATACCCCAACAAAACAATACAAGATTGGTCCGCACTTGAATACGTCAGACTGGATGCGCTTTTCTCTAAAGTCTTGAATACTTGCCAAAAATCTTGGCATATGACAGGAAGATTGCGTCATTATGAGCCCTCATTGCCCTTCCTTTGATGAAATTGATGATTATAGAATCATATGGGTCAGTGTCCATCAAACTAAGGCCACTGAGAACCTGATTGGATAAGAGTCTGGCGGCAACCACAACTCTGTGCATCCACAAATTCTCTGTTCTCTTATTGGTTAAAATGCTGTGGAGTCCCAGTTGGAGACAGACCTGAACCAAGGGCATTTGCGGGTCACGCCATAATAGCCATCATGAGAGGGTGGGCCTTTTCACCTTCAGTTGAAGAACAGGCATCAGTTGGGGTCTTCTTGGTAGGGGGCACAGTTGACGTGGGCTTACAGGGTTGCAGCCACAGTAGACTTTGCAAACCCCATTGCAGCCGCAGTTTCCCCACAGGACATAAGCATCCCTCACTTTTCAACCATTTCAAGAACAATCTCTGGAGTGATTAATTTTCTTCTGCATCTTGCAGGCTGATTGGCTGGGGGAGGGGTGTGTCTGCCTTGAGAACCAGACAGTGCCATCTAATTGGCTGTTTCTGGATTCTGGGCTCTCTGGGTGACCCCATGGCTCAAATGGCTTGTTCTAGATGCCATCATTGATACAGGATTTGGGTTGGCAGATGCCTGTGCATGATGGGCAAACAGGGTCATGCTGGAAGTTGCAGGGGAAATAACACACTCCTGGGTGTTACTTGCAGAGGGGCCTGCTGGTTGGGAGTGGCCATAGACAGAGGCTTCACTGTTAAGAGACCCAGAGTAGCCCTGTATGATTTTGTCAAGGCCAGGGAACAGCTTGTTGACTTGGTTGTTATTGAAAGAAGACATGATAAATTTTTATTAAAATTTTAAACTCAAAAAGAGGAGTGTATATTTTAGTCAATTTTATTGTTAAGTATGTTAAGATGGTGAATTTTATGATCAAAATTTTAGCCTCCTAAACTGGAATAGGGTGATTTTTGAGAATGCCTGTGCTTCTTAAAAGAATCAGCACAAATCCACTCTAGATCCTTTAACATCCTTTTTGAGACACCTATAAATTATATTTATTTCAAATTCCTCACAATTATAATTTGAAACTTAGTTCTTGGATTTGACAATCCCACAATTTCATATTTGTTAATTTTTACATGATGTCTATGATTTGTTTGACATACAGGAAATCTCAAATTGTACATTAGAATCCTGCATTTCTGATTCATGTATCCTGCATTTGTTTGCTGAGTTTTGTCTTTTGTTAGTTGAGTTATCTGCTCAAGAGATTTGAGATCTGCCAATTTAAATAAACTAAAAAAATTCAAATTAAATGGTTAATTTTATTTAATATTCTACTTTTCACTCAGCTGAGTTGCCCGCAAAAGTGATTTGAAATTTGGACCAAGGATTTGACAATCCTGCATTTTTATGTTTAGGTTCTGAATTTACAGTAATTTTCTAATTTAAATTTAGTTGATCACCAAATTGTTGTTAATATTTTCACAAGGGGCTGTGTAAAGTGCTAAAAGAAATATGGCAATTATGGAAGCAATGCCAAAACAAAGCAAACAACACATATTGAGATAAGCGTAAAACATATACACAATGGGTAAAAGATGGGATATTGTAGTAAATGGAAAACAAACAGGTATACAAAGAGGCAATAATATCAAAATAACACAGATTTTATTGGGGTGAAAGCTATAAAAACATATGCAAAGGTTAGTAAAAAATCAATGATAGAATTGAAGAAGCTTTTGAAGAATCTCAACTCAGCAATTGGTGAGATCAAGGAAATTGACTGCAAGGTCAAAGAAAAAGCCAAGTCTGCTGTCCTTATATTGGACAAAATCAACAAGGTGTCCGCCAAGGCATTTATGGCCAAGATGCGAGACACCCCAAAAAAACAATTGTGTGTGTCAAGGGTCTGGATGTACAGGCATTCTGGCTACCGCCAACCTACTTAACATCCAGCCATTGCCTAATTTAGTTCCCCTTCCAATATACTGTTTGACATACTGAGAATGGTAACCAAGAAATATCACCTGACTGTCCAAGTATCCAGTGGCTCAAACTCATCTAGCACATGACCAACCCCTAGGTTTGATCCAACTAGATCCCTGCCACAGCCAAGTCTATATAAGCCCAAATTATTATCCAATAAAATATACTTCTCTTCTTTCTTAATTCCATATTTGAAGCTTCCCCAAAAGGTGCTCCTTATCATGTGTCTTCTTAGCGTCCATAAGACTGTTGTTGAAGGCTTCCAGTTCAAGTACTTTGCCCTCTCCACGCTGTCTGTCTGGGTTGATGACCCTGAGATGTATGCACATCTCAAATGCTCAAAGCGCGCCAGAACAGAGGATACTGGATTGCTGGCGCAACTTCTTGCTCCAAGGATGGCTAAGTCTGTTAAAGCCACTGGCAATGAGGACACTGAAGAGGGTAATATAAATTTCTTTTAAATTTATTTAAATTCTTGCCCTTTTTTAGAAATAATCAATGGCGTAATACACCAGATCCTGGTCCTGTATGTCTCCACCACCTTATATAGCAACTTTGCCAGCCAGGAAGCAAGCAGCTGTTTCTGTCCCCCCTGTCTTACAGGAGCTTGAAGACATATTCCATGGTACCTTTCCAATGTCAAGGAATGCACTAGCTGGACTTACACACAGTGAGGGGACATCTGAGTGGGCAGTTACTGCTAACAAGGATGCCCAATTAGTCTAATTGGACCTGGCGGCCCTCAGTGGAGTTTACTGTGTAAACTTTATTGAGCTTGTTTGGGATATCCTGAAGACACTCTCATTCAAGAAAATACCAGAGATGAGGCAGGTGCAAGCAGCTGATTGCTTCTTCTTCCCAGTGTAGCACACCCTCTCTTACCTGATGGAAAACTTCATGTGTGCAGTGTCAAAATTGAATGTTGCAGATGCAACAGCTGTCAATAAAACCAAAATCCTCCTCACAGACTTTGGGCTGGACTGGAGTGCAGACAAGACAGGGATCCCTTTGTAGATGGATCTTACCTTTTCCAAGACAAAATATGTAACAAAAATTAGCAAAGTATACAAAAAACTATGCAACTTTACTAAAGCCTTTGTTAGCAAAGGCTTCACCTCAAGGTTTACCTGGGATATCTCTTCTTCTTTAGGATAAGCACTATCTTAGAGGACTTTTACAGGGTCTTTCTTGGTATCAACAAGGCCAGGCTCTCTATGGATGGAAAGAAGGCCCCGCAAGATACGCCTTGGTGGATCATGTGATCCAGAACGCCCTGGTCCTGGCTGGAATTTATGGTTCTGCAGCCCCACCTAAAAAGCTGCTGCTTCACTCCCATCTTGACATCCTTCTTTTTACTAGAAGGTGGGAGTATTTTAACCAGAGTTATCCTGCATTTACACTGTGGTGGTGGAGGTTGTGCACCACCTCCATTGCCATGTGAATACTTCCAGAAGAACCCACTATAGGCGCACACAATAAAAATATCATTTCAAAATTAAATTTATATTAGAATTTTAATTATTACTTTTTTATATTTAATTTCAACTAGCTGTTTTATAATAGAAAACCAATAAAAAACAAAAGAATCTTAAAGAAGATCTTTATACAGAAGCAAAAATATTAATTTATTAAAAATCACATATAAGTGGAGCGCTTTATATTTAATTTTATTATCAAAACAGCAGGCTTAACCCGCCAGCAAGGTTCCAAGTAAGCCAGGTTGTGACCTTCAATCCAACTATCCAGTCACTTGAAGCCAAACTAGGAAGTCAACTCAAATTTCCAAATCCATCAACATGAACAGATGATGATCCCTTACAATGTATACCTTGTTTTGGCGCTTGTCTCATTACCAGGATCAGGCCACCCCCTTTGCTATCCTACTGTGTGATCAACACAATCATGTTCCTGTTATCTATGACTCACACTAACTATATAATCATCATCTCTCAATAAAGAATATTATCTATTTTCCGATATTTCCCCCTTGTAACTCTGCTAAAACAGCACAGCTATTACATTGGTAGCACAGGTAGGTTCTCCATCCTACCTTATCTTGTAAAATTCCGCCTGTTGCCTGTACTTGCTGCGGCCAAAAAATCCTTGACAGAATTATGTCTGGCCTCCTGCTGGACTGGACCCCGTACACACCTGGTACTAATATACCTGACAGCTTTGTGATATACCAGAACATGGTGATCTCACCCTCTACCTTAAACGCCTTGTTGGCATAAAGTTTCTTCCAAGCACCTGTCACTACTCCTCAAGCAACAGACAAAAGCATCATGCCAGCTCACATAGCCCAAGGACTTCAAAGCGCCTCCCTGGAATCATTTGCTGGAGCCAACACAAAAAAGCCACTACATTTATTCAATAGGCCTAGAGCAAGCTGGTCAAATGGAATGCCTGCAGAAATTTTGAATTTCAGAGATCTCCTTTTTCTGACACACAGCGCTGGTACCTGATGCAACAAGCAGCACAAGGATCAAACCAAGAAGGACTGGGACACCTTCAAAAAGTACTTCCTGGCAAGGTTTGTACTGAAGGATACTGCACTCATGATCATACTGTTGCAACTGAACCAATGAGGATTCACTATTTGGAATTGGGGAAGACAACAATCCAATAGAAAGGACATAATAATAGGAATAAGGTATCATTTATTGTGGAATATTGTGATTAATATACCATATGAGGAAAGCCACCAGGCCACAAGAGGGTGACATGGTGGCTTGTTCCATGTAAGGATTTGAGCCAAGGAATAACTTGTGTGGGGATCAGCAGGTTGAATTGGTAGCGCTCTTAATTAGGAGGAAGGGACCGCCATTTGACATTGCCATCAGATTAGCTCATGTTGTTAGACATGTCAAGGGGTGACTCATCAAGCGCCCCCTGTGTATTGTAAGATACATTGGCAGGCAAGGAGTAAAACTCAGTTGCAACACCCCCTTGCCCCCTTCTTGTTATCAGACACCAGGATTAGAGCTTGTGGAAAATCTGAGAAGGTCCGCACAAGCAACCTTTGTATGGGGATGGCATAGCAAGGGCACAAGCAATTTTGATGAAGCTTTTTGGTGTTTCCTTGGGCATCCTCAAGCTGATAGGTGTGATTGTCATAGACGGCAGCTATCTTGAAAGGCCCTAGGTGGTTGGGTTCCAACTTGGCCAAATTGGGGTTGAGGGTGTAGACAGAGTCACCTATAGCATACCTGGCTTCAAGGTGCTTTGTCCCTCCTTCAATTTTTTTGTGCTCAATTTCTTGGGCTTTGGCATGTCATTGATCTAAGAATGGGGTTGTTACTAGGGGAGGCTTGTCGCAAACGTTGGACTGTAGCTTTCCCTGTTCAACTCCTGTCAGACTGACAGGCGTCCCAAAGGCTAAGGCGCTAGGGCTGAACCCAGTGCCTTGATTGATTCTTGCTTGTAGGATAAGTAGAGAGGTAGGAAAGTGTTCAGTCCACGCAGTATTGGGGTGCTCCTGCAAGAGCTTGGCAATCAGTTTGACCAGTGAGCTGTTTAATTGCTCTACGCGCCCATTGGTTTGGGGATGGTAGAGAGTGGTAACTATCTGTTGGAGGGCATTCTTGGCACAGTACACCTTCATGACCTGGCCAACAAGTTCAGGGCCACCATCTGTGATGAGATGTTTGGGCCACCCAAAGCAGGCCACAATTTCCTTGCCAATGAAGTGGGTGATGGTGATGGCAGTGTGATTAGTTGTTGCCCAAGACACTGGCCAGTGAGTGAAGTAGTTGATGGCAATTATGATGTATTTCTTTCCCGGTCTGTCTTTAGGGAGGGGCCCAATCACATCAAGGGCCCACTGATCAAAGGGTTACATGGCCTTGATGGGCAGGACAGACTTGGGAGGTGTAGTTTTGGACGTATTTTTTTGCACAGTACACATGTTTTCAAGGAGATCCAGGAGATCCTGGCGCGTGCGTGGCCACCAAACCTTTTGTTTCATGATCTCAAAGAGGTTGCATCCTCTGATGTGACCCAAGGTGTGGTGGTAATGCAGTATTGTGTTGCCTTGTTGTGTGGTGGGAATGCAAGGTGTCTTTTCACCTGTCTCTGCCTGGCGGCAGACGTTGCCAGCATCCATGGCAAACTGACTTTCGTTGTCCTTCAGCTTGGAGATGGTTACTGAGTTAAGGCCTTTGTAACAAGTCCCTTAAGACGGAGGTAAAGCATTGGCCAGTCTGGGTCCAAACCATCATCCCTGGTGATGGACGCTTCATAGAGTTGTGAGAGGAACATCTGTGACAGGTTCCTTTCCAGGCTTGTACTAAATGCGCAACTGATAGGGGGATAGACACTCAATCCAGCCTGCTTGGCGGCTTGTCAAGTGGGACTGCATGTTGAATTACTGAAGTGACTTGTGGTCTGTCAGGATGCGGGGTGGAAAGGTTGCCCCTTCCAGGTAACAGCACCATTTCTAAATGCAGTGTACAATTGCTGCCAACTCTTTGTCATGTATAGGGTAACATTGTTCTGAGTCAGTGAGCTTCCTGGACTCATATGTCACAGGGAGGAAGACGCCTTTATCAGTTTCTACTTGTAGTACGCCCCCTATGGCCCTATCAGAGGCGTCAGTCTCAAGTTTGTATTGGTGGTTCCAATTAGGGAACTGCAATACAGGTGCAGTTATAAGTCTCTGCTTCAACGTCTCAAAGGCTTGATCTCTGACAGGGGTCCAATGGAAGCGCTGTTTGGTGTTGAGGAGCTCAGTGAGAGGTGCAATTAGTTCCCCACAATTGTGAATGAACTTGAGACGTAGACAACCATGCCTAAGAATGTCTACACCTGGCCTACATCAGTGGGGGTGGCATACTGGTGATTACCTTTATCTTGGCAGGGTCAGGCTTTATCCCTTGAGCAGAGATGGTGTGCCCAAGGAACAGTAGCTCCAACTTAAGGAACTTGCATTTGGAGGGTTTAGCTTTTAGCTGGTTTTTCTGAAGGGTGTCAAGGACAGCACAGAGGTGTTGGAGATGTGCGGTTTGATCTTGACTGAAGACAATAATGTTGTCAAGGTACACAACCACACACTTTCCAATAAATTCCTCAAATGCTTTGTTCATCAATATGGCAAAGGTGGAAGGAGTGTTGGTCATTCCAAAGTTCATAACACAAGACTCAAACAACCCGTAGCGTGTGCAAAAGCAGTTTTTGTCTCATCCCCTGGTGCAATGTAGACCTGGTTGTACCCTGCAGTGAGATCAATCTTGCTAAAGACCTTTGCACCCGCAAGTGTGTCAAACAGGTTGTCAATCAACGGCAGGGGGTACTTATTCTTAACTGTCACCTTGTTTAGGGAGCAGTAGTTGGCGACCAGGCAAAGGGACCCATTCTTCTTGGCTACAAAGAAGACAGCCACCCTGTATGGAGAGAGCAAGGGACAAATAAAGCCCTTGTCAAGTGCGTTCACAAGGTGCTGGCGGAGGGTCTCATCTTTTCTTTTTGGTGTGAGACAGTATAAGGGACGTGCTTTAGGTAACAACCCTTGGAGTTGTACAGTGTGCTGGATCTCCCGGGGAGGAGGTAGTTGTTTGAGTGCCTCACTGAACACATTCTTATACTCTTCAAGGAGGGTGGCAAGCACTGGTGAAGGTACAGTAGTCAAGGGAGGGGCCACAGGTGGTTCAGCGTGGATACCTTTGACTGAGCACTGGTTGAAGTCTAGTTTCCCCCCTTGAAATTGTACAAGCCTGTTTCTGTTATTCTGACAAACACAGTATTGTGAAGAAGCTTGTTCATTTCAACAGGATAGATCTTGAAGCCCACCCCATTTCTATTGAGGGTGATAACAGATGTATCTCAATTGATATAGTGACAATTATGACAAAGCCAGTCAAGTCCAGCAATTACATTGTGGCTGAGCCCGGCCATGATTGACCCAGAGAGTTTAACCTGGGTGTTCCCCATTCTCACAGAGAAGGGAACCATATCATGGGTAATTGCTACTCTGTGTGAGTCAGCTACTTGTACTGCCTTGAATCTTCTGGGTATATGGTTTAGCTGCTGTGCATCAGCAAACAACTGGTCCACCATGGTGTGGTTGGCCCCGGTGTCCACCAACAATTTGTGAGTGTTTGCACAAAAACAGAAGGGATAAGAAAAGCGGGTTACTTTATTGAGGGAGTGGCTTGCTTGAAGCACGGGGTCATCACTGTGGACCTGGAAGACGTCAAGGGTTTCAACTTTGTGTACATTATAGTTGCATGGATTTTTGGCAAGGAGGGATTGAGAGTGCGGGTCAGCTGGGGTTGTAGAACCTCTCATACCTACAACCCCCAGGCCTTTCCTGGGTCCTCAATTTGGGCTAGCTGGAGCTCCCCCTTACGTGGGCATTTAGTCCCATTATCCTGCTGATGGGGCTGGCACAGGCCTACTTGGTTGTGGGCGCTGCCAGGTGTTGCACAAGGTTGAGGTGAAGTGTCACTAGTACGGCCAAAGCCCATCAAAGCCTGGTTGTTGGTCTCCACAATGGCTTTGTAGCAGTCATCAATGGAGTTTCAGCAACCTATGGGGACCTACTTACAGATATGGGGCTTGAGCCCATTGACTATCAGGGTCAGAAGCATGGTATTCCCGTTTGTCACAGCTTCTGGGGGCAGCAAGAGCTTGTTGCCAAGAGGCAAGGTATTTGTGAACAGATCCAGTCTGTTTGATTGCTAGAAGGGGAGTTCCCACCATGGTAGGAGAGAAGGTTTTGCTGTAGCAGGATCTGCGGTGTCCCTGAATGCTGCCCAGGCGACTTTGCTTTCCTGACTGGCCCAGTTGGTAAACCATACAGTGGCAGGCCCTATGAGGTGCCCTGATGCAGTAGCAATCCACATGGGCTCAGGAACTTGGCAGATACAAAGGCGGGTCTTGGTGGAGTGAAGCCAACTGACAATGTTGGCTCCTTTGACCCCACCTGCAAAGGATTCCAGTTGGAGGTTGAGCATGCGCTGTGAAAGGTCCAACTGAGGCAGGGTGATGCTGGTGTCATGCTGTCTAAGACAAAGCCAATTGTACACACTTGTAAGAGCTAACTGGTCTTGATAAATAATGTACCTGTTGGGGATGTCCCCCTTGGTGATTGGTAGGAAGGTCTCTTGATAGGGAGTAGCCATACAGCCCGTACTTTGTCCTTTCTTAAGGGAAATTTTTTTCTTTATGTAGGTTGTCAACCTACTGCTGCTACCACTGTTGCAACTGACCAATGAGGATTCAGTATTTGGAATTCGGGAAGACAACAGTCCAATATAAAGGACAGAATAATAAGAATAAGGCATTTTTTATTATGGAATATTGTGATTAATATACCATATGAGGAAAGCCACCAGGCCACAAGAGGGTGACATGGTGGCTTGTTCCATGTAAGGATTTGAGCCAAGGAATAACTTGTGCAGGGATCAGCAGGTCAAATTGGTAGCGCTCCTAATTAGAAGAAAGTACCCGCAATTTGATATTGCCATCAGATTGGTCCATGTCATTAGATACGTCAAGGGGCGGCTCATTGAGCGCCCCCTGTGTATTTTAAGATATGGGACAATATTTGTTAGATTAATCTGTTTCCTATTAACTGTGCTACTTAACACTTTAAATTTTTTTTAATTTTCTTATCAATAAATTTAAATAATTACAACAATTTTATCAAAATAAATCTTATTTAATCCTTAAAATATAAAAACCTATATTAAATTAATCATTTTCTACTTACAGCTAAATTAAACTGTATTAAAAGCTAGTAACAATCTTATTTCATATACCATTATTTCTTGAAAGCTGATCAGTACAAAAGGACATCATTCTAAAAAGAGCAACATAAAAATACAATAAAAACTGATATGATGCTTTTTGTTGGAAATTAAATTGTTGCCTAAAATCTTAGCTTTTTTAAAATATTTAATTTAAAATATAATAATTTTTGAGTCCCTCTTTTTAAAAAGAGGGCAGATAGCCTTTTTCATATTTAATAAATAAATGTTAAATAATTTTTGATTTGCTTTATAAAAAAATCTAGTAAAAAGTTAAAAAAACTCAAACTAAAATTAAAACTGAACTTTTATTGAAATTTCAGTGATCTCATTTAGCCTAAGTAATTTATTCTTAAGTTAGATTTTATAGAAAATATATAATAAGAACTTATAAGAGATTAAAAGTTTTTCTTTTCAAAATCTTAAGTATTTAATATTAATAAAATAGCTTTATACAACTGTTTAATAAAATTATATTTTTATACTGTATGCTAGAGATAATATGTATAAAAAATTCAAACATAAAAAAGAATGTATCAAAACCTTGCTTTATTTAATTAAATTTTATAAAGGTTAAAATTTATTTAAACTAAATGGAAAATGATCTTAGTCATTGTATCTATAAAAATAAGATACAAATTTAATTATACAAGCAAATATTTATATGTGATTAAAAATAACATTTTTGTTTTGATAGATTTAAGATATATAAAGTTCATTTTTTAAGAACTGTTAAAAGTTATAATGAACTTAAGTTTATTTAAAAAAGGTTTTTGATTTGGTTACTAAAAGCAAGCTAAATAATGATTTATACTTTAAATTTAGTTTACTGATTAAAATATCATACTTTAAGAGTTAATTAGCATATTTCATTTAAAATAATTTTATAAGCTTACATTCAAAGCCACTTCAAGATACTAAATTGGCATTAACATATAAAGTTTCAGCATAATTCCAAAAGCTGAGATTAAGGGCTTTCTAATGATACTAGTTTGAGCAAGATTAAAGTACTATTAGCTAAAATATCAACAGTTAACCAGAATATAAAAAAGGGTAAATAAACAATGATATTAGACTTCAGGGGTGATATTGATAAATTAAGGAGATCAGTTGGGGGTCAGTTGGGGATTTATGCCTGTAGTGCAAAAGCTCAGCTAACATGGTATTTAAACAGCTCAACTTTACAGAAATTTACTTTACAATCCACACCTTTACTCCTCTCTGATAACTGCACATCTATTTCCAAGCAAGAACTTCCTGAACCAAGCCAAGGAACCCAATCACTATCATTATGGAACCTATCAAGTTTGCACCTCAGATGACACCCTTCTTCTCACTGGGGGCTTCTACTAAGAGAGAAATAATCTCTATGCTTAAACAAGCATTCCTTTTTACTGCTGGCAGTGATCTTAACAGCTTTGTTGAGCATTTCTTATTAAAAACAGAGTTTGGAAAAAGTACCTTCTTACCTGTCATACAAAATTCTAAGACAGATCATTTCCTTAACAACCTAAAGGAATTGATGTCAGAGTCCCCTGCCAAGCACCTTCCTTCTGTAAGAGCATTGGTTACATCAAGCTACAGTCTGAAAGAGCTTTGGGATTGTGGATTTAAAATGACAAAAAATGAGTATTCATATTCTAAAAAAATAAAAAATGCTAAAAAAGCATCATTAAATTCAAAAAATAAAAAAGGGAAAAATGATTCAGTAAAAAAAACATAAAAAATATTTTTAAACAAATATTAAAAATTCATTTTCAACTAGCCAATTCACTAAAAAAATCCCCTGGATTGATTTATGAAGAATTACAAAAAGAATTGAGTGAATACTCAACTAAAATAAAATACTCATTATTGAAAACAAAAAAAGAAATTTATGAAGATATGAAAATAAAAAACAATATTTCTATTTTGCTTTCCACTTTTTATAAGCTTATTCCTAATAATATAATTAAAAACAAAAAGAAAACTGATATGTGTAACATTTGCAACTTAAAAAAAGCATTAGAAATGAAGAAAAAGGATTTGAGTATAAAGAAGTTGCCATTGCCTAAATCTATTAAAGAAAATTTGGAATCTATTGACCTACATGAAAAGTTTTATAAGCATCAAAATAAAGAATATATTAGTGATATAAATAATCTTGATAGTAATTCATGTGTTATAGTAATAGACTATAAAGAAAACTTTAAAATAGGTGGGGGTCCTATAGAGACAAATAATTTTTTTATGAGAAAATACCTATTTCTTTATTAGGATTTGCAATTGCTTTTAAAGAAAATGAGAAAATTAAATATGAGTATCATGACTTTTTATCTGAAATTTTATTTCATGACTCTTTGTTTTCAGGTCAGTGTTTGATAAGTCTGCTTAAAAATAATAAATTTAAGAATATTAAAAATATTAAAGTTTGGACTGATAATGGTAATCATTTCAGATCTTATGAATTCTTATATTATCTTTTTAAAGAGGCACCTAAAATTATAAAAGGAACAATTAAGTTTAATAGATTTGTTGAGTGTCATGGCAAAAGTATTGTTGATGGTCATTTTGGTGTATTATCTAAAATATTTAAACAAAAGGAAAATGAGATGTATATAAAAAATATAAATGATCTCAAAATGGTTTTTGAGAGAGAGGAAGAAAGAAAGGGTTTATATGAGACACTTGTAAATAATTCAGATGTTTCCCAAAAAATCTTTTTTGCATCTATGATAGAAAATCTAGGCCTAAAAATAGCTGGCTTGAAGTCAAAGCATTTTATGTTAATCTTTCATATTTAATGAAATATGGTGAGCTGTATGTTTCATCATTTGACATTTGAGGATGTTAATGAGTACTCCAAAATAAATTATTGTGCAAAGTTCTGCACAGATGACAGAGAAACAAAGAGAGTTGATACTACTAAAGGATTAGTAGGACATGTTCATGAAGTTGGACTTATAACAAAAACTTATATTTCACATAGGGTAAATAGTCTTTTAAATAAAACAACTTTTTTTTTCTAAAAATAACTAAGAAATTAATTATATGAGCCAAAGATAGGGTAATAGCAATTATAGCTTTGGGGCTGCTATTACTCTCCCATGAAACTCATATATTTGATTCTTGGCTTATTAAAATAGAAAAAAGGATTTTAGCAAAAAAATACAGTTAATAGAAACAAGATTTATTTCTATTATTTGTATATTTTACACTCTTAAACTTTTCTTCAGTAAACTAAGCATTATATTAATGTTCAAAAAACATAAGTTTATGACTTAAATGATACCAAAGAAGTTAAAAGGCTTTGAAATGCTTAATCTGGCGCCTTGGCTTAATCTAACAAATAATGACCCATATGTTGGCAGGCAAGTCTGGAAACTTGGTTGCAACAATACGCCAAGTGAAAAATCTCACCCAAACAGGTGTCAAATTTATACTTCTGGGAAGTATAATAAACAAGATAAGGGGAAGATTTAAGAAGAGAATGATAATTTATTGAATATGAATATAGGATAATATATAGTATCATGACAAGCCACATGCTGCCCATGTACATCATGGGGGTCATGGGGCTTATCTGAGTAATGTTCCTCTTGGATCACAAGGCTTATTCAAGTTGTGTTCCATTTAGGATCTGGATTGGGTGATCCCTGTCATAGATGGTTGGCTGATAATGGTGCCACCAGTTTACTGGTTGGCTGGTGAATCATTTGGTGAGCCATTCAGTATCTACTTGGGGCATTAATTTCCCAAGAGGGAGTAATCAAAGATGTTGCAACACAGGTATGATAAAGGAGCTCCCCCAAGAATACAAGGAACTCCAACTATGTGCCCCCTCAGATATGGCTTTTGAAACTCCAGCTATCCATCTCATGTACTATGACGCTCTCAAGCTGCATGTGATGAGACATATCAATCTGGACCAGGTGACCAACTTGCAGAGCATTTATTGTGAGGCAGAGAAAGCGGAGCAAATGTTCAATGCCCTCCATAAAGCACAGGCTAGGAAAAGAGAGAGGACCAAAGAGTCCCACCCAGCTGGGCGCTCCAACCAACCACCCCCTGGGAACAACAGCAGCAGCGCAAACCATAAAACCGCAGGCTCAAATGAACATGGAAACAGGAAAAGTGGCAAGTCAAACTGTACCCATTTCTGTATCACTGCCACACAAGGCAACTAAGACAAGGGAAAAGCCTGGGGAGAGCATTAAGTGAGCCAAGCTCTCCCTTCACAACTCCTGACTTGCCTGATGATAAATACCAACCTGAGGACATGGACCAGTGTCCAATGATCCAAGTGCCCTCAGAGGATCTGGTACTTTACACCATTGCCAGACATCCCAATAAACTGATGTATTATCCTTTCTGTTTTTGCCGTTACATAGGCTTGGAACTCCTGAACTTGGGTGTGGTCCAAACCCTAGTCAACAGCAGCTTTGTGGACAAGTTCAAGTTAACCACTAATCCTTTGATGATTAAAAATGTGGTTTTAGCTGATGAACATCACATTGCCATGACAAGGAAAACTGCCCCCTTTTCTGTCATGCTTGAGAACCTGCACTCCACCATCCAAGGCCCTGTCATTGACTTTCCAAAGTTTGACATTGTACTGGGTCTGGACTGGCTGCAAAAGAACAATCCCCACATAGACTGGGTGACCTCAGTATTGACCATCAAACGCAAAGGCATCAACCACCAGCTCTACCCTAACTCAGTGGACCAACTTCTACGCAACCATGTTTTTGTACGCATCACAAATAACCTGGAAAAAAAGAGAACCTCAAGGCAATTGACTGGGACTCCTGCCAGTACAAGATCATACATTTCAAAGACCACCAGGACACCACTACGCCTCAAGATTACAAAATTGTAACCCGTCATTCAGAAATCTTCAAAGAGGCTCTACCTGGGCTGCCCCCTGAAAAGCATATCCAACACTCCATCCAACTCAAGGTAGCTGTACCTAAGGCACGGCCCATCTATTGCCTGACTCCAAAAAAAGCTGACACTTTATGTACTTACCTCAAAGAGGCGTTGGAGAAGGGACTTATCTGCCCCTCACAGTCTTCTTTTTGGGCTGCTGTGTTCTTTGTGGCCAAGAAGGATGGTACCTTGCACCTAGTCACAGATTATTGAGCCCTAAACAAAGTTACCACTAAGAATTATTACCCACTGCCACTAATTGACAGCCTCTTTGATGCCTTGGGAGGAGCCACAGTCTTCTCCAAGATTGACCTAACCTCAGGCTACAACCAAGTCTGTATGAAGGAGGAAGACATACCCAAAACATCCTTCTGCTTTATTTATGGGTCATACAAGTGTGTGGTGCTCAATTTTGGAATGACAAATGCACCATCAACCTTTGTGACCTTTATGAACAAAGTGTTTTCCCCCCACATTGGCAAGCACGCCTTAGTATATCTGGATGACATCATTGTCTACAACCCTTTGGTAGAACAGCACCATAAGGACTTGTAGGCAGTCTGTTACCCTGGCACAACAAAAACTTCTGGCCAAGCCCTCCAAATGCCAATTCTTCCAAAAACAGTTGCCTTTCCTGGGACACATAGTTTCAAAGGATGACATCAATCCTGACAGCCAGAAAATCCAGGCCATTTACAAAATTCCACCTCCAAAGGAAAAGTCTGGACTTTGCACATTCTTGGGAATGGTTGCCTATGTACAACAATTCATACCCAATTGTGGTGTCCTGAGCGCACCTCTGTCCTCCATAACTGGTGCCAAATCCAAGTTTGTATGGACCCCCAACGTGATCTTTGCTTCAGACGTCTTAAGGAGAAACTCACAACTGCGCCCATCCTACAATATCCCAAGCAAGATTTAGAATATTAAATGGAGAATGACACATTTTATGCATCCATTGGGGGAGTACTATAAATCAAGAACAATGATGGTGACTTCCTACCTGTAGCCTACAAGTTACACAAACTTACAGACGGCAAGTTTTGCTACCCCATACATGACAAAGAGCTGTTGGCAATTGTACACTGCCTTGTCAAGTGGCACTGCTACCTGGAACAACAGGAAGAATTCACTGCATTAACTGACCACAAATCCCTGATATACTTCAAAACACAGGCAAGCATTTCCTGCCAACAAGCACATTAGATGGAACTCCTAGAAAGATTCAATATGATCATCCAGTACAAACAAGGATCTGAACTTTCCATGAAAGATGCACTCTTGCGCTTATATGTTAGAGCCATTAGGGACAAGAATGGGCTAGACCCAGACTGGCCCCTCCTGGTACTCCAAACTAAAGACAAAGGCTTACCCCTGGCACTAGTGATATCACAAAAGAAACAATCATAAAACATGAACACCTCTTTGCAGATGTATATGGGACATTACATTGCAAAATGACTGATGGAACTACCATCCCATAAATTCCTACACACCAACAAGTTGACACCATCCTACGCTACCACAGAGACCTAGGACATACCAAGAGCCACAACCTTTACAAATTCCTCAAACATAAAGTGTGGTGGTCAACTCTCTATTGTGACGTCCAGGAAGTCCTTGACCAATGTGAAATGTGTGAAAAGTTTGCAAAAAGCTATACCCTGCCTAAGTCTGTACTGCCTATTTGTTCACAGCTGCCCTTCAAGCTATGGACCCTCAACATTGTAGGACCCATGCCAGGGAAACACAACAACAAGAAGTACATCATCACTGCTATTGACTTTGCCACTTTCTGGACAGTGGCGCAAGCAGTGAAAACTCACACAGGCAATAATGTGCAAAAATTTATAGGAAAAGAAATCATCAGCAAGTTTGGAAAGCCAGAACTCCTGATAACCAACAGAGGCAAGGAATTGACCTCCAAAGATACCAACATATACCTCACCAAGAATGAGGTCTGGCACACAGTGACAACACCTTATCATACTCAGGCCAATGGACGTGTGGAGCGGCTGAATTGATAGCTTAGTGCAAGCCCTGGCCAAGATCACTGCCAGGAGACCTGAGGACTGGTACAAGAAGCTACCAACTGCACTACTTGTATACCAGACCTGAGTAAACAGATTCATCAGGAAAAGCCCCTTCAAGCTTGTCTATGGCACACAGCCCAATATCATCCAAGCGCTCTCAGGACCCAAGCTTGAAATGCCCAGTGAAGTTCTGCCTTGCTCAGACCCTCAAATCATACAGGTCAATAGCAACCAATTAGAAAAGGAAAAAACACCTACAGAAGACCTTAATCCCCATCTAGGACAGACACAAGGTCAGTGACAAGGTCTGGGTAATGAATTCTAATAAAAGCAAGCTACAGTCAGAGAAGGTGGGTCCTGCCATCATTCTAAAGGTAAACAAAAAACAACACTTACCTTTTACAAGGACTTGGCAAGCACAAACAAGATAAGGTTCTCCATCATGATTGCCTGAGACCCTGTAAAGCAAGAAAAAAACAACAGGAGACCCTCCTACCTGCCACTGAGCAACAGCTAGTACATTATGGGGCCCGGGCTCTTGACATCCTCCCTGACAACCTACCCCCAGAGGAGGCCAACCTTTAGCTGGGGTGTGTGTGTCAAAACAGCAGGCTCAACCTGCCAACAAGGTTCCAAGTAAGCCAGGTTGCAACCTGCAATCCAACTATCCAGTCACTTGAAGCCAAAATAGGAAGTCAACTCAAATTTCCAAATCCATTAACGTGAACAGATGATGATCCCTTACAATGTATACCTTGTTTTGTTGCTTGTCTCATTACCAGGATCAGGCCACCCCCTTCACCATCCTACCGTGTGATCAACACAGTCATGTTCCTGTTATTTATGACTCACATTAACTATATAATCACCATCTCTCAATAAAGAATATTATCTAGTTTCCAAATACTTTTCCCCTTGTAACTCTGCTAAAACAGCAAGGTTATAACATTATAATATACTTTTATATTTATTTGACAGAAGTAAAATTTTTTTATACTTTTCATATTTTGGAATTAAATATTTTGGATTGTTGCCACAGAATACAATAAAATAAATTAATTTGCAATACAAAATATCAGGCATCTGTATCAGTTGTGCTGCTGTATGTAATTGTAGGCTTGGAGTCATCTAAATATAAAACACTAATCTGTAAATCTAAAAGAAAGAACTAAATAATATAAAAAATAGTTAGAAAAGCTAAGAATTTAATTGATTGGCTGCTTGGAGAGGCACACAGGGAGAAACAAATTGGCGTGGCCATAAATCTTAGCAACAGTCTCTGCTGGAAGGGTGTGGATCCCAGCCTGCAGCAAATCAAAGAGGTCCTTGGTCCCAGTTGGATTCCCCTGCTTGACAACTTGCTTGAGCCACCCAAAGACCTCCTCAATGGGATATAGGAATGGGGAATAAGTAGGGAGGAAGAGAAGGTGCAAATTTGCCTTGGCCAATTGCTGGGGGCCAACTGCTATACTAGTGTCAATAGATGGAAATTCCTGCAGAATATCTGCCACCTTGTGAAGACCAATGTTGTCCAGCACAATGATGTTGATAAAGCCCGGGCTTGTGCGCCTCAGGTGCTCCTGGATCAATTGGAGGAATTTCAGGAAGGTCCAGCTATTGTGGAAGCCTAGTATCATTTGATAGAGATCAATCCCTTTTGGACCAAGGAGAGCCACCCTTGAATAGGCTGTGACGCAGACTGCAGCACACCAAGCTACCCTGTCATTGGAACCCTTTAGGACATAGCCATAGGCATTGCGCATAAACAAGGCAAATTTTGATTCATTGATATAGTAGAATTTGACTGTCCCCTTGTTCTGAAGGCAGTATATGCCTCAGCGTAATTTTTCTGGGCCTCAATATTGGAAGGGCTATTGCAGTTATAGGGAGATACACCAAGTTTTTCCAGGAAAAGTGCATACCCTTCACCAGATGGTAGTAAAAGGAAATTGAGGCTCAACCCCAAAAGTAGATTTAATCATTGACTATATATTTGCCAGTTCAAGATGGCATTCTTGGGTTATCCACTGGTGGATTGCCCATTTGTGCTCCTTGGCAAGCATGATGAACACACACAAGGATTTCTCTGCAGCAAGGACTTGGTCAGTATCAATGAAGGTGTTGAATACCTGGCTGGCGTACTTGGTACCCACTCCAAAAAGGGCTGCAGCTGCCTTGTATTCACCAGATTCCTGCATGAGCCGGAGAAGGATGATGTGCTTAATATCAGGAATGCACTTATGGGCGGGCTTAGTGGGCTCAGATGAACTGGGATCCTGATTAATGACTGATACACAAGGCATTGGCACCTTGGTATAGAACACAGCAACCTTCTTGAGCACCTGCTGCTCATCCTCAGCTCAGAAGTACTCAGGCTCCTCATTGTCTTCCTGGTTGCCATCACTGAAATAGGGCTTGTAGCTAGTGTTGAGCACAGGCTTAACCTTCTCCATCATGGCTGATGGGATCAACTCCTGGGGGTACACAGGGTCAAATACAAAAGAGGTACTGTAAATCAGAACCTGAATGTAAAAATGCAGGATTTTCAAATCCTTGGTCCAAATTTTGAATCACTTTTGTGGGATGGCCTTTTTTAATTAAATTGAATTCTTTGCATATTTATTTGAATTTTTAAAAATGCGGGAACTCATAGACACTTTGCAAAGCTCAAGTCTGACTGCATATTTCCAATGGACAAAAAATTAACTGGAATCAGATTTGAAGCGTTCAAATCTATCAGTCATTTTCATAAAGTTTACTATGTTTTTTGGAATTACAGGATTATCAAATCCAAGAACCAAATTTCAAATCACTTTTGAATGTCACTAGTAAACTCAGATATTAATTGCAGGAACTGAAATCCAAATTTAATGTACAGTAAGCACATTAGGAAACACCAAACCAAATCAAGAAGATCCACCATAACTAAAACCAAATAAAAAATTCAATCTTGATAACCATGTTTAGACATAAAAAGTGACTAAACTTTAAAATTATCCAAACCCAGAAAGTATATAATATTATACACTTCAAAGCACAGATATAGAAATTCTGCTGCTATTCAAGGCTAAATCAAGAGAAAATAACTACCTACAACTAAACCAATAAATCTAAATAAATAAATGTTTAATCTAAAATATATTTTTTATTTTATTTTTATGGACCGTCAATTACATTTTCAACCTGCTTCTGCACCAGCCTGCAGGGAAGCCTGTCCACAAGGGCGTCCCAGAGGGTCCAAGAACAGACCCAGAACACAAATTGAGGGAGGCATGCCAACACACAGGCCTCCCAAGGCTTCATTGCCAGTCAACCACCTCCTGCATCTCAAGCCAGATCAACCATCCTGAATCCCAGGCAGAAGCCACTCTCAAGGCCTGCCACCAAAGTTTCCTACACCAGGGTCACCAGGAACACTGAGGTTACTTACACCTCCATCATTTACCCAGTTGTCACCTGGCCCCACACTCTTGATCCAAGAGTTGCCACTTCATGCCCCTGTGTCTTTGACACCACCTATGAGCTGTTGGCCACCACTGAAGAGCCATCTGCGCCTGTATCATATGCCACCATTGACGGCCCCAGCTCAACCAAGCGTGATCCCACCCTCTACACAAAGGTTCCCATCCCCTGTTTCAAGCCTGCTAGCCAGGATGCCGTGGTACCTGCCAAGGGCTGGCGTCAGTTGACGGATAGTGAGCGTGAAGCTCTCCTCAACTGCTTGAACGGGGAAATGGTGGTTTGGGATATTGCGTCCCAATTTGGTGTCACAGCCAGATACATTGCCAACATTAACAAAAAGTACAGCAACACTGGGTGAATTGCCAAATCCACCAAGGCTAAGCAGCAGACCAACCTTCTTCAGCCCATCCATTTTGAGGCAATCAGGCAGTGGGTAACCAAGAATTGCCACCTGGACTCACTTGCTATCCAATCAATGCTTGCCACAAAGATTGGGCTTTCTGTCTCCAAACCCCTTGTATACAAAGCAATGGCAAATCAGGCTTCTCTTGGAAGGTCCTCAGAGTTTCTCTGTATAATAGAAACAGTGAGAAAACAATCAAAGAGTGATGCATTTATGCCAAGACTTATCTGGCCCTTAAGGAGACCGGCAACGTACAGCTCTTCTACATCAACAAATTGTCATTTTCCTCCTCACTCAGGTCTAGGCATGGGTGGGTTGAGAAGGGGTCCAAAGACAGTGTAGCCCATCATTCAGCTGTCTGTTCCCAGACCTATTCCATGGTTGGCTTCTGGGTCCTTGTGGGTTGGACCAATATCAAATGATCAAGGGTTTCACAATAGCAGGACTTTTATCAATTTTCTCTAAGCTATCAAGGAGTACCTTTGGATTAATTACCAGGGCACAACCAACATTGTTGTGTTGGATAATGTTGGGCTCCACAAAGTGGATCTGGTTGTGTCTGTTCCCGCCCATCAATAAAAATAGCCATTAGGCCAGTCACCACCTGACTGACTGTCTAATGAGACTCCTCTTCCTCCCCCATATTCTCCATTCCTTAACCCAATTGAGGAGGTCTTTGGGTGGATCAAAAATAAGGTGAAGAAAGGCCTCCCTCAGGACACTGAGGATCTCTCCAACATCCTTGAGGTCAGTCAATTTGAGATGCCACCCAATGTGGTGGCGGCTTTTTACAAGCACTTGGAATCCTTCCTCCCCAAATCCCTTGCCTCCAAGCCAATCAGATAAATGAGCGCTCTGGGTTTTATTTGTTTTTAGTTTTATTTTTTTATTACAGTATTTTTAAAATCTATGGCAACAACCAAAAAAAACCCAGATTTAAACAAACTGATTTCAGATTTGAATAAAATCAAAGCTGCGCAAGATTCAGGATTCAAATAATTTAAATATTTTCTTTAATAAATAAACTGTCAAACAAAAAACAAAATTTCACTAGCTCATTATACAAAATTATATCAAACATCAAGCAGTGTAATGAAAATCACAAACAAAATGAACTGACGCAACAAGTGAGATGGATGGATGCTACTCTGGAGTATATTATAATCCAAGCAGAATTCATATGAGGCACTAACAAAAAGACTAAAATGAAACAAAATTAGAGCAATCTAGAATCAAGATTCTGCAAGAACAAAACAAAATGAAGTCACACAAGATGTGTAGTATGAGCAGCCTAAAATAGAAAAGTAACAGTTTTACAGCCAATCAACAGCTATCCAATTTAGGAACAGAGGCATTTTATCCATTTTCATGGCTTCAGATTTGTATGAAAAGGTTTTGAGAACCTTCCAAATATGGACTCAAGATTACAATATAAATAAATCATTAAATTTTAAAATTTCTACTTTTAGTGATTTTATCCTAGGTTTTTTACAATGGTTTTTACTAGCAATATCTTTGACAGCGCCAGCAGCCAAGCCAACAGCAGCCAAGCCAGCTTCAATGGAGGCAAAGCTCAGAACGTGGAGGCATCTGTTTACACCTAAGCCTTTGAGGCGGGTAACAAGGAAGCTGACCTGTTACTGACCCCTGACCCATATGGCTTTGACTTGTTCAGTAGTCACTTAGTGTCTAGCTCTTCCCCTGCTCCTGTACTAACCCCCACACAAGCTGCCCACCAAACAACCAATCAGGATGGCAACCTTGATTTGGAACAACTTCCTGCTACCACCCAGCCTGCCCCCCTCAGCCAATCAGGCTTCAGCTCCCACAGGCCCCAAACAACAAATCATCACTGCCCAAATTCTCCAGGAAATTGTGGCACTAAACCTACAGGGTCTGTCATGGGACCATATTGCCGCCCAGTTGCAATTACCCAAGCCACCATAATGCGGGAGTTCAACAACCTAATGAACAAGAGTAATCTGATTGGGACAGCCAAGAAGCCCAAGAAGGCCCCCAAGTCACAAATATCTGAGGCCTACCCAATAATGCTTGGCCTCCTCCAGCGGACCCCAAGCTTCCCCTAACCCAGGTCCACAAACAGCTTGCGCACCATAACATATGGGTCTCTGAGTGCATGGTGGAGCTCTGGATACACAGAAAGGTGGCTTCCATACAGATTCTTACCTATTTTGCCGGCAGTCAATGGGATGGCGCTGAGGATTTCCTGTATGACACCACCATTGAATCAACCCTGATCTGATGCCTGACTAGTCTAACTGATGATGTCATGTTCATCTCCTATTACAAGCTATCAATAGCTTTTGATGATTTTGGCAAGCAAGGAAGAGCTGCCACTCAAAAAGGAAGGAAGAAGGTTAAGAAGGGGACTTTCATTGGTGCTTTCTGGCTGTTACAGCCAAGGGTTTTATCTACTATCAGACAAAACCAGATTTCTTCAATGGCTACTTGTATAGCCACATCCTCAGTGGATTGCTTGACTCCTGGGATGGCTCAAATTCCAAGTACTGGGCTTTCTTAAGCCACCAGATGGAGGGTAGCTCCACCGCCCTTGAGGCCATCCAGGAATGCGGGCACCAGGCCTCTGTGTACCCAGCTGGTCACGCTGACATCCATCTGGCTGATGTCATGTTCTTTAATATTGAATATACAGTTGGGGGGCACCACCCTCAGGCTTTCAATGACCTCTATCTTGGGGTCCTTGACCACAATTCTCTCTTTGATCACCAACTGATGGCTGACTTGTTTGCGCAAATGATTTTCCATGTGAATATGGGCAACCAATCATGGAAAGACAAGCGCCTCCCACCACGTGCCACTGCCACCTACCAGCCCATCCAGCCAATGATGGACAAGGAATACACCAAGTTGTATATGGTGGCCATCACACAAAATCCTCCTGCCTCCACCCCCGCCATCAACACCCTTCACCTGCAAGCCCAACCCACCCAATCCCAGACACCCCAGGCCAGCACCTCCTCTACATCTTCCTTCCTGCGCTATTCTGCCTCCTAGGCATCACTCTTCCCCACCCCAATAAATCCCCTGTTGCCAAAAAATTTCTATTTATATTATCTTTATTTTGAATTTCAATTGTTCATGTTCTCTTTGTTTATAGTTGACTATATTCTTTATGTTCAGCTTATTTCTATAAAATCATATATTTACTATGTTGTGTATCTAGATCCAGAACACAGTTATTTTTAGCACTTTGCACAGCCCCTTTTGAAAATATCAACAACAATTTGGTGATCAGCTAAATTTGAATTAGAAAATTATAGGTTAATTGATTTTAGATAAAGTTGTTACTGATCTGAATTCAAAACCTTAAGATAAACTTTAAGCCAATCAGGAGCCAAGTGATAAAGTGATTGTTGTGACATAAAGGGACATTCAATGATTCTTTGATGCATGTGCACTAATTAATATGATTGGCTGGTTGTTTTGCCACTGTGTGCCATTGCTGCTGTGGCAAGTTGTTGGTGGACTAGCGCCCAATCAGCTGCTGGGTTAGCACTAGTCCACCAACAACTTGCCACAGCAGCAATGGTGTACAATAGCAAAAGATCCAGCCAATCATATTAATTAGTGCACATGCATCAAAGAATTATTGAATGACCCTTTATGTCACAACAATCACTTTATCACTTGGCTCCTGATTGGCTTAAAGTTTATCATTAAGGTTTTGAATTCAGATCAGTAACAACTTTATCTAAAATTAATTAACCTATAATTTTCTAATTCAAATTAAGTTGATCACTAAATTTTTGCTAATATTTTCACAAGGGGCTATGCAAAGCGCCAAAAATAATATGGCAATTTAGGAAACAATGCCAACACAAAGCAAACAACACATATTGAGATGAGTGTAAAACATATACACAATGGGGAAAAATGGGATATTGGAGTAATGTGAAAATAAACAGGTATACAAAGAGGCAATAGTATCAGAATAATACAGATTTTATTAGGATGAAAGCTATAAAAAAAATATGGAAAGGTTAGTAAAAAATCAATGAGAGAATTGGAGAAGCTGCTAAAAGACCTCAACTCAGCAATTGCTGAAATTAAAGAGATTGACTGCAAGGTCAAAGCAAGAGTTAAGTCTGCCATCCTTAAAGGGGAAAAATAGACAAGGTGTCTGCAAGGCCCTTATGACCAAAATACCAGACATCCTGGGGAAGACAATTGAGCAATTACTAAATATTCAAAAAAACTGTGGTTGAGGGCATCCAGTTCAAGACATTTGCCCTCTCTGCGCCATCTGTCTGGACAGATGACCCTGAAATGTATGCCCATCTCAAGCCAGCCAAGCGCAGCAAGAAAGAGGACACAGAATTGCCTGCTCAACTTCTTGCGCCAAGAATGACCAAGCCGGCCAAGGCTGCGGGCAAGGAAGAAACACAAGAAGGTAACTTAAAAAATAAAATTAATAAATTTTCAAAATACTTATCTTTTTTTAGAAAACATAGACAGTGAAATCTGCCTGGTCCTGGTCCCTTTTTTCCCCCCACCTTCTATGCCAACTACGCCACTCATGTGGCTAAGCAGCTGTATCTGTCTCCCCTGTCTTGCAGGAGCTGGGGGACTGCATCCAGGGGTCCTTTCCTATGTTGTGATAGGAATTGGCTGGGCTGACACATGGCAAGGGGGCATCTGAGTGGGCAGTTACTGCCTACAAGGATGCCCAACTGTTCCGCCTGGACCCAGTATCCCTCAGTGGAGTTTACTGTGTAAACTCCATTGAGCTTGTTTGGGACGTCCTGGAGATGCTCCCATTCAAGAATGTACCGGAGATAGGCCGGGCCCATGTGGCTGCTTGCTTCTGCTTCCCAGTGGAGCACACAATATCTTACCTGTTGGAGAACTTTGGACATGTGGTGTCAAAATTGGCTGTTGCAGACGCAACAGCTGTCAAGAAAACCAAAATCCTCCTGAAAGACTTTGGGCTGGCCTGGAGTGCCAATGAGATGAGGGTCCTTCAAGCAATGGATCTGACCTTTGCTAAAACCAAAAACGAGAAAAAAATAAGTGCAGTATACAATAAGCTGTGTGAGTTTACTGAAGCCTTTGCTGGACAAAGGCTTCATCTGGTGATTTACCTGGGGTTCCTGTTTTACTTTGGGATGAGCGCTGATGTGGAGGATCTTGACAGGGTCCTCCTAGGGATCAACAAGGCCAGGCTCTCCCTAGATGGGAAGAAGCTCCCCCCTGGATACAACTCAGTGGACCATGTGATACAAGACGCCCTGGTCCTGGCAGGGATTTACAGGTTTACAGCTCCCCAGAGAAGCTGCTCCTACATTCCCACCTGACCCTTCTCCCTTTTACTAGCCACTGAGAATATTTTAACCAGGGCATATCCACTGTCCACGGTGTGGCGGTGGAGGTTGTGTGCCACCTCCATTGCGGGGTGGGTACATACCAAAGGACTCACTATAGGCGCACACAATAAAAATATGACTCTAATAAATT
The DNA here is from genome assembly GCA_014839935.2 of Entomophthora muscae. Lineage (NCBI taxonomy): Eukaryota > Fungi > Entomophthoromycota > Entomophthoromycetes > Entomophthorales > Entomophthoraceae > Entomophthora > Entomophthora muscae. The sequence goes on along the minus strand of QTSX02002169.1, from coordinate 279,181 downwards.
TTATTACAATTTATATTATTTTTATAATAAATTTTTATAATTTTTATTTCAGCAAACCAATTTTGCAAAATATATTGCAGTACGTTTTCATAAAAGCATAAAATTATACGTTAATAAAATAAATTCTAACTTGTACATTTTATGTTTAATTTTTTTAATTCCATTTTATATCTATTTGACAAAAGTGATATAAATATATTTGCGTAATCCAGTATCAAGCATTTTGGATAACCTCAGATGGCATAATGAAATAATATAAAATAAAATAAATAAATTACTTACATCCATTGATGGTCCTGCTAAATGTGATTGTAGGCTTGGAAACATCTAAATAAAAAATGATAATTAATAAATCTTGAATAGTAAATTAGGTAATATAAAAAAGTTGGACACACTAAGCCTTTAATTAATTGGCTGTTTGGCTAGGCATACGGGGATGAATGATTTAGTATGGCCATAGAATTTGGCCACAGTCTCAGCTGGGAGGGTGTGAATCCCAGCCTGCAGCAAATTAAAGAGGTCCTCAGTCCCAGTTGGGGTTCCTTGCTTGACAACTCGCTTGAGCCACCCAAAGACTTCCTCAATGGGATTTAGGAAGGACAAATAGGTGGGGAGGAAGGGAAGGCGCAAATTTACCATGGCCAATTGCTGGGGGCCCACTGCAATGCTAGTGTCAATAATTGGGAATTCCTCAAGAATATCAGCCACCTTATGGAGACCAATATTGTCCAGCACAATGACGTTGGTGAAGCCCAGGCTTGTGCGCCTCAGGTGCTCCTGGACCAATTGGAGGATTTATAGAAAGGTCCTGCTGTTATGCAAACCCAATATCATTTGGTAGATCTCAATCCCCTTTGGACTGAGGAGAGCTACCATCAAATAGGCTGTGGCACGGACTGCAGCATTCCAAGCTACCCTGTCAAGGGAGCCTTTTGGGACATACCCATACCTATCGCACATTGACAAGGCAAATGCTGATTTGTTGATATAATAAAATCAGACAGTCCCCTTGACTTTGAGGGCAGTGTACGCACCTGTGTATTTTTTACAGATATCAATTTTGGTTGGGCTATTCCAATTGTAGGGGGATACCCCAAGCTTTTTCCAGGAAAAGCGCATTCCCTTGAGCAGATGGTAGTAAAAGGAAATCAAAGCCTCAACCCCAAAAGTAGATTTAATCATGGCCTGAATATTTGCCAGTTCAAGATGGCAGACCCAGGTTATCCACTGGCAGATTGCCTATTTGTGCTCCTTGGTGAGCATGGTAGAAAGGTGCAAGGATTTCTCTGTGGCAAGGACATGGCCAGTATTGATGAATTTGTGGAAGGTCTTGCTGGCGTACTTGGGATCCACTCCAACAATGGCCCAGCCACCTTGTAGTCACCAGATTCACGCATTAGCTTGAGCAGGATGATGTGTTTGATATCTGGGATGTGCTTCTGTCTGGGCTTAGTAGGCTCAGATGAACTGGGATCCTGATTGGTGACAGGCTTGCAAGGCATGGGCATCTTGTTGTAGAAGGCTGCAACCTTTTTGAGCACTAACTGTCCCTCATTGGTTTGATAAAACTCGGGCTTCTTGACCCCCTCCTGATTGCCATCACTGACGTAGGGCTTGTAGCTAGTATCAAGTACAGGCTTCACCTTCTCCAGCATGGCTGACAGGACCAAATCTTGCCAGTACACAAGGTCAAACACATATAAAGTAAGTTCTACCTCCTTGTCTCTAACTTTCTTGGTGAAGTTAACCTTGGTGGGCTTCTGGGTCAGCTTGGTGACCCAAGGTTTTATGCTCTGCACCCTAGCATCTTGTGCTCCTCAAACCAGCTGTTTCAGTGCAGTGTCACTATCAAACTCTCCTCTCCTGTCTCCTTCCTGAGTAGGCATTTGTGTTGCACTAACTTTGTTCTTTACCCGCGGGGCAACCGCAACCGCAGCGCACAACGGGTACAATGGTAGTCTTTTGCTGTGTTCCTTCCATTTTAAAATTTAATAAAATATTAAATAAAACTCAATTAAGTTACTCCCTAATTTTAATTTTTGCTTTTATCTGAATATGGATGTTCAATTCATATTTAATCCCTCCCAATATCCCAATTATAAATTTTTTATTTCTTAATTAGTTGTTTCTGGTTTTACAACGCCCATTTTAGAATACCCAAAATAATTTCCACCCATTTCCCCAGATTTTATGCCAAATTAAGCACCCAACACAATATTTTTAAAATTTATGTTTCAGATCTTGTGTCTTATTTTAAATACCTTGGTAACATTCTTGATTACAATCCATTGCACACACTGAGTGTGTGATTCTGTTTACATAGTGAGTTGCTATTGTGTTTTGTTTTTGGATTGAGTTTTGACACACCGCGCTTGGGCGTATTTTTTCACCAATTTACATAGTAAACATATGTACACCAAAAGTCAACTCACACAATTTTGTTTGTGAATCCATGTATTTTGGATTATATTTTGAATGATTTTGCTTTGCGTGTGAGCACTTCTTTGCTGTGTTGACCCATTTTGCCCATTAACGCCAAAAATCCCTGTTAACAGAGTGTATAATTTACCTGATAGTTGGATTTTGTTTAAATCTGAGGTATTTTTGGTTGTTTCCATAGCTTTTAAAACTACTGTAGGACGCAAAAATTATTATTTATATATAATGATGTGACGTTGAAGTGTATTATAGACATATAAGAATTAGTAAAAAATATAATTAAAATTAATTATTCTAGATATAGAGATGTGTATTTTTTATTATAATCCACCAAATAGTGTATTGACTGTAGAGTTAACAAATAAAAAATTAAAAAAGATAGAATTAGATTAATTTTATTTAAACAATTGTGAATCCTTGTTGGTACTTTGGCTTTTTTAAGCCACAAATTGGACCTCACAAGTCATCATCTGTTCCTTAATATTTCAGTGCCACTATAGCCACACAACACAAAAACCCATGATTTTCATGTATCTCTTACTAATTAGTACTTATGACATGAGTCAAGCATAGAAAATCTATTCATCAAATCATATTACAAGGGAAAAGTAATTTGAGTTCTAAACAATCACTTGTCTATAACATAAGTGGAGCAGGCCGTCTGTTGCGGATAAATTCAGTTCTCAATGTTTAACTATGTAATAAAGGAACCCATAGTTGATAAGCTAGTAAATAAAAACATTTTTAATTATTTTTTATTATTTGACGTGTTTAAATCTATAACTAATGTCTTATAATATATTTAGATATATTACTATTACTATTTAAATATTAAAATTTAGATATTAAAATTTAAATATTAAAATAAAAAAAGTTAAATTACAAGGGAATAAAATTTATTAGGAATATGCAACTTGCAAACAGAATGTGATTATTCCGGGGAATTATACCCCAAAATCAAATTTTTGGCTAAAGTGTCTAACTGGATCCACATACTCTTCTGTACGTGGTGGACAACTCTGGATGCAATTGCTAGAGGGGTGGTGCCCTGCACCCCGGTTGTTGCCAAACGCTTAATAAAAGGAAGGCAGGTGAGTGAATCAATTAGTAGATTCTTTTTGTGAGGCATGTAGTACCCATACAACAATGCCATTGCAAAGGAGTCATACAGGACGTGCTTGACGGTCCTATACCCCCACAGTGTCTTCTGGCGCTCTAGTGCTAATTGGCATATATCAATTTGTATAGGTACATCCTCCAACTTTTTGACGTTTGTTTTTAATATGCAGTGCAACAGTATTCCTAGGTATACAGTGACGTGAATCCTTTGTGATGTATATTTTTTGGAGAACATGCATAATTTTTTATACACTTGAGCTAATCTGTTTATATATGATGTGTTGCTGAATTTGAAGATGGTTCCAGAGGGCGCCTGACTTGTATCCGCCCCTATCCCTCTGTAAACAAAATAAATAAAGGCTTTAAGTATTCACAAGGACTGTGTCCCCAACTTTATTTGATAATGCTTTGAATAATTTATTAAAATTTTCAGTTTTAATATATTCATTTCCTATTTGAAAGTCAAATTTTATTAGGTTTTTTTCATATTCATTTATGTTTGAAAAGGGAAATTGTTGAATACTTTCATATATATATTCATCAAAGTTTATCTTGATATCCCTGCAATTTCAGTCATTTCTTTGAAGTTGATATTTGCTTCTATTTTGTATGCTTCCCTAATCCACAGCAAGAACCCTGTGGGTGCTAATTATTCCTTGTTTTTTGCTTCAATGTTTGCAAAATAATTCATGTTCATTTGAATTATTTTATTTATTTGATTTTTATTTATTTTTTTACAGGGGCTATCAGTGACTGGTAACCCCCGTAGAACCAACTCAGCGTAAAAGCTGCCACTTCTGTGACTTTGTCCCCATTTCTAGTTATAACTAAAGTAAATGTTGCAACTTTCCAATGAGGATTCAGTATTTGGAATTGGGGAAGACAACAGTCCAATAGAAAGTACAGAATAATAAGAATAAGGTATTGTTTATTGTAGAATATTGTGATTAATATACTATATGGGGAAAGCCACAAGACCACAAGGGGGTGGCATAGTGGTGTGTTCCATGTAAGGTTCAAAGCTAAGGAATAACTTGTGTGGGGATCAGCAGGTCAAATTGGTAGCGCTCCTAATTAGGAGGAAGTGCCCGCCATTTGACATTGCCATTAGATTGGCTCATTGTTGTTAGACATGTCAAGGGGTGACTCATTGAGCGCCCCCTGTGTATTGTAAGTTACATTAGCAGGCAAGTCTGAAAACTTGACTGCAACATAAATATAAGTAAAACATAAAAAGACTTACTGATTGTTTCCCCTGTGGCCCCCTCAGCCACAGGTGCTCCTTCAGCAAACTTCATGAGTATTGGCTGCTCTTCATTTATTTTTCTAGGCTTGATTTTCCTTATCTTTCTTGCAACTTGTGCTTCCTCTTGATTTTCATTTGATAAATTTTCAGTATTTATTGAAGTGCTCCTGCTTCTTGCTTGTGTTTTGTTTTCTTCTGTTTCCATTTGGTCAGATTCCTCTTCATCTGAGTTGATTTCCTTCAATTAGTTTGATTATTTGAGTATTCTTTCTATTGGTTTTTGTGAATTCCCACAAGTTGTAACTTTCACTTTTGAAATCTAACAGCTTGATTATTTCTTTTTGAAGAATTAAAATTATTTCATTGTGTTCTTTGTTGACCATTGTTCCCAGGCTATTTTTTGCAGTTTTGTTTTGCTGAGCCAAGGCCCTTCCCTCATTTCCCAGTTGATTTACCACAATTTCCCTTATGTTATGTTCAAGATTATCCACTTTTTAGAGGGCTGACTCTAATTTATTGATTAGGCTGTAGATATTTGACATTTTGTTTGAAAAACATCAAAAAACTGGTTTTTATAGTACTATCCTCAACGCATGAATATTTTTCATCATTATTAATAAACTAAAGATCATAAATGTAAAGTTATATTAGTATATTGCAATTAGACATCAACTCTTGATGTCTAATTGCAATATACTAATATAACTTTACATTTATGATCTTTAGTTTATTAATAATGATGAAAAATATTCATGCAGATAATTATATGTTACTGCATCAGATGTATACCATTTTATTAATTATAGGGAATGTCAATAATATAAAAAATATATTATTGATTATGAATTGGAAGAAATAGTATCAACTTTATTAAGTTGTCATAAAGAAAAGATTTATTTTACTCATCAAAGGACGAGAAGGGGAGAGACTGGGTGTAATGAACATTGCCTTCATATGCGCCTGTGAAAGGGACGGAATCAGAGATAGTGGGGGGATGGGCAGTGGTTTGGAAGTCAGGGTTGGAAGGCAGGTGGCTTGATGGGGGGTTGGGGAGGCAGGGTTGGTTGACTGGGAAGGGGCGGCAAGAGCTGATTGCTTCAATTGCTCAAATTCTTCTTCTGTCATGTATGCAGGCTTGAAAAAATGGATGGATGGGCAAGGGGGGAGGCAGGAGTCCTTTCTGGATTTATCACTGTCACTTGCATAGAAAATGACAAGATCTGACAGGTCCTGGACAAACACGGAAAGGAAAAGCTGATAACTCTTATCAATTTGGGTGCACAGTTTGTTGTAGGTGGCAGGCTTTAAGCGCCTGAGCGCGGAACCAAAATTGTAAAGACATACATCTGCAAGATGCATGTTGGCGTGGTTGATGGGGTAGGATCAACAGGTATGCCCCGCAGCCCTGATTTCTTGGGTTGCCCATTCCCACTGCTCCATCTTGGCACTCAGTACAACTGTGTACACTTTTTGCTGTGTAGTCCACTCCTCCAGCATGGCCTTGAGCTCCATCTGGTAGGCATACCCATCTGTGGTGTTCAATATTGCTGAGTGATAATTGACACCCAATGGGGAAACTGCCAACAAAACCCCAACAAATTATATAGGATTGGGTCATGCTTGTATACACCAGATTGAATGCGCTTTTTTCCAAAGTCTTGAATACTTGCCAAAATCTTGGCATATGACAAAAAAATGACATCATTACAGGCCCTCATTGCCCTCCCTTTAACAAAATTAATGATAGTTGAATTGTAGGGGTTGGTATCCACCAAACTGGGGCCACCAAGAACCTGATTGGATAGGATTATGGCGGCAACCACAACTCTGTGCATCCACAAATTCACTGTTCTCTTATTGATGAAAATGCTGTGTAGTCCCAGTTAGAGACAGATCTGGACCAGGGGCATCTGCGGGTCACACTCTATAATAGCCATTATGAGAGGGTGAGATTTTTCATCTTCAGTTGAAGTACAGGCACCAGTTGGGGTCTTCTTGGAAAGGGGGCCACAATTGGTGTGGGCTCGCAGGGTTGCAGCCACAGTGGACTTTGCAAACCTCATTGTGGCTGCAATTTTCCCAAGGAACATAAGCATCCCTAGCTTTTCAACCATTTTGAGAACAATCTCCAGGGTAATTAGCTTTCTTCTGTGTCTTGCAGGCTGATTGGCTGGAGGCGGGGTGTGTCTGCTTTGAGAACCAGACAGTGTCATCTGATTGGCTATTTCTGGATTCTGGCTTCCATTGGTGGCCCCATGGCTCGCTTGGTCAATTCTGGATGCCATTGTTGATATGTGATTTGGATTGGCAGCTGCCTGTGCGTGATGGGCAAACAGGGCCATTCTTGAGGACTCGGGAGAAAAAACACACTCTTGAGTGGGGCTTGCAGAGGGGCCTGCGGGTTGGGAGTGGCCATAGACAGAGGCTTCACTGTTAAGAGACCCAGTGTAGCCCTGCATGATTTTTTCAAGGCTAGGGAACAACTTGTTGACTTGGTTGGTGTTGGAAGAAGACATAATAAAATTCTATTACAATTTTAAACTCAAGAAGAGGAATGTATATTTTAGTCAACTTTATTGTTATATATGTTAATTTTGTGAATATTATGATCTAAATTTTAGCCATTCTAAAATGGAATAGGGTGATTTTTGAGAATGCCTATAATTACTAAAAGAATCAGCACAAATCCACTCTAGATCCTTTAGCATTCTTTTTGAGACACGCATAAAATACATTTATTTCAAATTCACCACAATTATGATTTGAAACTTGGTTCCTGGATTTGACAATCCCACAATTTCAGATTTGTTAAGTTTTACATGATGTCTATGATTTGTTTGACATACAGGAAATACCAAATTGTACATTAGAATCCAGCATTTCTGATTCATGTATCCTGCATTTGTTTGCTGTGTTTTTTCTTTTGCTAGTTGAGTTATCTGCTCAAGGGATTCAAAATTTGCCAATTTAAATAAACCAAAAAAGTCAAATTAAATGGTTGATTTTATTAAATATTTTAATTTTCACTCAGCTGAGTTGCCCAAAAAAGTGATTCAAAATTTGGATTAAGGATTTGACAATCCCACATTTTTACGTTCAGGTTCTGAATTTACACTAAGATTAATATCCTTGTTTCTAACTGTTTTGGTTGTGGTAACCTTGGTGGGCTTCTGGGTCAGCTTGAGGACCCAAGGGTTGATGCTCTGCACCCTAGCAGCTTGTGCTCCTTGAACCAGCTGTGTCAGTGCAGCGTCACTATGGAACTCTCCTCTCCTGTCTCCTCCTTGAGTAGGCACTTGGGTTGCACTAACTCTATTCTTTGACCCGCAGGGGCAACTGCAACTGCGGCGCACAACAGGTGCATCAATACTCTGTTGTTGTGTTCCTTCCATTTTAAGAATTTAATAAAATATATAATAAATTTCAATTAAGTTACTCCCTAATTTAATTTTTACTTTTATCTGAATATGTATATTTAATTAATATTCCCCCCCATATCCCAATTATAGATTTTTTATTTCTTAATTAGTTGTTTTTGGTTTTACAACACCCATTTTAGAAGGGAACAGTCAGCATTTAAACTGGTTACATGTAACATCCTCCATGTCAACAATTCCCAAAAAATATTTTTGTATTTTTATTGCACATTTATTAATTTTTTGCCTTAAATAATTGTTCCTAATAATAAAAGTTAAATTTGATTTTAATTTTCAAGTTTTAAGTGAAACTGTAAAAAAATAAAGCCAAAATAAAATTTGAGATTGTCAACATGGGGGATGTTACATGTAGACAGTTTAAATGCTGACTGTTCCCTTTTAAAAACACCAAAATATTTTCCACCCTTTTCCCCAGATTTTACTGCCAAATTTTAACACCTATCACAATGTTTTTAAAATTTGTGTTTTGGATTATGTGCCTTATTTTAGATAAATTGGTATCATTCTTGATTACAGTACATTGCACACAACAATCAAGTGTTTTTGTTTACATATTGAGTTGCTATTGTGTTTCATTTTTGAATTGAGTTTTGACTCACCACGCTTGGGTTTATTTTGCTACCAATTTACATAGTAAACATATGTACACTGAAGGTCAACTCACACCATTTTGTTTGTGAATCAGTGTATTTTGGATTATATTTTGAATAGTCTCACTTGGCGTGTGAGCACTTTGTTGCTGCCATGACCCATTTTATCTATTCACACAAAAAATCTTTGCTAACAGAGTGTATATTTTACACTGATAATTGGAATTTGCTTAAATCTGATATTGTTTCTTTAAATATGAGGTATTTTTGGTTATTGCCATAGCTTTTAAAACTACTGTAAGCCAGGAACTGAGGAAGGAAAACCACAAGGGAACTTTTCCCCAATGAAAGGAGTACAACTTACAGTAAACTTTTAGCTCCTCAATAGACATGCACACAGTATTAAATAAAGGATAAAAGTATGCACTCTCAGTAAAAACATGTGGATTGTGCTTCACTGTGGATAATAACCATTCTTGTGTGTCCACTGAAACTTTTGTCATAACATAGTTGTCAGGATTTTTGATCAAGCAATGATGTCAATTATGATGGAGCTTGTGGATATGAATTACAGCAGCCAAACACCATAAATTTGTAATATAAAATACATGTATATTGGATCAGCAGTTGTCTGCTGACTTTCACTACAATGTCAGCCAATGAGAAGCGCCGCTGTGGCACTTAGTTAACACATGATTTGCTGCCGCGCCACTTGGAAAAGGTTGTAGGCGCTGCCTAGTAATTGGATCAAGCGCCAAATTAGTTATATGTCAGGTGCCACTGCACCTACTGAAAATTATTGCAAGTGCTGCTGTGCCGCCTTGAAAATATGTTAGGCACCAAAGTGCACTTTATTTTTACATTGAGCGCTGAGGCGCTGGGTTTGATTCCCCTTAATCTTGAATTCCCATATTAATCATAATAATAAGCATTAGACCTGAAGTATGCTTAGTATAGAAGGAAGTGATCCTGAAGCTAAAAATCATCCCATTCTAGCAAGGGCCACCTGTGCTGGGTGAAGATGAAAATATTTTATTGGGTGACATGTGATAAGTGCTAAACCTAGATTATTAATTATCAAAAATAGGGGGGTGTTAGAATGTCCTAGAAGACGTTGCTAGCAGTCCAGGGATTAGCCTTTGAAAAGGTATAAGAAAGATTAATGTATTACAAATAAAATAATCTTGTTGACCCTTATCCTTATCTCTATTTCTGCAAGTACTTCTGCATGATCAGAAGCCATTCTCTGACAATAATCATGTTTCCATTTGATCCTGGCTCCTCTGATACAATACTGCTCATATCCTCACATATGATTGTATTCAAGAAAATTCCCTGTGCCCTATAATATTAAATAATTGTGGCGCTGTAATGCAAAAAAGCGCGACAATGGTAAACTTGTGATTTATGACTAAGGGTGGAGCCAGAATAAGATGAGAAAGTTGACACAACTTCATGCAAAACTTTGCTGGTGGGTGAAGCAGGATAATAATCCGGACACCAAAAATTACATGATGCGCCAGAACCAAGAAACAGAAGAACTGGTCTCAACTACCACAATTGGAGAGGGAAACCATAAATTAAACAGCAGTCCAAACTGAAAGCTCAAAAATGAGATGATACAGATGAACATAGTAAACACGGATATTTTGATGGAGCAGGAGAAGAGAAACACAATTTTATGACAAACTGCTTCCAAAAACTCAGATGTAGAAGAGTTGAGTAATGTGACAGAAATTGCTGGGTAGTATGAAGATGTCTTCAGATGATGGGTAATAACCACCCAAATCCATAAGAAGTTAAGGATTAGCCACGCAAGCTTCAGATACTGTTTAGTGAAATTACCAAAGAATACATTGGGATTTAATAAAATAATTAAACCCAACCAAATCAGTCCTAGATAAATAGCCTGCAACAAGATTAAAGAACCATCTGGATAAAACTTGGGACATTGGGAGGTAGTAACAGTCTTAGTTTCAGATTCAATAGTAAAGATTTGAAGATTGGAGGGCATTGGCATAACATTAGGAGGCATAGGCACTGTAGAGCCCAGAGCAGGACCCCTTATTCCCATTAAAATTTGATTTAAAATCAAGCTGTAGGGAATATAGCGTAGAAGACCCACCACAGGATGCATTTAAAAGAGGTTAAACCCAGGAGATAATTTAAGTTTATTGAGGATTTTTAGGGAGGAATCAACTCTTAAGAGTGGAACAATGAGAAAATTTTAACATGTACCAAAATTATTGACTCAACAATATCACCTGAATTCATGGCTCCTAGTCCATCTCATTGTTCCAAAGAGTAGCTAATCCAGCACACACAAAACCCTTGAATGATTATTATTGATGACTGTTCTGATAAATGAGGTTGTATTAGGTGACTCACAGATTACGTCTATTTATCAGTGTCAATTTTCTCTGGATAATTGTATTATGCTGACAAACCAGAGTAGCAGTAACTCATTTTTGGTCAACAGTTTGGGTTAAATCTGTCAACTTGCTTAACTGCCTTTCTGATTTCTTGGCTTTCCGGTTGGAACAGACAGCTCCCGGCATTATGGAAACTACCCTGACAATTAAGCACTGTATACTTACGTAATTTGCCAGTAATTTCAGACAATTTAATGTACATGCCAAGGTGTTCCATTGGGTATTGATGGTATACCCAATTGTCACCTCCCTTACAGGGTTCCAAGTATCAAACTTGGCCCCCTATCTAGCTAAAATACTCCCCCACATGTTGGGTTATTACAATTACATCTTGCACTGCCTATGGAGTGCTAATAGTTTGAACCTATAGCAAGACCATGACGTGCAATCTCATAGGCATGTGGGAATCAAATATTCTCATAGAAAGTTGACAATAGATTCACCTCACCATCAGTAAAGATCACAAAGCAATACTCAGAACAGTACCAATCCTTAACCATTTTTGATAACATACATCCCACCTACCATGTCACAGTAAATGGATGAACATTAGATTTTAAAGTAAGCCATCTGGATGGTTTAATTGGGCTGATTAGCAAAACCTTCACTGACTCTTCTCTAGCAAGACTCAACTATAACATGGCCAAATACATCTAGTTTACCAAAAAAGGATAAGAGCAACACAAGACTAAATAGGCCTTTAACCATCTGAATAACAAAGCACAGATTGAAAAAGTGAAGGTTCAGTAAGAAGTATACAAAATTTCCCACTAGAGTTCAGGAAAGCTATACCAGCAAGCTGCCATAGAACCATAGCGCTAAAGATAATACAAGTTTGCCCTTTTGGCAGCTGACCTATCATCACTGCTTCCCTTTTACATACCTACCCCTGGAAAGTAAGGCAAACTATATCTAAGTTTTATTACCAAAAAGAATAAGTTTAGCGGCATTGATAAACAGGCATTTAACAACTAGAATACAAAAAATGGGTTCAAAAACATAGTGATTGCTGAACCAATAAATCCATTTCAGCTAGCTACCAGAAACACATCCTAGCAGGCTGCCGTAAAAGAGTGAAGCACAGCTTTGCTCTTTTGGCAGCCTGCCATCACTCATAGCTTTTTACAAGCTATGGATTAGGACCACAATCTAGTGGGCGGCTGTAAAATAGTAAAGCTGAGCTATGCCCAGCTTTGCCCTTTCACAGCATCTGCCCGTGCTTGTACTTAAGATCTGATCGGGTAGTTTAGCAATCATAGGCCGAAATGCCCTTGGCTGAGCAAGATAAACTGTAGAAGTTAATGTGCTCTTGATATTATATGGCCGAGCTTTTGAAAATCCTTTCAACTAATAGTTCTAGCAAGCTCAGATGCAAAGGTTATTGTAAGCTTGATGCTTTAGAGCCTCAGCAACAAGCCTCACCTATGAGATAAAATATGTACTGCTTTCACACAAAACTCAATCTCTTAAAAACCCAAGCTGTATAAAAATTGGCTTGCTATTTTAGTTAGAAAGAGGATAACAGTTTTAAAATATGGAGCTTTTAAAAAACAACTTCTTCCAAAGAACCAATAACATTGAAAGATTTGGGATCTACTAGAGTTAAAAAGGCTCAGAAGTTGAATTGATAATACCATTCAAGTTTGAAAATAAACTTGTAAAAGGACAGAAAGATACAAATTATAACTATATTACTCACAAAAGGATCCCTATATCAAGGTAGACTGATTTAAGTTGGTTGATTGTGACATCAACAGAAAAGGGTATTTATTTCTGTCTAAGGTGTACATGGTGCAGAATACAAGGAACAGGATGAAGGTATGTCAGCTTTCAGGCTGTAAAAAGATCTACTGTGAACAAAATTGTCTACCTCTATGAGCCAAAGCTAGAGCCAGGCTTGCATATATTAGACAGGAGTAGAATGTATTATTTTTTTTATATCTGTTGGAATCCCCTATACAAAGTTAGTTGGGTGGCTGGTACCTAGTACTACCTTGAGTTCAGCTTCATGTTTAACATGTTCAAACACTTTTAAAAACTTCCGTCGTGCTCCAAGGGCAGCTACTCCCACTTCTGTGAGTTGTTTATCATCCAAAGCAATCACCTCTCTCCATGTCATTTTTTCAAACAAGCTAGTATATTTGTGAAGTCTCAGTGAGCGCATCCAAGCAGGAATACCTTGGTATATAAGAATAATAACTAAAAAGTAACTTACTTTCCAGTACTTCAAAGTCAACAGGATCAAGTGGCTTAGGCTCTTTTAGTTCATCAGGAAGTGAGGGTTTAGGTGAGCTTGCTAAATCCAAAGGTGTAGTGTTTATTGCCCAGGGAATGGGTGATGATGCAGTGTGAAGTCCAGGGGGGAAGGCAGGAGATCTGGCTGATTTTGGACGAGTAGCAGTACCAAGCCAATGAGAGCTTTCAAGTGGCACTTCGACATTATCAACCTTTAAGGTTAGATTATTAGAGTTTCTTAATTTTCCCCAGTTGGAATCCTTGACATTAGTTGCAGAGAGTGATCTCTCACTGCTTGTAGTATGGCTAAGATCCCAGCCACCCCAGTTAGAAGCTCCTTTGAGATCTAAAGTAGGGATTCTACCTGGACTTGCTTTCCAATTAAATCCCATAGTGTCTTCAGGATTATAGCTTTGACTTTTAAGAGACATGCGTGGATTAAAAACATGCTCCATCTCAAGTGATGAAGGTCTTGGTATTTCAGCCTTTCCTGTTGGCAATGAATGGCGATCAATATTTTTTTGGCGGTTGGGGAGAGGATAATCTGAATATGCTGATAATTTTTAGAGGAGATACAAAATTGACTTACTTTGAAGACCTTGGCGGGAGAATGCTGGGGAAAGGATATCCCGGACAGGATCTTTATTCATCTTTTGCAATACAGTGATGAAAAAACGAATTTGAACATTGGTACTTTGATGCATAAGGCTGTAAAGAGCAGCAGTTTTTTCAGCTTGAGAAAGTGCTGAAAACCAATTTTCTACTGCGCCTAATTCTTCTTTGAAAGATGGCTCAAGGCTAGCCTTGGACATCTCTTCTAACATACGCTCATATTGGGCTAGATCCTCAAACCATCTCTCAAGAGCATCAGCTATATTTGGTTTAGATATAAGAATGAAGGCAGATAAAGAATGGAGTAGATTAAATGTACCTTCAGGTGAAGCACCTGGCTTTTGATTGTAAACTTCTGAGTTTGGGCGGATACTATTCAATCTGTTAGGGGAGGGGACATATCTGGGGGAGGAGGGGGTGGCAGTAATGCAAGGGATGTCGATAGAAGAGTGATCAGACATTAAGCACAGCTCAAACTAGGATGTACGGAGATGATGAATTGAGCAGAGATCCAGCCCAAGCACGATGTCGACGAGAATCAGATATGACACTGGCTATGCATAATATGCTAAATCGAAGTGCTTTGCACCTCAGCCGGGTAGGAATAGCCAATAGCGTGGCACTGGTAGCTTTGTCTTATGATTCGCTGCCTCAAGGTGATCATATCGTCCGCAAGGAACAGATATGCTTGATGAGGTCAAAGTTGCAGATGGGATTCAGCCATAATGGCTTTGTCAGCTACTTTTCCGCCGGCCAATGCCACAATGCAGGATTTGAGACCAAAATACTACAGCCAATAATATGGCGACGAATATCGAATTAGACCGAATTCAACAAGCCATACAATTATGGCCATGAACTAACAATTCAACCACCTATCATTATTAGCTTGTAAATACGTAAATCATTGGGTTTTAACTTTAACAGATAACATTATTTCCCTAGCTACACATAACTGAATTTCGATACTAGCTATTGAAAGAGTAAAAATCATATCAGTTGGGTTAAAATATATATCAATCTTGATTATTTCAAAAGTTTACAAACGAAATATAAATTTCATCGAAAATAAAATCATAAGTTTTAATAACAATATAGTCTGAAAATAATTTTATCAGTCTATAAAATATGTATTGTAATAATTACAATTTCTTTTTATGCTAGTATTTTAGCAGCTTTTAGCTTTTAGCATTATCAATGGACACAGGCTTGATTGCTAAGTTTGCTCCCCCATTTCGCCCATTGAATAGGATTCATGCTTGGTACTTGGCTCATTTTATTTGTGATTTATATAGTCTGTTGTTCAAAAAATATGCTCAAAGCTAGCTGCAGGAGTTTATAGTCAACTCGGGATCAGGCACCCCACCTGTCATATTGACCGTTGTTTGATTGGCTTAAAAAGGTGTGGCTCGACTTTAATCTCGATGTGATTCAAATCTTATGCTTCTTAGTCTTAAAATAGTTATGCCGAGGCTGCTTATCATGCAACAAATAGGTGGATATCGGGATTATAATAGCTACTAAAGCCTCAAATTATAGATAAACGAATCACATTAGTTGCCATTTAATTGATCCCACCGCCACATTACTGTAGCCTCAATTTTAAGTGGATTATCATTCGTCCGATGGATCCTCCTTTTCAGTGCTAAATTGATGAACCACCATTTCGATGTGCTTCTGCCACCTGCATAGCACAGAACATAAGCCTTCACATAATTAAATTACCCAGCTTACGCACCGCCTGGATGTATCACAATGCCATAGACATGACGCCACCTTTTTCAATTTTTTAAATTCAATTTTTAAATTGATATGCTTTCAAACAGCCTCAAAGCTATTCAAATCAACAAGCGTGGGGTGGCGGGCAGGATTAGGGCTGCATCGGATTTTGGACAGGTGGCTTCTTTTTAGAAAAGAAGCCACCCGTCCGAAATCGTTTCATTTTTGAGCAAATCCGGAAGTTCAACTTCGGGATTTTTTTTTAAAAATTAAAAATTATATTTTCTTTTTTCTTCTCTCTTAAAAAATTTAAAATATATAAATTTGAAATTTAATTTGTTTAAAAAAAGTTTTTTATTTTAAAATTTTATCTTTTTTTCTGGCCCAGCCGGAAAACAAAAGCCTTTCAAGGCCTTTTTTTTATGAAATTTCGGATTCCCCCAGCATAGGAGAATCCAAAAGAAGTAGACGGGGAAGGGCGAACGGGGCGATTACGGCATTTGCCGTAATCATCCCTTTTCTGGGCCAACGCAGCCCTAGGCAGGATGCCAAAAGAACAAAGCTGAGCTATGCCCGCTTTGCCCTTTTACGGCATCCCATCTGGGTATGCGTCTAGATATCCTAGATGTCGAAACAGCAGGCTCGACCCGCCAGCAAGGTTCCAAACAAGCGGGTTTGTGACCCGCAATCCGATTACCCAGCCACTCAAAGGCAGACTAGGAAGTCAACTCAAATTGCCGAATCTAACAACATGAACAGATGATGATCCCTTATGGTGGATACCTTGTTTTGGCGCTTGACTCATTACCAGGATCAAGCCACCCCCTTCACCATCCAGCCGTGTGATCAACACAATCATGTTCCTGTTATCCTTTATTCACATTGACTATATAATCAATATCTTTCAATAAAGATTATTATCTAGCTTCTAAATATTTTCCCCCTTGTAACTCTGCTAAAACAGCACAGTTACGACATAGATTAAAACCTTTTTTGTTTTTTAAATCAGTGGCCTTATAAAACTATTATCTTATACTCTAATTGGTAAAAGGAAAGGTGTGTCGGGCTGGCTGCCAAAAGAGCAAAGCTGTGCTACACTCAGCTTCACTCTTTTACGGCAGCCCACTGGTATGTGTTTCCAGTTATAGGTGGTAAAAAGTGTTTGAAAATGGCAGCCCACTGGTATGTATTCCTAGTCTATAGCTGGTAAAAGGAAATATGTAGAGGCTGACTGCCAAAAGAGCAAAGCTGTGCTACGTCCAGCTTCACTCTTTTACAGCAGCCCGTTGATATGTGTTCTGGTCTCATAGCTGATAATTGGCTTTGTTTGGAGGTCAAGATATTTTTAGATTTTATATTTTTACAATGTTTTTAGCCATGGTTATAAAATCTTAGCACAAATTAGTTATTATAAAGCTATGAGTGGAGGGCAGGGTACCAAAAGATAACAGTTGTTCTGCAATCAGTTTTTTTATAGCTGCTCACTGGTGTTTCTGTTACCCTAGCAGAAATTCTTTGATTAGTTCAGCAAAAAATCTAATTTTGTTCATTATTCTAGTTTTATAAGAGTATTAGTGGTACACAAAGCTATAGTTTTATTATAAAAATGATAATTGTTTTGTTTGTGTAACTTTCCTTAGAGAAGTATAAGGAGATGCTATACAAATATTTCTATTACTCTATCAGCAATGTCTTATTTTATAATTTTTTACTTTTATTATGAATTATACTTTTGACATATAAACAATGGGAGATTGAAAAATTCTCGCATTATCTCAAAACTACAATACTTTTGAAATATTTTTTATTTTCAATAACAATTTTTGAATTCCAAAGATAAATAATACCTTTATTTTAAATTTTATCATTTGATATAAATATATTTTTTCTCTGTCTTAGCTGATGTAGTCTATAGTCAAAACCATATAAAACTCTTTTTTTAACTGAAATATGTATGTTTGATTTAGTTTGTCATATAATTTGTGTTTTGAAATGTTTAACTTTTTTATTGTATATCTAAAATTATTATTTTTTACACCAATAGATGCCACTTATCAGCTTATACTTTTTACTTTTTAGCAGTATCTGGGTTAGTTGTAGAAATTTCCTAAAACATTTTAATATTTTTCTATTTGCCTGGGTACAATTTTCCCAGCATATTCATCCTTTTAATTTTTAGCAAAAAGTTCAGAAATAAAAGCCATTTCAAATAATTTTTTTCTTTAGTCTGTCTCAATTATTTAGGGTATTAACTTTTGATAAGTAAACAACAAAGTAGCTTTGAAGATAGAGATCTTTGAAATAATAAGCCAAATGCATTCAAAATAAAAGAATCTATAATAAAAAACTCTTTTTTAAGTATTATAGTTGTTTTTTGATTCCTTTAAAGTTAAAAAATATTTTTGCAACAATATCAGTTGGGTCTAAAAACTAAAAAAAGTTGCCAAAAACTTTCTTTCAACTCTATAAATAAAATAATCTAAGCACATGACTTGATTAAACCATTTAACAATTACTGAATGATAACAATATGTAGTTTTTGGCAGTAAAATTTTGCAAATGACAAAAAGTAAATCTTAAAGCAAATAAGTCAAACAAAATAAAAGTAAAATAATTAAGATATATAATAGTTAATTTTAAATCAAGTGAAGTGTTTCATTTTAATATTTACTTAAAGAAAAACATCTTTTTTAAGTGAAAGTTGGATCAAAAATTATCAGAAAATAGTAGATATCATAATGATCCTAGAAATACTCACCATACACAAATTTGCTAAAAAAACTTACCCAAACCTAAGATCATCTTAAAGCCAAAATCTTGAGGTTTAAATTT
This sequence comes from Entomophthora muscae, assembly GCA_014839935.2. Lineage (NCBI taxonomy): Eukaryota > Fungi > Entomophthoromycota > Entomophthoromycetes > Entomophthorales > Entomophthoraceae > Entomophthora > Entomophthora muscae. The sequence continues at coordinate 260,520 of QTSX02002169.1, read as the reverse complement.
TGGTTAGTAAAACTGAAATTTGAAAAAAACTTACCCTAATCAAGAGCAGCTTCAGGGTGAAAACTAATATTAGGTAGTTGGCCCAAAGTTCTCACCTAACCCCAAGATCTGCTGCAGTAAAAACTGGGCATTTTTTAAAAAAATGTTAGTAAGTATTAAAATGACTTATCAAACCAAGATCAGCTTCAGGGCAAAAGTCTGGTTTTTTAAATCTACTTTGGAAAATTAGTAAAAATAAAACTTACCAATCCCAAGATCTGATGCTGGCTAAGTCAATATAAAAGGATTTGAAGGTGAGTGGTTTATTTTTGAAAATAGTTACCTGAAATGCAGCTTGATCAAAAAATATTAGTGATTCAAAAAATTACTTACCATTCCCATGTTTAACTTCAGGGCAAAAATCTGGATTTTCTTAATCTAGGTTAGTAAACTTGATGAAAAAATAACTTACCCACCCCAAGATCTGCTTTGGACCAAGTCCATCTAAATTGGAAAGAAGGCTAGTAATTTTAATGAAAAGCTTACCTGATTTGCAGCTCTAATTTGTTTTTTAATTGAATTAGTTTTTTTTAAAAATTTACTACCTTTTTAAATCAAAGTTAGCTTCAACCTTTTAGAATATGCTTACCTTGAATATTCTTGATCTACCATGAATAAAACAGTTAGTATTATTAATATATTTTGAAGCTTACCTTAAGTTTGAAGTGAATCTATAGATTTTGAGTTGAAAAAGTTAGTATTGTGTTAAGCTTAGCTTACCTGAATGCTTGGTTGATCATCCTACTCTTCTAAGCCAATAAAATCCTTGAATTTAAGCATTCAAGAAGCTTGATTTATTTTTAAACTGATGATCTAGCCATCATATGAAATTTTGCAGGACCACTTTAAATATTAAAATAGATATTCATATTAAAAAACCACTTGAAAGCGTTACCTGGAAGCTCTGAAGTCCACCCTGGCAGCACTTCCCATTGCGCTGAACTACCACACATCCAGAAGCCTATCAGCAACTTTGCTGACAGCTCTGTCGACCACAGGGCAGCCTGACAGGCTACCACCAAAAGCCTATTGGTGGACTCCCAAGGTTGAATAAGGTTAAATTAATAAAAATAATTATGAATGGCTGATAAATCTTTTAAGACATTTATGAATAAGATATTTTAAAGTAAAGATTTTTTTGAATTTTATGAGCTACCCTTTTAAATAGGCTCATACCTTTATGCTGTATTTTTTTGAAGCACAATTATAACAGTTTTAGGTAGCTTCATGTTATATTGGATTTAAATAGTTGCTTTTGATGGTTTTGTCAAGACTCTGGAATAATATGGTAGACTTGACCATTATTCCCCTGACTGATTGGTTAAGACAGCCAATTGCCATGAAGCTGGAAGGCTTAAAGAAGTATCAGATGATCTTGATCCTGGCATTGGGTAATCAGTGCTCTTATTATTACTCTGAAGATTGATCCTGATCCAATAATGGTCTCCTTTTTGGATCCAACCTGAGTAAACAGTCTTGATGATTCATGATTATAATTATAGAACACTCCTCAGCCAATAAGACAGAGTGTTCTTAAATAATAATACAAGATGGCTACTGCCAAACATTTGCACTTGAAGACAGATCAAAATCTATGATTAATATAGAAGGTCGTTCAGAAGAATACATCATCATGCAAAAACCCAGTTGACAGGGTAACTAAACTTGTATATGCAGAAACTAACAACAGGATGTTGCCATTATGCTGATATGATAAGCTGAGGTCCGGTAATCTATTGAAGTCCTATGCCAGACCAGCATGGCTGCCTAACTCTGGGGGCTGAAACTAGCAGTCTGGGGAACAGATAGACTGACTAGTAAGAGTTGGAAGCGTCAGATTATAATCTGGCAAGAGGGCTTATCCACCCTATATAAGGTGCTCTCCTGATTAGTGATTGAGCAGAATATTCACCATTGAAGATAGAGATTGAAGATCTCTATTGTTGTATCACTACTAGCCAACGCCTAGTAGTCAGAAGTATCTGAGTAGAGCGCGCCACTGTCTACTTGCAGACCCCGTGTATTTTCTCCTAAGGCCAGACAAGACTCTGCCAGGCCGTAACCGTACTCTAAGACCCAATTGGTAGATATAGATTGTTTCCATACAATCACTATCAACAACCCCCATCCAATGACCATTAATAAAGACAATTCCTCAAGACCACAAAATCTTATCAGTTTTTTAACCATTTTTAAAGTGTAATTTTATGATAGAAAGTTATTTTTAACTTTTTGTCTATTATTTTTTTCAAACAAAAGTTTATTATAACAAAAGAGTTACCAAAAAGCTTACTTAGGCTGAGAATCTTGGTGGAGAAGAACTTCTGGGTAGACAACATTTTGGGTCATACCATGATTATGGTTAGGGTCAACTAAAGATACAACATCTTTCACATTGGTAGTACAAGAAAGAGCAATATAGAGCTGTCCATGGGCAAAGAGATCATGGGTGAGATCAATTCTAACATGTCTTAAGGGCTGCCCCTGAGACTTGTTGATAGTCATGGAAAATCCAAGACAGACAGGGAACTGCCAACGCTGAAGGCTAAAATGAAACTCTTTCTCCTCAATCATCTTTAGGTGGGGAATTAGGTAGTGGCGGCCTTGATAGAACCAAGATATGACAGTAACTGCAATTGTGTTCCAGAAAAGAGATGTAACTATGGCTATTGTACCATTGCAGAGGCCTTCTGTGGCATAAATGTTGCAAAGTATCATCACTGGAACACCCACCTTTAGGATGAGGTGAGATAAGGGCAAGCTGCTACAATTGAGAGACTGCATAACTTCAGCACTAATTAAATCTGCATCATCTCCCTCTTCTGGGTCAGCATAATTCTCAGCATTATATACATGAGTGGCTCCAGGATAGGCATTAACAATGTCAGAGTTGGTTACACCAACCTGACAATTGGTGAAGGCTAAGATTGCCCAGCCCCTAAAAAATTCAGCTGTAGTATTAAGAGTGAGAGCTTGAAGCTGGTCAAGTGGGTAGATAGCATGATTTAGCTTCTCAGCGTGAGCAAATGTAGTAATAACAGGAGGTAATTAAACTTATCCATGGAGGGTTTGATCAAAGGAAAGCTCCTCCAGGTATCAGGCATAAACCTCATTTTCTTCAGTCTGATGCAAACACATGTTCTGATTCAGGAACAAAATCTGAAGCTGGGGCCAAATCCTAGACTGCTGAATGCAAGCTTCAACCTGCTGTGCATGACCACCATATTGGATCACTGGAAGGGTCTGCTTAAAGTCACCTCCAAAAACTACTGGGATCCCACCAAAGAGAGCTTGGTTATTGCAAATATCTTTGAGGGTACACTCAACAGCCATAATACTGTTCTTATGCTTCATGGGAGCCTCATCCCATATAATTAAGCTTGTCTGGAAAAACTGAGCAGCCAGCTGAGTTTGGACAGAGATGTTACAAACCAAGTTTTTGTCTAGGTTAAGAGGCACCTTGAAAGTTAAATGCACAGTCTGTCCCATAGGCAGAAGGCTGACAGCTAATCCAGTTGAAGCAACACAGATGACGTGCATACCCTGATCACAGTAATGAGCAGCCAGAGCTTGGTAGAGGAATGTCTTTTCAGTACCCCCAGAACCTTGAAGAAAGAAGTGAGCATGTGTAGGATCCTGGGTAATCTGCTCAGTAATCCGGTTAAAGGCTGCCTGTTGATCTGCATTAAGCCAATCTGGGTTAACATGGGGCAGTTCAACTGGAGGATTGAAATCCTGAACAGGGTTTCTGGGATCCTCCCAACCTTCATCATAGTTAGAGAGATGGTAAGCTTCTAAGCTCTGACCAAACTTTTGAAGTTAACAGGCAATTAAAAAGCCCATAATCAAGATGAGGATCTTGAAGGCCTTCTGGGACAGTCAGAAATTGCATCCAGTGTTCCATATCATTGCAAAAGCTCTCCTGAAACTCATTACAAATCCTCAATTCATTTGTGATGTCTCCAGAGGTGAGGCCCTGAACAAATAGGAGCCACTTTCTGTGACCAGAGTGGGTTTCAGCAGTCTCCTGAAAGGCAATTCTCCTGTACTCATCATCACGTAGTAAGTCCAAGGCCTCACATGCCAGACAATTGATGAGATATGTTCTGCGCTATAGGCCTTCACCAACAGTCCTTAGGTCAGCAAAGCTTTTGCACCCACACTTAATAGTTAAGAGAAGGTGTACAAAAAAGTGTTCTCCTTGATTGGGGCTAACATTGTACATTTATCCAAATTGCTCCTGCTGCTGACATCTTTTCCAGGTCTGAGTGGCAGCATGCCAAGTATAATACTGAGGTTCATGATCTGAGGTGTGGCACAGAGTCACAACAAGAAATCCTAACCTTAGAATTGGATTTTTACTAGGTCTCAGTTAGAATGGCAGGGAAGGTTATGCAATTACCTTGCAGCCCTGATTGAATAATATCTGCTAGATGTGGCTAGAGAGGCGCCAAAGTACGTGGAGACACAAAGACAAGAATGTGAATAGAACTTAAATTTTATTGGTAAAAGTGAAATGGATTATATACTGTGTAGCTTTACCACAAAACAGTACATGGTCGGTAGGATCACTTGCCACAAGCATGAGTGAGGCAAGTGAGTTGCACAGGATCAGGAAACTGAACAATTGAATTTCCAAATTCAGAGCCAGAGTCATTTTGAAGAAAAAAGCAAAAGAGAGAGATTTTTCCTCAAAATAACCCATCAAAGGCAAAATCAAAACACAGTGAATGATGGTATTCACGGCATTGCCCCCCTCTAGATTGGCCTTAGGGAATAGTATGTGAGGAAGAACTTGGCATGCACTCAGGAAAACAGTTGACCACTGGAGAGGAGTTTCACAGTGTATTCTGATCCTTGTTTGAAGGTCACTTCCAGGGGCCCAATCCACAACAAGTCTAGTTTATGAGCGCATCCTTCTACTCTATGCTGATAGTAAAGAACATGGTCCCCAATGCTGAACTCAGGCAAGAGAGATTGTCCAGTATTTTCAGGAGAGAGCTTGAGCATCTTGGTCTTATATACAGACGTGCAGGCAGTGGCCTGAATATCAATGATACAATTGACTAGATCTTTGATATGGTTGTCTGGGTTCATTGTCAGGATTGATAACTCTTCCTCTCTGAAAACCCGGGCCCAGGAGCAGGAATTGAACCCTGGCCCTAGACTCCCTCAGGCCGCCAGGCCTGTGGACCAAAGGACCACCCACCCGCGTTTTGCTGGAATTGAGCCCCCGCAAGCTGATACCAAGAATGTTGGTCCATGCAGTGGAACAGATCAAACCAAGGAAATTATTGCACCAAATGGAAGCCTAATCACAGCCCCTAATAGAGGTACTGAAGTGGCAACTATTAGCTTCATGAATTTGAAGTCTACACCAGTAGCCAATCAAGAGCCTTCCCCAGAAAGAGGCATGGGCCTGCGGCCCAACCCCATGACCACAACTCTAAAGCAAGTTAATCAGGTAGCCAATTTGAGATTCTTGGCCAATGAAAGAACTCCTGGGCCAAGTGCCATTTTGCTGCCTTTGGACCCAAGCACCCAGTCCCCCCGGGCCTGCCTTTCCCAATGCCCTGATGAATCCCCCATGGAAAATATTAAGTTTGGAGGTGGGGTGCTATCTAGACCAAAGGACCCCGCGCTCCAAACTTATCACCATTTTTGAATAAAGGTTATGTTATTTTGGATTATACAGCTACTGCCTTATTTTGTTTTTGCCATCTATCAAATCAGTACAAGATCATCCGGCCCTCCTGCCCCTCTGCCCGCAGATTCCTGTCCTCCAGGTGTTTCCTTTGGCCCCGTCCACTTCACAGAGTACCCTCTAAAACCTGAATATTAGGATTAAACCCCAGAAAAGATACTTGAACTCAATCCTTTGGCCCACATACAAACTGCTGTTAGATACAATTGTCAAGGCCCATAGATATTCTCAACACGAAAATTGTTTAGAGGAAAATTCAACTACCTTCCTGATTACAACATCCATATGGAACTGCCCATGAAACCCAAAACTATGCCTGCTTCCTTGCCTGACCTCCCAACTGACCATATTGGCAAGCTATTTGGAATTGTGTACATCACCCTCACAGGGATGATTGATACTATCAAACCAGTTGCTGGCCTGTGGTCTTGGGTGGGGAAGTCTGTTTCCTACCTTTTTAAGTTAGCTCCTCTCTTGTGGTGGGCCCTGCCTGCTAAAACACTGGCCCAAGTTAACCCTGAAAACAACAGGCCAGCTGCCTGAGACTGGATCTCTGACATTCATGGCCTTATCAGAGGAGAGTAGGGGGCTCCCAAGAGCAACATAGTGGTGGCTTCACAATCATACAACATAGCAAAAGGGGAATACCCGGTGACACAATGTTTGCTAAGGCAATAGGCAAAGAGAGCAGCAGGTAAGTATAGATCCCAGTTTGTAGCATCAAAGTAAGTGAGTTTCCTCATGATAGAAGCCAGAGTTGAATTTTCACGCTCAACCGCCTCATTGATAGAAGGATTATAGGGAGCAGAAAAAGACTGGTGAGACCCCAAAGCCTCATTAACCAAGGTCACTAACTTAGCATTGAAGTTAGTCCCATTATCAGATAGCAACACTTGAGGACAATCATGGCAAAAGAATACATCCTTTAGCAGAAAGGCGGCAGTTGTCTTGGCAGTAATGTCCTTAGTAGGACAAGCTTCTACCCACTTGCTAAAATGATCAACAGCAATCAGGATAAAGCAACAGCCAGAGCAGGAGCAAGGAAGAGGCCCTACGGCGTCAATGCTGACAGTGTGAAATGCATGTTGCAGGGGGACTAGCTTGAACTCGTGAGAGGCAGCGCAAGGTCGTTGAAGCTGACAATCATGGCAACTAGCAATTACATCTGGGATCAGCAGGCAAAGGTTTTCCCAGAAGTAGTTTTTCTGGAGCCAGGCATAAGTATTGGCAACGCCTCTGTGTCCTGTCTCCTTATGAGCTTGAAGCACCAACAAAAGGCAAAGACTAGGCCATACATAAGGCAGGTAGTGGTCTTGTACTTTCTTGAAAAGCTGATTTTCACAAATGAGTATATCTTCAGATAGCTTAGATAGGGCAATTTGGACTTCTTATGTCTTGCTCTCCCAAGAGGAAGGATATTCAATTAGTTCATACAGTCAATCAGCTTCAACAGGGTGTAGCACAAGTATGGGCATTCTGGACAACCCGTCAGTGTTTTGATGTTGAATCCCAGGACGGTGCAGCACAGTGAAGTTATAACCCTGAAGGCGGAGAGCCCATCTAGCTAGTTGCCCTTCTGGTTCCTTAAATTGCTGTAACCATTTAAGCAAAGCGTGGTCAGTGACCACAGTGAAATGGGTGCCACACACATAATGGCAGAACTTCTTGACAGCATGCAGCACAGCAAGGCACTCTATCTCTGTTACACTGTAGTTATTCTCATGCTTGTTCAGGATACAAGAGGTATAAGATACAGGGTGATCCACATCTTCATCATCCAGTTGATCCAAGATGGCTCTAATGGCCAGGTTGCTAGCATCAGTATATAGGATAAATTCCTTATAATAGTCAGGATATACTAGGATGGGAGCCTCTTTGAGTTTCTGCTTGAGGGTCTCAAAGGCTTGTTGTTGGCTGACGGTCCATTTGAAAAGATGTTACACAACAGCTGGACCAAGGGCTTGCTAGTGTCAGCAAAGTTGGGGATGAATTGTCTGTAGTATCCCATCATGCCCAGAAAGATATGAAATTCTTGCAGATTGGTGGGCAGGAGCGTTTTGTCAATGGCCTCAATTTTCTTGGTCATGGGACAAATCCCTGTCTGGGTCACCTCATGACCCAAGAATTCAAGGTGTTCCTTGAAGAAAGCACATTTTGATGGTTTCAACTTAAGGCCAGCCTCTTGAATCTTTATGAAAACTTTCTTGGGGTGAGCCAAGTGATCTGTAAAAGTAGCGCTGAAGACCCTGATATTGTCTAAGTACACTAGGACACTGGAGAGATTCAAATCACGGAGGATGTAGTCCATGGCTTGTTGGAAAGTAGCCAGGACATTGCAGAGTCCTTGTGGCATGCATGTGGGCTCAAACAGTCCCTCAGAAGTGATGAGCGCGGTCTTTTGCCTATCCTCAGGAGAGAGATCAGCTTGCCAGTACCCAGAGGCTAGGTCCATAGCAGAGAAGAAATTGGAGCCCCCAAGGCGGTAGAGAGCATCATCAATGTGGGGTAAGGGATAGGAATCCTTTTTGGTTAAAGAGTTCAATTGTTGGTAGTCCATCACAATCCAATGACCTCCATCCTTCTTTTTTAGTATGAGCAAGGGGGAGGACCAAGGACTTTGGGAAGGTGCTAGTAGTCCAGCGTCTAGAAGTTTTTTGAGCTCTTTAGACACCTGAGCATTTTCTACACAGCTGCAGCAATATGGTTTAGCGCGGAAGGGGGGTGCATCACCAGTATTGATCTGATGAATGACACCTTTAGCTAGACCATAATAAGTGCTATCTTTAGCAAAGCTATCTGAAAATTGGTCTAGCAAATCAAGCACCTCCTTCTGCTGTACTGGGGATAGCTTCAGGAAATCTTGTGCAGTGAACAAGGATAGGACTTGGGGCTTGTCTTCAGGTAAATTAAAATCCTGGAACATACCAAAAGGATGTAATGATAGGACGTCAGGAGCATTTAACAACTTTCCATAGCCAACAACCTGCCCTCTAGACACATGTATGGGGAGGGCAGTTAAGTTGGCAACCAGAAATTGAACAGGGTTATTGTGTTCTGAGGCTTGGCACAGACACACAACGGGAAATCCTAACCTTAGGATTGGATTTGTACTAAGTCTTGGTTAGATGACAGGGAAGGCTATACATTTACCTTGCAACCCTGGAAGAATAATCTCTAATAGTTGTGGCTAGAGAGAGGCGCAGAAGTACTGAAGACAAAACAACAAAAATGTGAATAGAACTTAATTTTTATTGGTGAATATGGAATGGAATATATAGTGGTTAGGAATACCACAAAACACTACCAGGACGGTAGGATCACTTGCCACAAGCATGAGTGGGGCAAGTGAGTTGCTGCAGAGTCAAGAAACCAAACAATTGTATTTCCTGATTCAGTCATCAACTCATTTTGAGAGGCAAAAGCAAAAGCAAGAGATTTGTCTTTGAAATAGCCCACCAAAGGCAAAATTGACACATGGTGAATAGCGGCATTCACAACAAGGTCAAACACTTGTTCTTGTACAATCTGTTGTTGATTTGGAAGTTCTTGACTGAGGCCAATGGGTTCTTGTGGGCAAGAGGTAATGTGGTTGGAAAAACTCAAGGTACCCTTAGAATCTATTTCTGTCTTGGGGCACATGATTTGGTTGGAGCCTAGACTCCACCTTGTGACCTGAGAAGCAGCAACCTATTGGTCATGGGAGGAATTATTGCTCACATGTAAAACTTGGGCTTGGATTTCTTCTGTTGAGCAGGAATAGTTTTTAAATTCTGAAACCCTATTTCCCCCTTCTTCTGGATGGCAGGCATTTTTTGGGAATATTTTCCCTGCATCCAGGGACTTTTCTGATTGGCTGCAGGTAATGGGGGCTTCTTATTGGCTGTGGGTTGGGGCCTGAGACCCAGGTGGATGGCTGGCAGCCAACTGGGATCCGGGGAGGGAGCAGATGGGCTGGGGGCAGGCCTGCTGGTGCCAGGCTGAGCAAGCGGGTGGCTGGCAGGGGGCTTGCAGGCGACTAGCTGGAAGCTGGCGGAGGGTGCTGGCGGGCGTGGCGGGCGCCTGCCTGGATGTTAAATTATTCCAGCAGCTATTAAATTCCGTTTCTTCCTTGGTCTGATTTTTATTTCCCCAATTAAGGGGGAAAGTCCTCATTAAATTTTGCCTCCTTGGCCAGAAAAACTCCTTTTCTTTTCCAAACTTGTCCTCCAGTGATAATTTGGTTTATGTCAGGAATATTCCTGACACTAGCACCTGGAATTGGCCAAGTGAGCCACAGGGTCACTCAGGGAACCCAGAACCCCAAAACAGCCAATCAGATGACACTGTCCAGTTCCCAAGATGAACACATCCCTCTTCCAGCCAATCAGCCTGCAAGATGCAGAAGGAAAATTGATCACCCCAGAGATTGTTCTCAAAATGGTTGAAAAGTGAGGGATGCTTATGTCCCTTGGGGAAATGTGGCTGTAATGGGTTTTGCAAAGTCCACTGTGGCTGCAATCCTGCAAGCCCATGCCAAATGTGGCCCCCTTTCCAAGAAGCCCCCAACTGGTGCCCGTACTTCAACTGAAGGTGAAAAAGCCCACCCTCTCATGATGGCTATTATGGAGCGTGACCCGCAGATACCCCTGGTCCAGGTCTGTTCCCCACTGGGACTCCACAGCATTTTCACCAATAAGAGAACAGTGAATTTGTGGATTCACGGAGTTGTGGTTGCCGCCAGAATATTGTCCAATAAGATTCTCAGTGGCCCCAGTTTGGTGAATACCAACTCCTAAAATGAAAAAATCATTAATTCTATCAAAGGAAGGGCAATGAGGGCCTGTAATGATGTCATTTTTTTGTCATATGCCAAGATTTTGGCAAGTATTCAAGACTTTGGAAAAAAGCGCATTCAATCTGGTGTATACAAGCGTGACCCAATCCTATATAATTTGTTGGGGTTTTGTTGGCAGTTTCCCCATTGGGTGTCAATTATTACTCTGCATTGTCAAACACAGCAGATGGGTATGCCTACCAGATGGAGCTCAAGGGCATGCTGGAGGAGTGGGCTACCAAACAAGCTGTGTAAACAGTTGTAATGAGTGCTGAGATGGAGCAGTGGGAATGGCAACCTAAGAAATCAGGGCTGCAGGGCATACCTGTTGGTCCTATCCCACCAACCACGCTGACATGCATCTTGCAGATGTATGTCTCTACAATTTTGGTTCTGCTCTCAGGCGCTCAAAGCCTGCCACATACAATGAACTGTGTTCCCAAATTGAGAAGCAGTATGAGCTTCCCCCTTCCGTGATTGTCCAGGACCTATCAGATCTCATCATCTTCTATGAAAGTGATAGTGATAAGTCTGGAAAGGACTCCTGCCTCCCCCTACACCCATCCATTTGTTTTTTCAAGCCCACATATGTGATAGAAGAAGAATTCAAGCAACCAAAGCAATCAGCTCTTTCTGCCCCTTCCCAGTCAACAAACCCTGCCTCCACAACCCCTCATCAATCCACCCGCCTTCCAACCCTGACTCCCAAACTACCACCCATTCCCTCCCCACTATTTCTGATGCCGTCCCTTTCACAGGCACAGATGAAGGCGACATTCATTCTGCCCATTCCCTCCCCTTCTTGTCCTTTGATGAATAAAATAAATATTTTCTTTGTGACAACTTGTTAAAATTAATATTCTCTTTCAATTCACAAATAACAATATTTTTTTACATTTTTAGCATTTCCAATATTTAAAAATGTGTTGTACATTGGATGTGGTAACATATAATTATTTGCATGAATATTTTTCATTGTCAATAAAAAAAGGACCACAAATGTAAAGTTATATTAGAATATTGCAGGTATGCATTAAATCCTGATATTTAGATATTATGTGCATAACTCAATGCATTCTGTATAATAAATTTCATTATAAATGAGGCCTTTTTCATTTTTGATTTATATAAATGGACTGTGTTTATATTAGAGGCATTAACACTTAGTACAATATTGATACATAGTGCATTTTACAGCCTGTATATTTACCTATTGGTAATAATTCTGTAAATTTTTCAGTCAGATTTTGTGAGGTAATAATAATGTAATGGATTATTAAATTACTGTTTATTACCATTAATTGGCTGATTTTTTTCTGTGGCAATTAAGCATTTTTTGATATTTACGCACTAGTATCCAATTGTTTGGTTTCACATCCAATCACACAGGCAATAGGAAATCAAGTTACTACCCCAACCACATCTGGTCTTGGGGTGGTGACCACGTTTCCTATCTCCTGTGCAATGGGATGTGAAGCCAACCAATGGGATGCTAGTGCATAAATATCAGAAAATGCACTATTGCCACAGCAAAGAAAAGCAGCCAATTTGTTGTAAGATATGCAGCCTGGGTGCTGATCTCTACAAATAGTTAGTCTACTACTTCTTTATCTTAATACTATATCTGTTGTGGTATAGTGACAGCCTGGGTAAGGACAGAAGAATATAAGAAGATAATAAGACAAACTTTGTGTTTATCTAGATAGTATCACACTTATATAGTATGAGGCGGGGGAATTGCCACCAGAGGCAGGAAGACACAGACAGAAGGACTTCCCAAATGGAGGAGAGTGGATTGGCACAGCTAAACGCCCCGCGCAAAAGAATGACCACTTCCTTGCAACTTTCTTTTAAGGAGGTAGATATAAATAACTTTGTTCTTCCATTATAATCCTGGAAGTGAAGCCCATGCCTTGTGCGCATTCAAAAGGCAAACCAAACACCTGTTTTAGGGGAGTTTTAAACGTCTTTATCACTAGTAGAATCAGGATGCAATAGCGCAATTGCGCAATTGTTCCATTGCTTAATCCCTAGATGGACAACTTTACGTCTAATCCATTCAGGATCTGCAACACAATTAATGATAATAAACAGTATTTTTATTAATCCATTACACTATTATTACCTTGCAAAATCTCACTGAAAAGTTTACAGAATTCTTACCAATAGGTAAATATACAGGCTGTAAATGCACTATGTATCAATATTTGTACTAAGTGTTAATGGCTCTCTAATATAAACATAGTCCATTTAGATAAATTACAATGAAAAAGGCCTCATTTACAATGAAACTTATTATACAGAATGTATTGAGTTATGCACATAATATCTAAATATCAGGATTTAACACATACCTGCAATATTCTAATATAAATTTACATTTGTGGTTCTCAATTTATTATTAATAACAAAAAACTATTAATGTGTTGAATGTAGTACTATAAAAACCAGTTTTTGATGTAATTCAAACAAAATGTCAAATATATACAGCCTTATCAACAAATTAGAGCCAGCCCTCCTAAAGGTTGTTGAGCTTGAACATAAAATAAGAGAAATTGTATTAAATCAGCTGGGAAATGAGGGAAGGGCTTTGGTCCAGCAAAACAAAACCGCAAAAAATAGCCTGGGAAAAATAGTAAACAAAGATCACAAGGAAATAGCTTTAAATCTACAAAAGGAAATACTCAAGCAGTTAGATTTCAAAAGTGAAAGTTACAAATTGTGGGAATTTGCAAAAACCAATAGAAAGAATACTCAAAAAATCAAACTAATTAAAGGAAATGAAATCCAAAAGGAAATCAACACAAATGAAGAGGAAACTAATCAAATGAAAACAGATGAAAACAAAGCACAATCAAGAAGCAGAATCGCCTCAAGAAACAATGAAAATTCAACAAACAAAAATCAAGAGGAAACACAAGTAGCCCGGAAAATAAGGAAGATCAAGCCCAGAAAAGCAAATTAAGAGCAAACAACACTCATAAGGTTTGCTGAAGGGGCGCCTGTGGCTGAGGGGGCTGCAGGGGAAACAATCAGTAAGTTTTTTAATGTTTTACTTATATTTACTTTAGTTATAACTAGGAATGGGGACAAGGTAGCTGAAGTGGCAGCATTCACGCCAAGTTGGTTTTACGGGGTTATCAATCACTGGTAGCCCCTTTAAAGCAAATAAAGATTAAATAAATAAAATAATTCAAATAAATATGAATAATTTTGCAAATATTGAAGCAAAAACCAAGGAATATTTACTACCCGTGGGGTGCTTGCTCTGGATTAGGAAAGCATACAAAATAAGAACAAATATCAACTTCAAAGAGGTGACTGAAATTTGAAGGGAAATCAAAATAAACTTTGATGAATATGTTTATGAAAATATTCAATGCTTTCCCTTTTCAAACATCAATGAATACAAAAAATCTAATAAAAATTGACTTTCAAATAGGAACTAAATATCTTAAAACTGAAATTTTCAATGAAGTATTCAAAGCATTATCAAATAAAGTTGGGGACACAGTCCTTGTGAATACGTTTAAACCTTTATTTATTTTGTTTGCGGAGGCATGGGGGACAGATACAAGTCAGGCGCCCTCTGGAACCATCTTCAAATTCAGCAACACATCCTATATCAACAGATTAGTTTAAATATATAAGAAATTATGCATGCTCCCTGAAAATATACCTCACAAAGGATTCACGTTGTGGTATACCTAGGAATCCTACTACATTGCATATTAAAGACTAACATCAAAAAATTGGAGGATATACCTATACAACTTGATATAAGCCAATTAGCACTTGAACGCCAAAAGATACCACGGGGGTATAGGACAGTCAAGAACGTCCTGTATGACTCCTTTGCATTGGCATTGTTGTATGGGTACTACATGCCTCCCAAAAAGAACCTGTTAATCAATTTGCTTACCCAACTCCCTTTTATTAAGCGTTTGGCAACCACCAGGGTGCAGGGCACCACCCCTCTTGCAATTGCATCCAGGGTTATCCACCACATACAGAAGAGTACATGGATTCAATTAGACGCTATAGCAGAAAATTTAATTTTGGGATATAATTCCCCAGAATAATTGCATTCCCTTTGTAATTTGCATCTCCCTAATAAATCATCTTCCCTTGCAAATTTACTTTTATATTTTTTAATTTTTTTCATTTTAAATATTTAATTTTAATAATTCAATTATAATATTAATATATCTAAATATATTAAAAGACAGCATTTATAGTATGCAATCATGTCAAAAATAAAAATAATTTAAAATTTTGTTTTTTACTAGCTTGTCAAGTACAGGCTCATTTATTACATAGTTAAACAACAAGAACTGAATTTATCTGCATCAAGCAGCCTGCTTCACTTATGTTATAAACAAGTGATTGTTTAGAACTCAAATTAGCTTTCCCGTTTCAACCAAGTTTCCAGACTTGCCTGTCAATGTATCTTACAATACACAGAGGGCGCTCAATGAGACGTCCCTTGATGTATCTAACAACATGAAACAATCTGATGGCAATGTCAAACTGCGGGCACTTTCTCCCAATTAGGAGCGCTACCAATTTGACCTGCTGATCCTGCACAAGTTATTCCTTGGCTCCAATCCTTACATGGAACATGCCACCCTCTTGTGGCCTGGTGGCTTTCCCCATATAGTATATTAATTGGAGTATTCTATAATAAACAATATTTTTATTCTTATTATTAATATCCTTTCTATTGGACTGTTGTCTTCCCCCAATTCAAATACTGAATCCTCATTGGTTCAGTTGCAACAGTGGTAGCAGCAATAGGTTCATGACCTACCTAAAAGAAAAATTCCCCCAAGAAAGGACAGAGTATGGGCTGTATGGCTACTCCCCATCAAGAAACTATCCTTCCAATCCCTAGGGAGACATCCCTGATGGGTATGTTATCTACCAAGACCAGCTTGTGCTCACAAGCATGTATAATTGACTCTGCTTTGGGCAGCACAACGCTTGTGTCACCCCACCCCAGTCAGACCTATCACAACACATGCTTAACCTCCAGTTGGAAACCTTTGCGGGTGGTGTAGAAGGGGCTGTCATTGTCAGTTGGCTCCACTCCACTGAAACCTGCCTCTGTGTATGTCAGGTACCTGAGCATATGTGGGTTGCCACTGCTTCAGGCGGCCTTACAAGACCTGCTGCAGTTTGGTTCACCACCTTGGCCAGTCAAGAAATAGAAATCACCTGGGTGCCATTCAGGGATGTTGCAAAGTCCTGCTATAGCGAGACATTCTCGCCCATTGTGGTAGGGACTCCCCTCCTGGCTATCAAACAGACTGGGTCCGTTCCTGAATATCTTGCTGCCTGGCAGCAAGCTCTTGCCTCTGCCCCAGAAGCCATGACTGACGGGAACACCATGCTCCTTATCTTGATAGTTAATGGGTGAAAACCCCATATCTGCAAGTGGGTTCTCATAGGTTGCTGTACCTCCATCAATGACTGCTATAAGGCCACTGTGGAGGCTAATAATCAGGCTTCAATGGGTTTCTGCCGCTCCAATGCCGCACTACCCCAACCTTGTCCCACACCTTGCAGTGCTCACAACCAAGTAGGTTGCCGCCAGCCACATCAGCAGGAAAATGAGGTTAAGCGCTCCCACAAAGGGGAACTCCAGTTAGCACAAATTGAGGACCCAGGAAAAGCCTGGGGGTTGTAGTTACAAGAGGCTCTACAACTCCACTTGACCCTCACTCTCAACCCCTCCTAGCAAAAAACCCCTGTGACTACAACATTCACGAAGTTGAAACCCTTGATGTCTTCCAAGTTATTAGCAATGACCCCATACTTCAAGCCAGTCACTCTCTAAATAAAGTAACTTGCTTGGCCTATCCCTTTTATTTCTGTGGGAACACCCACAAACTACTTGTAGATACTGGGGCCAATCACACTATGGTTGACCAGACGTTTGCAGACGCTCAGCAGCTAGACCAAGTGCCAAGCAGGTTCAAGGCAGTACAGGTGGCTGATTCCCAAAGAGTGGCAATTACCCATGAGACAGTACCCTTTTCCGTGAGAATGGGAAACATCCAGGTTAAGCTTTCTGGACCAATCATGGTAGGGCATAGCCATAATGTCATTGTTGGCCTTGACTGGCTTTTCCACAACCAACCCTAAATTGACTGGGATACATATGTGATTACCCTCAATAGGAATGGGGTGGGTTTTCAGATACATCCTGTCAAAATGAGCAAGTTGCTGCACAATACCGTGTTTTTCAGAATAACAGAAATGAGCTCATACAATTTCAAGGGGAGAAACTAGACTTCACGCAATGCTCAGTCAAAGTTATCCACACAGAACCACCTGCAGCCCTTCCCTTGACTACTCCACCTCCAACAGCACTTGCAACTCTCCTTGAGGAGTATAAGGACGTTTTCAGTGAAACACTGGACCAACTACATCCTCCCCAGGAGATCCAGCATGCTGTACAGCTATAAGGGTTGCTTCCCAAGGTGCCCCCCTCTATTGCTTGACACCAAAAGAAGATAAAACCCTCCACCAGCACCTCATAGACGCACTTGATAAGGGCTTCATAAGCCCCTCAATTTTGCCATATGGGGCTGCTGTCTTCTTTGTAGCCAAGAAGGACGGGTCCCTTTGCCTAGTCACAGATTACTGCACCTTAAACAAGGTGACTATTAAGAATAAATACCCCCTTCTGTTGATTGAAAACCTTTTTGACACACTTGCAGGTGCACAAGGTCTTTAGCAAGATTAATCTTACTGCAATGTACAACCAGGTCCGCATTACACCAGGGAATGAGGCAAAAACTGCCTTCCAAACACGCTACAGGTTGTTTGAGTGCCAGGTCATGAACTTTGGAATGACCAACGCTCCTTCCACCTTTTCCATGTTAATGAACAAAGCATTTGAGGAATTGATTGGAAAGTGTGTTGTTTTGTACATTGACAACATTATTGTCTTCAGTCAAGATCAAACCACACACCTCCAACACCTCTATGCTGTCCTTGACACCCTTTGGAAAAACCAGTTGAAGGCTAAGACCTCCAAATGTGAATTCCTCAAGTTGGAGCTCTTGTTCCTTGGGCACACCATCTCTTCCCAAGGGATAAAGCCTGACCCTGCCAAAATCAAGACAATCACCAGCATGCCACCCCCCACCAATGTCAGTCAGGTGTGTACCTACTTGGGCATGGTTGCCTACATGCACAAGTTCATCTCCAATTGTGGAGAACTTATTGCACCTCTCACCAAGCTCCTGAACACTAACAGCGCTTTCATTGGACCCCTGCCAGAGATCAAGCCTTTGAGATGTTGAAGCAGAGACTTACAACTATGCCTGTATAACAGTTTCCCAATCAAAACTGCCAATACAAACTCAAGACTGATGCCTCTGACAGGGCCATAAGGGGCGTGTTACAGGTAGAAACTGATGAGGGCGTCTTCCTCCCCGTGGCATACAAATCCAGGAAGCTCACTGACTCAGAACAACTTTACCCAATTCATGACAAGGAGTTAGCAGCAATTGTGCACTGCATTGAGAAGTGGTGCTGGTACTTGAAAGGGGCTACCTTTTCACCCCGTGTCCTGACAGACCACAAGTTGCTCCAATACTTCAACATGCAGTCCCACTTGACACGCTTCCAAGCAGGCTGGGTCAAGTGTCTATCTCCTTACCAGTTGCATATTGAGTACAAGCCTGGGAAAGAGTTTGTCACAGAAGATGCCCTCTCAAGGCTCTACATGGCGTTCATCACCAGGGACAACAGTTTGGACCCTAATTGACCAATGCTTTACCTCTAACCTGAAGTGACCTGCTATGAAGGTCTTAATTTGGTAACTGTCTCCAAACTGAAGGACAATGAAAGCCAGTTCACCACTGATGCAAGCAATGTCTGCTGCTGCACAGAGACAGGAGAAAATACACCCTATATTCCCATCACATAACGAGGTGATACCATATTGCACTACTGTTGTACCTTGGGTCATGTCAGAGGATGCAACCTCTTTGAAATCATGAAACATAAGATTTGGTGGCTGCGTATGTGCCAAGACATCTTGGATCTCCTTGAGATATGTGTGTTGTATGAAAAGAACACATTAAAGCCTGTGCCCCCCAAGTCTGTACTACCCATTAAGGCCATGAAACCCTTTGAGCAGTGGGCCCTTGACATTGTTGGACCTCTTCCCAAAGACAGACTTGGGAATAAATATATCATCACAGCCATTGACTACTTCACCTGCTGGCCAGTAGCGTGGGTAATCACTAGCCACACTGCCACCAGCATCACTTGCTTCATTGGCAAGGAAATTGTGGCCCATTTTGGACAATCCAAACACCTTATTACAGACAGGGTCCCAAGCTTGTTGGACATGTCATGAAGGCATACTGCGCCAAAAATGCCCTACAAAAAATATTCACAACTCCATACCATCTACAAGCCAATGGGCGCATAGAGCAATTGAATGGCTCCCTGGTACAGTTGATTGCCAAACTCTCACAGATACATCCTAATACTTCATGAACTGAACACCTGCCCACCACACTGCTCATCTTACAAGCAGAATCAACAGGGACACTGGGTTCAGCCCCAGCACCTTGGCCTTTGGGACGCCTGATGGTTTGGTAGGAGTGAAACAAGGGAAATTAAAATCCACGGTTCCAGCAAAACCCCCCTTATTGCCTACCTCTTCCCTGAGCCAGTGGCGCGCCAAGGCCCAAGACATTAAACACAAGCAAATTGAGGGAGGGACAAGAAACCTTGAGAACAGATACACTGTAGGTACCCTGTCTACGCCCTCAACCCCAATTCAGCCAAGTTAGAACCCAACCACTTGGGGCCCTTCAATATAGCCACAGTCTATGATAACCACACCTATCAGCTGGAGGACGCCAAATGGAACACCAAAAAGCTTCACCACAATTGCTTGCGCTCCTGCTGCGCCATCCCCACACAAAAGTTGTTTGTGCGGACCTTCCCAGATCTCCCGCAGACTCTGATCCTGGTGTCTGACAACAAGCAGGGGGCAAGGGGGGTGTTTTGACCAAGTTTCTGGACTTGCCTGCCAATGTATCTCACAATACACAAGGGCACTTGATGAGCCGTCCCTTGACATATCTAACAACATGAACCAATCTGATGGCAATATCAAATTGCAGGCACTTTCTCCTAATTAGGAGCTCAGCTAATTCAACTTTGCTGATCCTGCACAAGTTATTCCTTGGCTCCAATCCTTACATGGAACATGCCACCATGCCACCCCCTTGTGGCCCAGTGGCTTTCCCCATATAGTACATTAATTGGAGTATTCTATAATAAACAATACCTTATTATTATTATTCCTATTCTTTCTATTGGACTGTTGTCTTCCCAAAATCAAATACTGAATCCTCAATGGTTCAGTTGCAACATTCCCTTGTAATATGATTTAGTAAATATATTTGATATGCTTGACCTGCATCATAAGTACTAATTAGTAAGAGATACATGAAAATCATTGGTTTTTGTGTTGTGTGGCTATAGTGTCACTGAAATAATAAAGATCAGATGATGACTTTCAAGGTCCAATTTGTAGCTTAAAAAAGCCAAAGTATCAACAAGGATTCACAATTATATAAATAAAACAAATCTATTTCTATCTTTTTTAATTTATTTATTTGTTAGCTCAACAGTCAATACAATATTCAGTACATTAAATAATAAAAATATATGTCCTCATATCTAGTATAATTAATTTTACTTAAATTTTTTACTTATTCTTATATGTCTATAATACAATTCAACGTCACATCATTATATATAAATAAGAATTTTTGAGTCTCAATAAAAACAAAATAAATAAAAATAAAATTGAATAAAGCCCAGAGCGCCCATTTATCTGATTGGCTTGGGGTTGAGGGCTTTAGGGAGAAAGAATTCTGAGTGCTCATAGAAAGCTGCCACCACATTGGGTGGCATTGCAAATTAGAATGATCTTGAGAATATTGAAGAGATCCTTGGTGTCCTGAGGGAGACCTTTCTTCATCTTATTTTTGATCCACCCAAAGACCTCCTCATTTGGATTCAGGAATGGGGATATGGCAGGAGGAAGAGGAGTCTCATTGGACAATCAGTAAGCCGGTGGCTGGAGGTATGGCTGTTTTTGTTGATGGGGGGAACTCAGACATAACCAGATCCACTTTGTGGAGCCCGACATTATCCAGCACAACAATGTTGGTTGTGCTGCTGTAATTGATCCAGAGGTATTTCTTTACAGCTCAGAGAAAATTGAGAAAAGTCCTGCTGTTATGAGAACCCTTGGTCATTTGATATTGGTCCAACCCGCAAGGACCCAGAAGTGCAACCATGGAATATGTCTGGGAACAGACAGCTGCACAATGTGCTACACCATCCTTGGACCCCTTCTCAACCCACCCATGCCTAGACTTGAGTGAGGAGGAAAACAACAATTCATCAATATAAAAGAACTGGACGTTCCCAGTCTCCTTTAGGGCCAGATAAGTCTTGGCATAAATGCGTCAATCTTTGATGATTTTTTACTGTTTCAATTGTACAGAGAAATCCCCAGTACTTTCCAGGAGAAGCCCAAATCAACCATTGTTTTGTAGACAAGGGTTTTGGAAACAGAAAGCCCAAACTCTGCGGCCAGCATTGATTGGACAGCAAGCATGTCCAGGTGGCAATCCTTGGTCACCCACTGCCTGATTGCCTTGAGATAGGTAAGCTGAAGTAGGCTGGGCTGCTGCTTAGCCTTGGTGGATTTGTCAATTTGCCTGGTGTTGCTGTACTTCTTGTTGATGTTGCCAATATATCTGGCTGTAACATCAATTTGGGATGCAATATCCCAAACTGCCATTCCCCTGTTCAAGAAGTTGAGGAGAGCTTCACACTCTCTATCTGTCAACTGACGCCAACTCTTGACAGGTACCAAAGCCCCCTGGCTGGCAGGCTCAACACAGGGGATGAGGACCTTTGTGTAGATGGTGGGATCACGCTTGGTTGCGCTGGCGCTGTCAATGGTGGAATACGTCACAGGCACAGATGGTTCCTCAGTTGTGGCCAATGGCTCATAGGAGGTGTTAAAGACGCAGGGGCAGGAAGAGGCAACTCTTGGATCAAGAGTGCGGGGCCAGGTGACAACTGGGTACACATTGGAGGTGTAAGTAACCTCAGTGTTCCCAGTGACCCTGGTATAGAAGACTTTTGTGGTAGGCCTTGAGAGTGGCTTCTGTCTAGAATTTAAGCTGGTTGTTCTGGCTTGTGGTGCAGGTGGTGGTTGGCTGGCAATGATATCTTGGGAGGCCTGTGTGTCAGCATGACTCTCCTCAATTTATGTTCTGGGTCTGTTCTTGGACCCTCTGGGACATCCTTGTGGACAGGCTGCCCTGCGGGCTGGTGCAGGAGCTGGTTGGGAATGCAATTGACGGTCCAAAAAAATAAAATAAAAATATATATTTTAGATTAAATATGTATTTATTTGGATTTGTGGTTTAGTTGTGAGTAGTTATTTTCTCTTGATTTAGCCTTGAATAGTAACAGAATTTCTATATCTGTGATTTGAAGTGTATAATATTGTATACTTTCCTGATCTGGATAATTTTAAAGATTAATCACATTTTATGTCTAAACATGGTTATCAAGATTGAATTTTTAGTTTGATTTTAGTTGTGGTGGAGCTCCTTGATTTGGGTTGGTGTTTCCTAGTGTGCTTACTGTACATTAAATTTGGATTCCAGTTCCCACAATTAATATCTGAGTTTACTAGTGGTATTTGAAAGTGATTTGAAATTTGGTTCTTGGATTTGATAATCCCGCAATTTCAAAAAACATAGTAAACTTAATGAAAATGGTTGATGGATTTGAATGCTTCAAATCTGATGCCAGTTAATTCATTTTGTCCATTGGAAATGTGCAGTTTGACTTGAACTCTGCAAAGTGTCTATGAGTTCCTGCATTTTTAAAAATTCAAATAAATACACAAAAAAATCAATTTAATTAAAAAAAGGCCATCCCGCAAAAGTGATTTGAAATTTGGACCAAGGATTTGACAATCCCACATTTTTATGTTCATGTTCTGAATTTACAGTATGTTTTGCAACTCCTTATTGGATATGCTTTTTTAAATTTAAGAGATTTTCACTCTTTAGATTCAGGGTTTATGAGATCTGCTTTTAAAATATTTCACATCATTTAAATCCTCTCTTGACAAGATTGGTAAGGGCAAGTCAAATATTAGTAGTTGATTCAAAAGGTAGTAAGGAGGCTAAGCTTTTTAAATAAATGGTTGTTTTTTAAAAAATTTTGAGTTAAGTTTTGACTGGATATACAGTAGCATTCAAGTCAATCAAAGGAATGTATTTCCTATACACAAGTAAACTTTACCCAGTATACTAAGTCATGTATCTAGTCATAAAAAGACCTAGCCTGGGGGCCTAATCTAATGATAAATAGCTTCCAATGCCCACCGTATTTTTGACACTATATTCTGAGGCAGGAAGCTATTTCATCCAATTTTTTCTGATAGGAGATTTACTGAAATCCACTAAAAGTGCAGATTTTCTGTCATTTTTGACACAAAACAGTTTCCTTTGTATATGAACTTTTTAATTTAATAAAAAAGTCATAAAACTGCTATATTTTCAGAAAGTTTTTTTAATGTTTTCTTTGTACTCAAAGTAGTCAAGTTTGCTTTAAAAGGCTGTATTTGCAAACCTAATGGTACTATTTAAAGTTAAGTAAAATAAACAATTGTTGAATAATATGCCAGTAATGTCTAAAAATACAGTTATTTCCAGGTTTTTTAATGTAAAACTTAAAAATCATTCTCCCAGAAAAGTATAGGTGAGGCAAGGATATCAGAAAACCAGCTGACAGAAAAAATTAAACCATCATATTCCTGGCCCATTATTTATTTCCTTACTTTTTAGCTAACATTGTCTTTCTCATAGCTTTATACATGCTATATGGCTCCTAGCTATCATAACAGAACCAATTTTTCATAAGTTGGGATATAAAATGATGGTGACAAAAAAGGTAAATACTATGGTATACTATGTATATAACATATGCACTGCTTCTACTTCTTTCAGTGTATGTGCTGTAAAAAGAATAAAAGTTGTTGCAACATCTTCAATTATTCCCTTTTGTAAAAGCATTTTCCTGAGAAATGACTCAACTGCCAAATAGTAGGTGGCACTACTACCACACCCCCACATTGACAAGGATCAGACATTTTGAATCCTAGGAGGAAAAATACTTGGGCAAGCCCCACGGCTGCCATGACATACATGGACAGTATTTGTATTATTATGATACTCTATAACATTATTCTTTCATATCAAATAAAGTATCACTCTCTTCTTGATTTCCCCTTTGTTTTGTTTTATATACTTCCAGGAAGTATATAATTGACAAAGTGCTATTTTAACACTGTTAAATTTCAATGTAATAGATCTATTGTTTGCTGCCCTTTTTATATTTCCAATAGTATTGTAGTTTTCTTTACCATGAGCCTAAAGTATAGCAGTCTATTCTTTGAATAATAAAAGTCACCATCTTATTCCTGAATCTTCTAATTTAGGATTCATTATTGATGGTCACTTTCAACATAGATACCAATTGTTCTGGATGCATAAGACAGCTGAAAAATTCAAGCCCACAGTGATTTAAGCCAAAGCAACCAAGCTTGCAATAAAAAAGTGGTTCATATCATATGGTGGCAAGACGTGGATGCAAGCAGCTCTGGTCAGCCCCCAAAAAATCAGGGTGTCATTAAAAGACAGATCAACCAGATCATGGCTGCATGAGTGAATACTCACAGAAACTTAGTCACCAAGCATCAGTTTCCACCCCAAACCCATGCTGTGCCAGTTGACAAGCTGGCATGTGGTCACGTGCTTGGGAGGGCTAGGTACATGTAATGCCATAACTTAAGGAGATAAGAGGTTGTGTGGTTTACTTGAGTGAATCTTTTGAGTGAGGAACATCAGAGCCCATGAGACTAAAAGGGGAAACTAGGCCAGCTATTTTTGGTGTAGATGATGAGATAAAGATTTTTCAAAGACCATTCTGAATTGGGTTGGTCATCTATCTAGAGAGCTCTTGTGGAGTATCTTTTACTGTTCTTGATGGTCAAAGAGTATTTTTTTGTAACAGCTCAAGGGTATGTTTGGTAGTTTAGGGGCTTGGTAAAAGCTGTGGGCGCAGCCTTATTCTCAGGCACATACAGTTAGGCTTCCAAGATATGCTTCTTTACTTAGGGATGAAGATGCAAAACTATAAAAATAGAAAGAGTATTGGCTAATCAAATCAAACATTTGACATCAAGGCAACTTAAAGAGGGAAAGCAAGAATAAAATGAGAGAGAAAGATTTTTTTGAATGATAGATTTGGATTTTAAGCTAAAGATATCATGGCTTTATCCTATTAATGTTCAGAAATCAAGTATGATCAGAAATGGTAGTGCAGTAGATTGTCATGTGGCTGAACTTTTCTTTCAGTAAAGAAAAATATGTGTGCCATCAAAATGAAAGATGAGAGGGTTCAAATCTGTTCACTTGGCAGATTCATAGCAATTTATATTTGAATCTGAATATTTCAAATCACTCAGGAAGTCTGTACTGTAAATTCAGAACCTAAATGTAAAAATGCGGGATTGTCAAATCCTTGGTCTAAATTTCAAATCACATTTGCAGGCAACTCAGCTGAGTGAAAAATAAAATATTTAATAAAATTAACCATTTAATTTGACTTTTTTGGTTTATTTAAATTGACAAATTTTGAATCCCTTGAGCAGATAACTCAACTAACAAAAGACAAAACCCAGCAAACAAATGCGGGATACATGAATCAGAAATGCGGGAATCTAATGCACAATTTGAGATTTCCTGTATTTCAAACAAATCATAGACATCATGTAAAACTTAAAAAATATGAAATTGCGGGATTGTCAAATCCAAGAGCCAAAGTTCAAATCAAAAATGAGGTGAATTTGAAATAAATATAATTTATGGGCATCTCAAAAAGGAAGTCAAAGGATATAGAGTGGATCTGTGATAATTCTTTTAGGAATCATAGGCATTCTCAAAGATCACCCTATTCCATTTTAAGATGGCTAAAACTTAGATCCTACTATTCACAAAATTAACATATTTAACAATAAAATTGACTAAAATATACACTCTGCTTTTTGAGTTTAAGTTTTTTAATAAAAATTTATTATGTCTTCTTCCAATAACAACCAAATAAACAAGCTGTTCCCTGGCCTTGAAAAAATCATGCAGGGATACACTGGGTCTTCCAATAGTGAAGCCCCCCTCTATGGCCACTCCCAACCCGCAGGCCCCTCTGCAAGCACCACCCAGGAGTGTGTTCTTTCTCCTGCGTCCTCAAGCATGGCCCTGTTTGCCCATCACGCACAGGCAGCTGCCAACCCAAATCCTGTATTGTCACAACTGACAAACTCCTATTGACCATGCTTACTGGAAAACCTCAATTACGGGATTTGAACCCTGACACCCTGCGGGCCGCCAGCCTGCAGAACCAGCTGCCCGCAGATTCTTGGGCAGGAACCAGAACAAGATTTGACTTCAGAAAATCCTTTAAAGCTTGATGCATCAAAATCACCTATATTGACACTCCCCATGTTAAAGGTTCCTGTTAACCCAGCCAATCAGCAGGCAAGCCTAGCCATAGAACCCAAAATAACTTGGGCCATCACAGAAGGGGAAATAAAGAAACTTCCTATAGAACACAGGCCGTCCAGAGATGACCAACCCCACAACCCAACAAGGGAATTTGAGTATTCTCAATTCAAACCAGCCAATGAATTAACTCCCACAATGAATGCCACCAAGGACTGGAAAAACCTGGTTGACAGTAACACCTGGGCCAAAGAAATTTGTAAAAGTTCACCCTTGACAGATGGGCATACTTATACCCTGGACTGCCAGGAAGTTGCACATTGCCATTTATGTAATAAAGTGACATGAGCCTTTTGTCAGGGATCCAGTCTTGAGTGGCCAACCCGTTGTTTTCAGGGGTAACTTGGGCTGGTTTTTTTGCAGGCAATGCCTACCACAAGAGGGGAGCTAACTTTAAAAGGTAGGAGGCGGACTTTCCCACCCAGGACCACAGGCTGGCGGCCAGGATTATAGTGTCAATTACCCCTGTGAGGGTGATGTAAACAATCCCAAACAGCTTGCCAGAATGGTTGGTTGGGAGGTCAGGTGAGGAAGCAGGCATAGGGTTTGGGGTCACGGGCGGTTCCATGGACAGGTTGTAAGCAGGGAGATAGTTGAATTTCCCTCTGAACAACTTGAATGTTGAAAATGTCCACGGGCCTTGTCAGTTGTATCTAATTGCAGATTGTATGCAGGCCAAAGGATCAAGTTTGAGTATCTTTTTTGGGGTGTATTCCTTGTATTCAGATTTCAGAGGGTAGTTGGTAAAATGGACGGGTCCAAAGGGTACACCAGGTGGACAGAAAACAGCGGGTGGTGGGGAAGGCGGGCCAGGAGATCTCAAACTGAATTGGTAGACAGCAAATACAAAATAAGGCAATAGCTGTGTGAGCCAAAATAACATAACCTTTATTCAAAAATGGCAATAAGTTTGAAGCACGGGGTCCTTTGGTCTATATAGTACCCCACCTCCAAACTTAATATTTTTCATGGGGGGTTCATCAGGGCATTGGGAAAGGCAGGGCTGGGGGGGGACTGGGTACTTGGGTCCAAAGGCAGCAAAATGGCACTTGACCTGGGAGTTCTTTCATTGGTCAAGAATTTCAATTTGGCTACCTGATTATCTTGCTTTAGTGTTGTGGTCATGGGACCAGGCCGCGGGCCTGTGCCTTTTTCCTGGGTTGGCTCCTGATTGGTTGCTGGTGTAGACTTCACGTTCATGAAGCTAATAGTTGCCAAATCAGTACCTCCATTAGGCGCTGTGATTAGTGTTCCATTTTGTGCAATAATTTCCTTGGTTTGGCTTGATTCACTGCATGGGCTAACATTCTCAGTATCAGCTTGTGGGGGCTCATTCCCAGAAAGGCGCAGGCAGGCGGTCCTATGGTCCACAGGCCCGGTGGCCCAGGGGGGGGTCCAGGGTCAGGGTTCAATTCCTGCTCCGGGGCCTGGGTTTCCCGAGAGGAAGAATTCTCAATCCTGACACCTTTGGTTCAACCAGGTTATTCCTATTTGATATTAGCTCTATTTCATTTACAGGCTACCTCCTGCGGTTCTGCACCTCACACCCATCAACCCCAAGAAACTGCAGACCAGCCGCCCAACCTTTATTGTCCACCAGGAGCTCCCTACAGCCCAGTACATTTCACTGAGTACCCCCCAACCCGGCGTATTTGGAGTTCACCCTAGAGGAAATCCTAATCTATAACCCTGAGGCAAGAACTAGAGAAACCAAGATTGTTTACAGGAAAGGCCACAAAATCACTATATCTCTCCTGCTATTCCGTGACAAGTACAACCACCTGCCCGTGTATTTGGTCCTAATGACTTTGCCTCTCACCCCACGGCCCAACCACCCGCAAGAATCTTGTGAACTTCCTGGCTTTTTGACTTGAAAATTCAGCCATAAATCCAATGATTGGAATTTGGAAAGATATTCAGAATAAATTGATGTTTGGCCATAACACTGATACATTGGCCAAATTTGGTGACACTAAGGCCAAACTGCTCCAAGAATTAAGAATGATCTTTCCTGACCCAAAATCAGTGGACCAGTCTGCCTAAATCCAATCCAAATCAATTATCCATCTTTGATCAATCCAGTGGTTGGGCAACACAACCCTAAAATATCCAAGTGCTCCATAGAAGCTGAAAACTTGGCTGTTAATGCACTTTTAGGTGCTTGTCCCAATCATCATAACCACAATAGTGGTTAGTCTATGGTTTAACCCAATTCTTCCTATATTGGTTGAGGTTGAACTCCAAAAACTCCTTGATATATTTTTCATGTGTTATTTCATTATACTCTGCAATGGAGTAGATCCCACTCATAGGACATGGGATGGATGGACTGGTTTTCAGGAAGAAATCCACAATAGCAGCTTGACATTACAGCTGGCATCACGCTTGCCTTAGGACAAGGCCAGGAGCAGAAATGATGCAATAACAATAACTCCACAATGGAGCATTGGGTGAGATGCCTTTTGGGATAAAACTATTCAGTAAAACCCCAATACATAGGCCAGTCTGGCCCTAGGATTCTTGGGTCAACTGCCCATGAGATAACAATCCTATAAAAGGATATTTTTCTAACAATAATAAAGAATTCAACTATTGCTTTCTTCAAGTATACCATTTCTTAAGGTTTTATCTGTGTTTAAGATAGTGAAGACTGTGTTTTGGTCTACCTAGTTAAGCTAAAAGTATATTAAAGTTAGAAATTGTGTATTGACATCCTTAGTCCTCATACAAGAAATCAATACTCTCTTAACAGCAAACCTACCAAATCTCCTCTTTCCAGAGCCAAAAAAGCTGTTGCTGCCAATGAATCCACTTCCACTCAGATATTTGGAGTGATGTAAATCACTCTTACCAGCTTGATAGATTCTATGGTACCTGCCAGCAGACCTTGGGCTCTTCTGGGCACATTGCTATCTTATATTGTAAAGTTGGCCCCAATCTTGTGGTAGGCCCTCCCTTCCAGGCTCACGGGCCATCCGCCTGCAAGTTCCCAGGAACCCCCCCACAGGCTAAATCCCTGACACGTATCGACACTAACACCCAGAATTGGGAAATTGAGCCATGGGGTCACCCAGAGAGTCCCAAATCCCAAAATAGCCAATCAGATGCCACTGTCTGGTTCTCAAGGCAGACACATCCCACATCCAGCCAATCAGCCTACAAGACGCAGAAGAAAGCTAATTACCCCGGAGATTGTTCTCAAAATGGTTGAAAAGCAAAGGATACTTATGTTCCTTGGGGAAATTGCAGTCACAATGGATTTTGCAAAGTCCACTGTGGCTGCAAACCTGCAAGCCCACAGCAACTGCGGCCCCCCTACCAAAAAGCCCCCAACTGGTGCCCGTACTTTGAATGAAGGCAACACAGCCCATTCCTTTATGATGGCCATTATGAAACATGACCCGCAGATGCCCCTGGTCCAGGTCTGTCCCCCACTGGGACTCCACAGCATTTTCACCAATAAGAGAACAGTGAATTTGTGGATTCACAGAGTTGTGGTTGCCGCCAGAATATTGTCCAATAAGATTCTCAGTGGCCCCAGTTTGGTGGATACCAACTCCTACAATGCAAAAATCATTAATTTTATCAAAGGAAGGGCAATGAGGGCCTGTAATGATATCATTTTTTGTCATATGCCAAGATTTTGGCAAGTATTCAAGACTTTGGAAAAAAACGCATTCAATCTGGTGTATACAAGCGTGACCCAATCCTTTATAATTTGTTGGGTTTTTTTTGGCAGTTTCCCCATTGGGTGTCAATTATTACTCTGCATTGTCAAACACAGCAGATGGGTATGCCTACCAGACAGAGCTCAAGGCCATGTTGAAGGAGTAGGCCACACAGCAAAAAGTGTACACAGTTGTACTGAGTGCAGAGATGGAGCAGTCTGAGTGGGCATCCAAGGAAATTGCAGCTGCAGGTCATACCTGTTAGTCCTAGCCCACCAAACACCCCAATATACATCTTGCAGATTTATGTCTCTATAATTTTGGTTCTGCGCTCAGGCGCTTTAAGCTTGCCACCTACAACAAACTGTGCACCCAAATTGATAAGGTTTATGAGCTTTTCCCTTCTGTGTTTGTCCAGGGCCTATTAGATCTTGTCATTTTCTATGTAAGTGATAGTGATAAGTCCAGAAAGGACTCCTGCCTCCCCCCTTGCCCATCCATCCATTTTGTCAAGCCTGCATACATGACAGAAGAAGAATTTGAGCAATTGAAGCAATCAGCTCTTGCTGCCCCTTCCCAGTCAACCAACCCTGCCTCCCCAACCCCCCATCAAGCCACCCTCCTTCCAACCCTGACTCCCAAACCACTGCCCATCCCACCCACTATCTCTGTTGCCGTCCCTTTTACAGGCACAGGTGAAGGCGACATTTATTCCGTCCATTCCCTCTCCTTCTTGTCCTTTGATGAGTAAAATAAATATTTTCTTTGTGACAACTTATTAAAATTAATATTCTCTTTCAATTCACAAATAACAATATTTTTTTACATTTTTAGCATTTCCCATATTTAAAAAATGGTATACATCTGATACAGTAACATATAATTATTTGCATGAATATTTTTCATCATCATTAGTAAAATAAAGAACATAACTGTAAATATTGCAATATAATATTGCAATTAGACGTCAACTCTTGATATTTAGACATTGTGTGCATAACTCAATGCATTTTTTTAATAAAAATTATTGTAAACTTGGCCTTTTCCATTGTAATTTATTAAAATGGACTGTGTTTATACTAGAGAGCCATTAACGCTTAGTATAATATTGATACATAGTGCATTTTACAGCCTGTATATTTACCTATTGGTAATAATTCCGTAAAATTTTCAGTCAGATTTTGCAAGGTAATAATAATGTAATGGATTAATAAATTACTGTTTATCATTAATTGGCTGTTTTTCTTTGCTGTGGCAATAGTGCATTTTCTGATATTTACGCACTAGTATCCCATTGGTTGGTTTCACATACCATTGAACAGGAGATAGGAAACATGGTCACCACCCCAAGACCAGATGTGGTTGGGGTGGCAACTTGATTTCCTATTGCCTGTGTGATTGGATGTGGAACCAAACAATTGGATACTAGTGCGTAAATATTAGAAAATGCACTATTGCCACAGCAAAGAAAAACAGCCAATTAATGATAAACAGTAATTTATTAATCCATTACATTATTATTACCTCACAAAATCTGACTGAAAAATTTAAAGAATTATTACCAATAGGTAAATATACAGGCTGTAAAATGCACTATGTATCAATATTATACTAAGCGTTAATGGCTCTCTAGTATAAACACAGTCCATTTTAATAAATTACAATGAAAAAGGCCAAGTTTACAATGATTTTTAGTAAACAAAATGCATTGAGTTATGCAAACAATGTCTAAATATCAAGAGTTGACGTCTAATTGCAATATTCTATTGCAATATTTACATTTATGGTCTTTAATTTACTAATGATGATGAAAAATATTCATGCATTGAAGGTAGTACTATAAAAACCAGTTTTTGATGTAATTCAAACAAAATGTCAAATATATATAACTTGATCAACAAATTAGAATCACACCTGCAAAAGGTTGTTGAACTAAAAAAAATATCAGGGAAATAGTAACAGAAAAGCTGGGTAACAAGGGCCAGCCACTAATCCAGTCAAAATAAGATGCTCTGAATAAATTGGGAAATATTATAGATGAAAAGAACAAAGAAGCGTTACTTAATCTACAGGGAACAATTTTATCAAGTTTTGATTTCAACAATACAGCCTACAATTTATGGGAGTTCTGGCATGGGGCCAAAGAAAACAATAAGAAAATCAAACTGATTGAAGGAACTGAAATCTCAAAGGAAATAAACACAAATAAAGAGGAAAATACTCAAATGAAAACAGATGAAATTGAAACTCATTCAAGAAGCAGGAGCGCTTCAAGAAATACAGAAAATTTATCAAATGAAAACCAAGAAGAAATACAAGTTGCAAGAAAGATAAAGAAAATTAAGCCTAGAAAAATAAATGAAGAGCAGCCAACACTCATGAAGTTTGCTGAAGTGGCGCCTGTGGCTGAGGGGGCCGCAGGGGAAACAATTAGTAAGTCTTTTTATGTTTTACTTATATTTATTTTAGTTATCACTAGGAATGGGGACAAGGTTGAAGAAGTGGCGGCTTTTAAGCCAAGTTGGTTCTATGGGGGTTACCAATCACTGGTAGCCCCTGTAAAACAAATAAATAAAAACCAAATAAATAAAATAATTCAACAGAATATATATAATTTTTCAAATTTTGAAGCTAAAGCTAGGGAAATTTACCACCCGTAGGGTGCTTTCCATGGATTAGGGAAGCATACAAAATAGGAACAAATATCAACTTCAAAGAGGTGACTGAAATTTGCAGGGAAATCAAAATAAACTTTGATGAATATATTTATGAAAGTATTCAGTGATTCCCATTTGAAAATATCAATGAATATGAAAAAACCTAATAATAATTGACTTTTCAAATAGGAAATGAATATATTCAAACCAAAAATTTTAATGAATTGTTCAAAGCATTGTCAAATAAAGTTGGGGACACAGTCCTTGTGAATACTTAAAGCCTTTATTTATTGTTGTAACTATGCTGTTTTAGCAGAGTTACAAGGGGAAAAATATTTAGAAGCTAGATAATAATCTTTATTGAGAGATAGTGATTATATAGTCATGGTGAATCAATGGGTAACAGGAACATGATTGTTGATCACACAATTGGATGGAAGAAGGGGGTGGATTGATCCTGGTAATGAATCAAGCGCCAAAACAAGGTATCCATCATAAGGGATCATCATCTGTTCATGTTGTTGGATTTGGTAATTTGAGTTGACTTCCTAGTCTGGCTTCAAGTGACCAGGTAATTGGATTGCAGGTCACCTACCTGCTTGTTTAGAACCTTGCTGGCAGATCAAGCCTGCAGTTTTGACACCCCCCAACTGAAGGTTGGCCTCCTCTGGGGGTAGGTTGTCAGGGAGGTTGTCAGGAGCCTGGGCGCCGTATTAGACTAATTGTTGTTCTGTGGCAGGCAGGGCAGTTTCTCAAAGTTTTTGTCTTGCTTTGCAGGGTCTCAGGCAATCATGATGTAGGGTCTTGTCTTGCTTACGTTTTACAAGCCCTTGCACAAGGTAATTGTTATTGTTGTTTACCTTTAGAATAATTGCTGGCTCCACTTTCTTGGGTTGTAGTTTGCTTTTGTCAACGTTCATGACCCAAACCTTGTCCCCAACTTCATGTCTATTGCAGATGGGGACAAAGGATTTTGCAGAGGTGCATTTTCCTTTACTGTTTGTTTGCTGTTAGCCTCTACAACGTGAGGGTCTGAGCATGGGGGGACTTTACTTGGAATTTCCAGTTTAGGTCCTGTCAATGCTTGAATTATATTTGGCTGTGTGCTGTATACCAACTCAAACGGGCTTTTTCTGGTGGATCTGTTCACTTGGGTTTAACACACAAGTAATGCAGTTGGTAGCTGCTTATACCAGTCTTCAGGTCTCCCAGCGGTGAGTTTGGCTAAGGCTTGCACAAGGCTACCATTCAGCCGCTCTACAGGTCCATTGTCCTGTGGATGGTATGGCGTTGTTATGGTGTGCTTGGCCTCATTTTTTGTGAGGTATATCTTGGTGGTTTCAGAGTTTAATTCTTTCTCTCCATTGGTTATCAGGAGTTCTGGCCTTCCAAACTTACTGATTATCTCTTTGCCAATAAATTGTTGTACGTTGTTGCCAGTGTGTGCTTTTACTGCTTGGGCTACTAGCCATCTTGTAGCAAATTCAATGGCAGTGATGATGTATTTCTTGTCATTGTGTTTCCCTGGCATAGTGCCAACTATGTCAAGAGCCCATACTTTGAAAGGTAGTTGTGTGCAAATGGGAAGTACTGACTTTGGTTGGGTTTTGCTTTTGGCAAACTTTTCACATACCTCACTTTGGTCTAGAACTTCTTGAACATTGCAATATAAGGTTGGCCACCAGGCCTTATTCATAAGGAACTCATATAGGTTTTGGCTCTTGGTGTGTCTGAGGTCTCTGTGATAGCGTAGGATGGTGTCTACCTGCTGATGTGTGGGGATATAGGGAATGGTAGTACCGCCAATATTTTTCTGTACAGGGTCCCATATACATGAGCAAATAGGTGTTTTTTTATAACAGTTTCTTTTGTTATGTTGGTTGTGCCAGGGGGGAACCTTTGTCTTTTGTTTGTAGTACCAAGAGAGGCCAGTCTGGGTTGAGCCCATTTTCCCCTCTTGAGGCAAGGACATATAGGCAGGAGAGGGAGTCTGCCATGGCAAGCTTGGCCCCAGGTTTTTACTGTATGAGCATGTTAAACCTCTCCAATAGCTCCATCCAGCGGGCTTGGCAGCGCAACATATTTTCTTGAGTTTTGAAATATATGAGTGACTTGTGATCAGTGAATGCTGTAAATTCTTCCTGGCGTTCCAAGTAGCAGCGCCATTTGACTAGGCAGTGTATGATAGCCAACAATTTTTTGTTGTGGATAGGGTATTGGCACTCACCATCTGTCAATTTTTGAAATTCATAAGCTACAGGCAGGAAGTCACTGACATTATTTTTGATTTGTAGTACTCCCCCAATGGATGCATCTGAGGCATTGGTTTCCATTTGGTATTCCCTATCACGTTTGGGGTATTGCAGGATGGGAGCTGTTGTGAGTTTCTCCTTGAGGTGTCTAAAACAGAGGTCACATTGGGGGGTCCACACAAACTTGGATTTGGCGCCTGTTATGGCAGATGAGGGGGAAGTCAAAGCGCCATAGTTGGGTATGAAGCGGCATACATAGGCCACCATTCCCAAGAAGGTTCAGAGTTCCGACTTATCCTTGGGTGGCAGCATCTTGCAGATGGCCTGTATCTTTTGACTTTCAGGTTTGATGCCGTCCTTTGAGACTATGTGTCCCAGGAAGGGTAGTTGCTTGCGGAAGAATTGGCACTTGGAGGGCTTGGCCAACAGTTTGTGTTGTGTCAAGGTAGCAAAGACTGCCTCGAGGTCTTTGTGGTGTTAATCCACCAAGGGGTTGTAGACAATGATGTTGTCCAGGTACACTAGAGTGTGCTTGCCTATGTGTGGTGCAAATACTTTGTTCATGATGGTTAAAAAGGTGGACAGGGCATTTGTCATACCAAAGTTGAGCACCACACATTTGTATGAGCCAAATTTAGTGCAGAAGGCTGTTTTGGGGATGTCTTCCTCCTTGATGCAAATCTGGCTGTAGCCTGCTTTCAGATCAATCTTGCAGAAGACTGTGGCTCCTCCTAAGGCGTTGAAGAGGTTGTCAATCAGTGGTAGTGGATAAAAATTCTTGATGGTAACTTTTTTTTGGGCTCAGTAGTCTGTGACCAGACGTAAGGTACCATCTTTCTTAGCCACAAAGAATACAGCGGCCCCAAAGGGAGACTGTGAGGGGCAGATAAGTCCTTTCTCCAATGCCTTCTTGAGGTAGGTGCGTAGGGTATTGTCTTTGTTTGGGGTCAGCCTGTAGATAGGGCGTGCCTTGGGTACAGCCCATTTGGGTTGGATGGAGTGCTGAATGTGCTTCTCAGGGGGCAGTCCAGACAGCACTTCCTTGAAGATTTCTGGATGGCGGGCCACAATTTTGCAGTCCTGAGGCATAGAGGTGTCCTGGTGATCTTTGAAATGTATGATCTTGTACTGGCAGGAGTCCCAATCAATTGCTTTCAGGTTTTCCTTTTTGTCCAGGGTCTCTGTGATGCGTAAAAAGACGTGGTTGCGTAGGAGTTGGTCCACGGAGTCAGGGTAGATCTGGTGGGTGACACCTTCACGCTTGATGGTCAATACTGAGGTTGTCCAGTCTATGTGAGGATTTTTCTTTCATAGCCAGTCTAGTCCCAGCACAATGTCAAACTTTGGGAAGTTGATGACGGGACCTTGGATGGTGGAGTGAAGGTTCTCAAGCATGACAGAGAAGGGGGCAGTTTCCTTTGTCACAGCAATGTGGTGGTTATCAGCCAGGACCACGTTTTTAATCTGCAAAGGATTAGTGGCCAGCTTGAACTTATCCAAAAAGCTACTGTTGACTAGGGTTCAATCTGCACCCAAATCCAGGAGTGCTTAGCCTTTGTAACTGCAAAAGCAGAAATGATAGGACATCAGTTTATTGGGATGCCTGGTAATGATGTACAGTACCAGGTCCTCCAAGGGCACTTGGATCATTGGGCATTGTTCCACATCCTTGGGTCAGTACTCATCATTGGACAAGTCAGGAGTTATGTGGGGAGAGTTTGGCTTGCTTAGTGCTCTCCCCAGGTTTATTCCTTGTCTTTATTGCCTTGCGTGGCGGTGACACAGAAATGGGGAAGATTTGACTGGCCATTGAATCCACTTCCATGTCCATTTGAACCTGTGGGTTTTGTGGTTGGCGTTATTTCTGTTGCCTCCAGGGGCTGGTTGAGTGGAGCGCCCGCCTGGATGGGAATCCTTGGGTCTTTCTTGTTTCCCAGTTTGTGCCTTATGAAGTGCGTTGGAGGTTTTTTCCACTTTCTCTGCTTCACAGTACAAACTTTGCAGGTTGGTCACCTGGTCCAGATTCACATGCCTCATCACATGCAACTTGAGGGCGTTGTAGTACATGGGGTGTGTGGCTGGGGTGTCAAAGGCCATATCAGATGGTGCATGAAGTTGGAGTTCCTTGTAGGCGCAGGTGAGTTCCTTCACAGTGCCTGTCTGGGTTAGGTTCTTTACTTGGCGTATTATCATGAGCGCTGTATCCTTAAGCACAAACCTTGCCAGGAAGTCTTGCTTAAAGGTATCCCAGTTCTTGTTGGTGTGCTCCTTGTGCCACGTGTTGCACCAGGTGCCAGCGTCATGGGTCAGGTGAATGGAAATTTCTGCAATCCAAAATTGCTGTGGGCATTCCATCTGGGCCAGCTTGCTATGGGCGGACTGGATCCATGCAGCAGTGTTGTTGTTGTTAGCCCCGGCAAGAGGTTCCAAGGCGGCGCTTTGTAGATTTGAGCTACATATGCGGGCATGACACCTTCATTGGTTGGCCACGGCATGGAGGCAGAAGCCTGGAACAACCCTTGTGCAGACATGATGTTGAAGGCAGGTAGTGGGATCACTGTATTCTGGTACAGGACAAAACCATCGGGTATCTTGGTACCAGGAGTGTACAGGGTCCAGTCAGGCAGGAGGCCAGACATAATTTTATTGAGGATTTGTTGGCCGCGGCATGTGCGGGCAACAGGTGGAATTTTTCAAGATAAGGTAGGATGAAGAACCTACCTGTGCTACCAATGTTGTAACTGTGCTGTTTTAGCAGAGTTGCAGGGGGAAAATATTTAGAAGCTAGATAATAATCTTCATTGAGAGATAGTGATTATATAGTCATGATGAATCAATGGGTAACAGGAACATGATTGTTGATCACATGGTTGGATGGAAGAAGGGGGTGGCTTGATCCTGGTAATGAGTCAAGCGCCAAAACAAGGTATCCACTATTAGGGATCATCATCTGTTCATGTTGTTGGATTTGGGAATTTGAGTTGACTTCCTAGTCTGGCTTTGAGTGACCGGGTAATTGGATTGCGTGTCACAAACCTGCTTGTTTGGAACCTTGCTGGCAGGTCAAGCCTGCAGTTTTGACATTATTTTGGTTGCAGAGGCATGGGGGCAGATACAAGTTGGGCGCCCTCTGGAACCATCTTCAAATTTAGCAACATGTCCTATATCAACAGATTAGTTCAAATATATAAGAAATTATGCATGCTCTCTGAAAATATACCTCACAATGCATTCACGTTGCAGTATACCTAGGAATTCTCCTACATTGCATATTAAAAACCAACGTCAAAAAGTTGGAGGATGTACCTATTTAAATCAATATATGCTGATTAGCACTCAAACACCAGAAGACACCACAAGGGTATAAGACAGTCAAGCATGTCCTGTACAACTCCTTTGCATTGGCATTGTTGTATGGGTACTACGTGCCCCCTGAAAAGAACATATTAATTGATTCACTCACCTGCCTTCTTTTTATTAAACGTTCAACAACCTCTGGGGTACAGGGCGCCACCACTCTAGCAATTGCATCCAGGGTTGTCCACCACATACAGAAGAGTATGTGGATCCAATTAGAAGCTCTAGCCAAAAATTTAATTTCAGGGTATAATTCCCCGGAATAATCACATCCCCCTTAGAATTTGCATCCCCCTAATAAATCATCTTCCCTTGCAACTTAAATTTTCTTTTTTTAAATTTTTTATTTTAATTGTTAAAATTTTAATATTGAAATATTTAATATTATAATTTTAATAGTAAAATTTTAGTATTAAATATTTTAATATCTAAATTTTAATATTCTATATTTTAATTATTAAAATTTTAATATTAAATATTTCAATATTAAATAATTCACAATTAAATAAAAATATTTAAACTTAATTACTAAATGTTAATATTTTTTAAAAAAATTAAATGTTTAATATTTCAACTTTAATAGATAAATTTTAAGATTTATAATTATAATTTTAATTTTAAAATTTTAAGATTGTTTTAAATTTTAACAGGTAAATTATAATAGTAATATATCTAAATATATTACAAGACATTAGTTATAGTTGCAACCACGTCAAACAATAAAAAATAAGTTAAAAATGTTTTTATTTACTAGCTCGTCAAGTACAGAGTCATTTATTACATAGACAAACAACAAGAATTGAATTTATCTGCATCATGCGGCCCGCTCCACTATTGTTCTAAACAAGTGATTGTGTAGAGCTTGAATTACCTTTCCCTCATAATATGGTTTGATAAATATTTTTGATATGCTTGACCTGCGTCCTAAGTACTAATTAGTAAGCAATACATGAAAATCATTGGTTTTTGTGTTGTGTGGCTATAGTGTCACTGAAATAATAAGGATCAGATGATGACCTGCAAGGTCCAATTTTGTGGCTTAAAAAAGCCAAAGTACCAACAAGGATTCACAATCATTTAAATAAAATTAATCTATTTCTATATTTTTTAATCTATTTATTTGTTAGTGCAACAGTCAATATAATATTCAGTGCATTAGAAAAAAATTTATGTCCTCTTACCTAGTATGATTAATTTTACTTACATTTTCTATGTATTCTTACATGTCTATAATATAATCAAATGTCCTGTCATTATTTATAAATATTATTTTTTGAGTCCTAATAAAAACAAAATAAAAAAATAAACATGGAGCGCCCATTTATCTGATTGGCTTGGAGGCCAGGGCATTGGGGAGGAAGGATTCTGAGTGCTTGTAAAAAGCTGCCACCACATTGGGTGACATCTCAAATTGACTGACCTCAAGGATGTTGGAGAGATCCTCAGTGTCCTGAGGGAGGCCTTTCTTCACCTTATTTTTGATCCACCAAAAGACCTCCTCAATTGGATTCAAGAATGGGGAATATGGCAGGAGGAAGAGGAGTCTCATTGGACAATCAGTAAGCCAGTGGTTGGAGGTGTGGCTGTTTTTGTCAATGGGTGGAAACTCGGACACAACCAGATCCACTTTGTGGAGCCCAACATGATCCAACACAAAAATGTTGGTTGTACTGCAGTAATTGATCCAGAGATACTCCTTGACATTTTGAAAAAAATCAAGGAATGTCCTGCTGTTATGGGAGCCTTTAATCATCTGGTATTGATCTAAACTGCGAGGACCCAGAAGAGAAACCATTGAATATGTCTGGGAACAGACAGCTGCATGATGGGCTACGCCATCCTTGGACCCCTTCTTGACCCAGCCATGCTTAGATCTGAGCAAGGAGGAAAACAGCAATTCATCAATGTAGAAGAACTGGACATTATCAGTCTACTTTAGGATCAGATATGTCTCAGCATAAATGTGTCAATCCTTGATGGTCTTCTCACTGTTTCTGTTATACGGAGAAACTATGAGCACCTTTTACAAGAAGCCCAATTTTACCATTACTTTATATATGAGGGTTTTTAGAAATAGAAAGCCCAAACTCTGTGGCAAGTATTGATTGGACAGCAAGTGAGTCCAGGTGGCAATCCTTGATAACCCACTGCTTGATTACCTTGAGATGGGTGGGCTGAAGTAGGCTGGGCTGCCGCTTAGCCTTGACAGATTTTGCAATTTGCCCAGTGTTACCATACTTGGTGTTGATGTTGGCAATGTATCTGGCTGTGACACCAAATTGGGATGCAATATCCCAAACAGCCATTCCCCTGTTCAAGCAGTTGAGGAGAGCTTCACAATCACTATCTGTCAACCAACACTGTCCCTTGGCAGGTACCACGGTATCCTGACTAGCAGGCTTGACACAGGGGATGGGGACTTTTGTGTAGAAGGTGGGATCTTACTTGGTTGCGCTGGCGCTGTCAATGGTGGCATAAGACACAGGCACAGATGGCTATTTGGTATTGGTCAATGGCTCATATGATGTATCAAAGATGCAGGGGCAGGAAGTAGCAACTCTTGGATCAAGAGTGCGGGGCTGGGTGACAACTGGGTACACAGTGGAGGTGTATGTAACCGCATTATAACCAATGCCCTTTGTATAGGAGAATTTTGTGGCAGGCCTTGAGAGCAGCTTCTGTCTTGGATTCAGGCTACTGTTCCTGGCTTGAGGTGCAGGAGGTGATTGGCTGGCGCTGACACCTTGGGAGGCCTGTGTTTTGGCATGACTTCCCTCAAGTTGTGTTCTGGGTCTGCTCTTGGACCCTCTGGGACGCCCTCGTGGACAGGCTGCCCCACAGGCTGGTGCAGGAGCTGGTTGAGAATGCAATTGATGGTCCATAAAAATATAAATTAAAATATATATTTTAGATTAAATATTTATTTATTTGTATTTACTGGTTTAGTTGTGGGCAGTTGTTTTCTCTTGATTTAGCCTTGAATAGTATCAGGTTTTCTATATCCATAATTTGAAGTGTATAATATTGTATACTTTCCGGGTTTGGATAATTTTAAAGTTTAATTACTTTTTATGTCTAAACATGGTTATCAAGATTGAATTTTTCATTTGATTTTAGTTGTGGTGAAGCTCCTTGATTTGGGTTAGTGTTTCCTAGTGTGCTTACTGTACATTAAATTTGGATTTCAGTTCCCACAATTAATATCTGAGTTTACTAGTGACATTCAAAAGTGATTTGAAATTTGGTTCATGGATTTGAAAGTCCGGCAATTTCAAAAAACATAGTAAACTTAATGAAAATGGTTGATGGATTTGAATGCTTCAAATCTGATGCCAGTTAATTCATTTTGTCCATTGGAAATGTGCAGTTTGACTTGAACTTTGCAAAGTGTCTATGAGTTCCTGCATTTTCAAATATTCAAATAAATACAAAAAAAATCAATTTAATTAAAAAAAGGCCATCCTGCAAAAGCGATTCAAAATTTGGATCAAGGATTTGACAATCCTGCATTTTTACGTTTAGGTTCTGGATTTACAGTAGGCTTTATAGCTTGATCCTGGATCTCTACAGACTCATCTGTGATGAGCTTTTAAGCTCTATCTGGATTCAGCAACTTGACTGAGGAATTCTGCTGGATGAAATAATTTTTCTGATCAATCTTTTCAGGTCTTGGTGTAGAATTGAACCTATAAGTTCTGCTGTTGGTATATTTAATGGGTGATTAGGTTGCTGGGTCAAGACTTATTTGGATGGTAATCACATATTTGATTCTCAAGCCTAGATTCATTAATCTTTTTCTCAGAGGTTTGGTTTTTCAGTCTAGAATAAATAAGCAGCTCTTCAGAGATTTGAGCTTGTGGACTAGACTCCTGAGATTTTGGGATTTCAGAAATACAATAAGTTCCCAACCTTAGACATCAATTATGAGGCTGTGTCAGGAATGACATTTCTGCCCCTCTTGAAACCCAAGACTTGAAGCAAGTTTTAAACTCTTGTCAAGACCTCTTGCAAACTGCCAGCCCTGAGAACCAGAGGGCCAGACACCTGTGTTTTTTGGGATCAAATCCTCTCTGATTCAAACCATGAATGATCTTGAATATAGGGCCACCAGTGAAGACTTACCAATGCTGGAACCTAGAGAAAGACACAAAGTATTGCCTAATGGAGGCAAGGAGGATACACTATTGTCTTTATGAGCCTGATGTCTACCTTGGTGCACAAACAGAATCTTGCACCTGAAGGAAACATGGACTAGAGGGCCACCCCTAATAACATTGGTCCAGAACAAAAGAGTTGTGCTACCCTTTTTAAATATCCAGCCAATAGATACCCTTCTGCGCCAGTGCCATTTTGCTGTCCTAAAAGCCAGTTGACTCACCTGTCTAAATATCCGTTTCCTGGCCAACTGAATCCCGCCAATTTAGCGTTGCAACTGAACCAACAATAGTTCAGTATTTGAATTGGGGAAGACAACAGTCCAAATAGAAAGGACAACAATAGGAATAAGATGTGGTTTATTGAGGAGTATTGTAATTAATATACCATATTGAGAAGCCACAAGTCTACAGGGGGTGGCATAGTGGCAGGTTTGATATAAGGTTTGGCTTGGGAATTATTTGAGCAAGGAATCAGTGGGTCAAACTGGCAACACTACTCATTAGGAGATAGTGCCCATGATTTGATATTGCGCTCAGCTTGATTTATGTTTTTTAGTCACATCACAGGGAGGCTCTTTGAGTGCCCCCTGTTTATTGTGAGA
The DNA here is from genome assembly GCA_014839935.2 of Entomophthora muscae. NCBI lineage: Eukaryota > Fungi > Entomophthoromycota > Entomophthoromycetes > Entomophthorales > Entomophthoraceae > Entomophthora > Entomophthora muscae. The sequence continues at coordinate 217,573 of QTSX02002169.1, read as the reverse complement.
TACATTAGCAGGTGGGGGAGTAATCTCAGTTGCAACACTCTTAAGAGTTGTCAACCAAGAGCATCTCTGCCTCTAGGTTGACCTCTCTTTTTCTGCTTGGTCTCTAGGGCCAGCTCCTTCAACACAAGGTTTTGTGCAAACTCAAGAGTGGTGGCCTACCTGACCACAATTATGACAGCCTTGTTGTTTGGGCTGGCTTTGGGAACTCATAGTTGGGATTTGAGGAGTATGGGAATTTGTGCCTGATGCAGCAGCTTGACTCTCTTGTACCACTGAGCCTAAATGGGTAAGGTGAATGTCTTGGAGGAGGTTTTTAATACTCATCATAAACTTAAGCATAGCCTTATTGAAAATTCACTCCCTCTTTAGACTTTGATAGGGTAATCTTCCCGTGTTACACAAAAAAATCTGCTCAGAAGCCAGCCAAGCCCCTTAATTCCCTTGAGGATTTAGCCCACACAATTGATGAGATATTTGTATTGGCATACCCTTTCCAGGTGGCAAATACTGATGTTTGGAACTGTTTTCCCACTTGGGAGGAATATATTATTAATTTGGACTATTTTTTGGCTTGGGCTTGTTTGCATTTAAAATTAATTAAGTCTAAACAATCAGGTTGCGTTTTGGTTACTTCAACAAAATCTATTCCAACTGGAATTAATGGCATCCTGAAGTGTCCTTTAGGCACTAGTCAATCAGAGGTTGGATCAGAAATTGATGAGAAATCATCCAAACTTCCTTAAATTACTGACAAAATTTCTATCTCACCCAATCAAATGACTGGCTGAGGTCAGCTGACCTTCAAATTTAAAGTGGATTTCCTTAAAGCAAGACAGGGAACTTTTGGCCCCCTGCTTGCTCATTCTTACAATTAAACGTTTGAACCTTCAAATATTAAGATTTTTAAGTAGTTCTTGGGCCACACTTTATTTGGCCCTTTTTTTCTCTAAAGTGTTAGTAAAGGGTTTGTCTTTCCTTACCTTATTCCCTCACTTTTGGGCCTTTCAGCAACCTTCTGAAGTTTCAATAGACAATGTTAATGTCAACATTAAAGCTGACTGCTTTTGCTTAAGAGAAAGAGACTCAAATCTAAAGATCAGTATTTTAATTCATATATTTACCTATTACAAGTTCAATTTTGTCCTCCTTTTGCTTTTGCTCTGGTTTTTGGCAACTATACATTCTATAAGGCTTTATTTTATGCTTTTAAAGCCATTGGTCTGTGGTTGCCGTTCTCTGTTTTCTGTCAGTGTTTTAGAAGACTTCTTGTCTGTTTTGGCATCTGTTTTATCTTGTGTTTTAGACTAAAACAAAAGAAAATAACTGCAATTTTCCCTGGGCACTAATTCAAGGCCCAAAAATGTTAATGCCCCTAGTTAAGTTTGTGGTCTTTACCTTGGCACCTGCATTGGTGATGATATGGTATACCTCCCCAGATTTTTGGGGGCATATTTCTCATTTATTTCACCGTGTTGGTGCCAACCCCAATAAGTTATGACACATTTTTGAGGACATCCCTGGACGGGCTCAGATATTCTTGCCACCAGTGAGAAAATTTTAAGAAGTCTTGCCTGTGATGACCTTGAGTTCCCTGCCCTCAAAACAGCCCCATCTAGCCTCCAGGTTTGGCCCACCCAATGCCCCTCCCCTCCAAGGGCCCAATTGTTCAGGTCCAAGAAGAAGGCTTGAGTACCCAAGAGTGCACTCTCAAGCGTGCTCCCTGGTTGCTTAGTGGAATGATTTTGATGGGTTTGGACTCCTATTTCCCCCCAACTATCTTCCACATCCTCTTTATGGACACCCCTTTGGGCGACCATGACAGTTCTGCACTGGATGGTGTCCTGGTGGATTCTTCCTCCAGGATGGGAGCCAAATCTAGTTATTTTAGCCCCCCTCTCTCACACTTATGTTCTTTGAAGTGCAAACAAAAGAGCTGATAGACCTTGAGGGCCTGGGTGCAAGCAGTATAGGCTTCATGGGCAGTCAACTGTTTACTTGTTATAAATTGCTGACCTTCCACATAAAACCTATCATCAAACTCAAATAGAGTATCCTTAGGTTTAAAGGCAATGTGCATGAACCCTTTCTTCTTAACCTCTAAGCTGAGGTCTCCACCAAACTCCTTGATCAGTAGCAACTTCATCTCTTCCCAAGTGGTAATGGAAGGAAGCTTAGGTACCATCACTTCTTGGAAAATAGAGTGGATGCAGGTCAATATATGCTATTTCTTGATCTCATTGGAAGCCCTACACATGGCATTTTCATATATGGCAAGAAAGGTAGCAATTGTGGACGTCTTTGGGTCAAAGACTTTCTTGAAGGTAGGTTTGAAATGAGTCTCATGAGTCAGTCCACCATTATTAATGTTGATCATAATGATTTGAGGGGAGAACTCAGCCTCAGATTCTGTAGGAGGTTTTCTGACCCACAACTGCAAAATAATTTCTTCTAAAGTCATTAAGTGTTGGCATTATGAGTGCCAGTTTCAGCAGTGCAGCTAGTCTGTTGCTCAGTAGTATCCAACTGTTGCCTGTGTTTATTCACCACAGTTGAGAGCTCAGCTAGTTGGGAGGTCAAAGAGGGGCCAACAGAAAGACAAGAGGAGAATTGCTCATTGGCAGACTCAATAAATTTGGCCATCTCCAAGAAGTCTTTGTCTAGGGCATCATGATCCTGCTCCATATAATCAACTCTATTGGCCAGAGCAATTAGCTCTCTAGCATAATGAATACAAGGCTGTCCAGGGATTCCCAGGCAGCAGCCATCATCCTCAGAGGGTCCTGGTAAGCTGGTAGATTATGTGACAACTGTTTGTAACTCTAAAATTTCTTGTTGGAGTGTGGCAACCTGAGTAGTAAGTATAACCACCTGAGGATCAGGTTAGGGCATAGCTTCCAGAGGTGCTTGGCTTCTTGTGGTAGCGCACAACTCATGAATAGCATCCCATATTTCCTGCTCTTGTCTCATCAAATCTTCAGAAGGGTGACTACCAGCAGGGGGTTAGCTTAACTTGTCTATGCAAGTGTGCAATCCTTGGATAATAGTAATTGCAGCAGTATTTTCCCTATCAATTCATCATGCATGTCTTGCATACTTTTTGAGGTAACATGAGCTAAGTATTGCAATTGCTCAGAAGTATGGATACATAATTCATTGAGTTACACTACTAACTGTTCAAAGTCAGTGTGGTGAGTGTTGAGGGCGGAGTCAACCTGGGCCTGTCAGGTTTAATGTAGCTGGTGTAACTCCCGGAGGCGTTCACAAACGTAGTCAGGGAAAGAAGAGTACAGGTGCTCAATAGACTTAGTTAGTTGAGCTTGGGAGATAATTAAATCTCTCTTATTATTGGAAACTAGGGAGAAAAAGAGTATACCCACTGTTGATAGGCAGAGAATGGCTCCAAATGGTTGGAAACAGTGGTAAAAAGAGAGTAAATTTTGTGGATGTGGAGCTCTAGCACCATCTGGTGATGAACCAAGATGAGTTGAACAAAGGAAAAGATCAAGAAAGTAGCAGAGTTGGCTTCTGAAAGAAGGTAGTGTCAGAGATCCAGTCTTGGACGGCCAGCCTGTCATTTTCAGGGATCACTTGGGCTGGGGTTTGTGCAGGTAAAGCCCACCACAAGAGAGAAGCTAACTTAAAAATTTAGGAGAAGGACTTCCCCACCCAGGACCACAGGCCAGCAGCCGGGATTATAGTGTCAATCACCTATGTGAGGGTGATGTACACAGTCCCAAACATCTTACCAGTGTGATTGGTTGGGAGGTTGGGTGAGGAAGCGGGCATTGGCTTGGGGGTCACAGGCGGTTCCATGCTGAATTTGTAAGCAGGTAGGTAGTTGAACTTCCCTCTAAACAATTTGGGTGTTGAGAATATCCACAGGCCTTGACATATGTATCTAACTGCAGATTTTATGTGGGCCAAGGGATCTAGTTCAAAGATCTTTTCTGTGGTTTAATCCTTATATTCAGGTTTTATAGGGTACTCTGTGAAGTGGACAGGGTCAAAGGAAACACCTGGAGGACGGTAATCTGCAGGCAGAGGGGCAAGAGGGCTGGATGATCTTGTACTGATTTGATAGATGGCAAAAACAAAACAAGGCAGTGGCTGTGTAAGCCAAAATAACATAACCTTTAATCAAAAATGGCAATAAGTTTAGAATGCAGGGTCCTTTGGTCTATATAGCACCCCACTTCTAAACTTAATATTTTCCATGGGGGCTCACCAGGGCATTGGAAAAGGTGTGCCTTGGGTTTCTGGGTGCTCTGTTTCAAAGGCGTCAAAATGACACCCAGGCTGGGAGTTCTTTCATTGATCAGAGATCTCAAATTGGCTACTTGATTATCTTGCTCTAGAGTTGTGGTCATGGGGTCAGGCTGCAGGCCTGTGCCTCCTTCTGGGGATGGCTCTTGTTTGGCCACCAGTGTAGACTTTAAGCTCATGAAGCTAATGTTTGAAAATTTGTTGCCTCCATTAGGTGCCTTGATTACTCCTCCATTAGGTACAATAGTTTCTTTGGTTTGGCTTGTTTTACTGCATGTACCATCATTCTTGGCTTCAGCTTTCAGGGGCTTGACCTCAGGAAAACAGGGGTAGGCAGCCCCTTGGTTCATAGGGCCAGCAGCCTGCAGGATTCAGGGTCCGGGTTTAAACCCAACCTTGGGCCTGGTTTTCAAGGGTAAAAGAATTGTCAATCTTTAAAGGTAGTCTGGAATACAAGGAAGAACTATCATCCTGTAGTTTTCTGTAGCTTTGAATTGGACTTTTATATTAGGGACAGCTCCTTTGCAGGCTAATTCAAGGGCCACTGAAGTGATTCAGCCTAAATCAGGAGTAATTATCAGATAGGCAACAAGACAGGGGCCATTAGCCAAGTTCAGAACAGTAGGAGTGATAGGCGGGTTGGTAATGTCTTCTTTCATTGGAGGGCTGGAAACTTCAGGCAAAGACAGAACTTGAATTATAAGAGATGAGGGACCAGAGAAGGTAGTTTTGAAGGGAGTAACCAAGAGGCTTATAGCCTCTTTAGTAAGCCCCATTTTTTTCATGTATTTGGGCGCAGCAAAGAAACACAACAGGAAATCCTAACAGTAGGATTGGGTTTGTACTAGGACAGAGATTAGTCTTCAGGGATGAATAAGGAATTTACTTCAAGGCCCTGGGAAAGATAATTATCAGAAATCTCCTCTAGATAAGACCAGGAATATGGCGCCAAAGTACAAAAATAGCCACAAGGAAAGAGTTTAAATATAACTTAATTTTATTGGTTGAATCTAAATGATCCTTATATGGCAATTTTTTACCAAAAAACGGTAGAAGTACAGATAAATAACTGGTCACTCTCATAAGTGGGTTGGGAATCATTCAAGTCCTAGTTGTAATGTAAATGAGTCCTTCACCCAATTTGGAGTAAAACTATTTTGAGGTGAGAAAGGGAACAAAGAATTTTGCACTTGAAATGCAATCACATCAAAGGCAAAATCAATAAATCATGAATATTGGGATTCACAACATATTCATCCTTCACAGTGACTATCCCCCCAGGATTGAAAGTGATTCATAACACTGGTCTACCACTTGCACTACCTACTGATGCACATGGAGAGATATTTGGAATTCCCAATGTATCCAGGTTGGAACCCTGGGTTGTACCAGGAAATATCATGCCCAGCAACCAGGATATTCTTGTGTTGCTAGCCAACATGAGTCAACAGCCAATGACTATCTCCAAGTACCAACTTTTGGCCCACATATGATTAGAGGAGAACAGCAATCTACAGGAAGCTTCCCCTTTTGCTGACTTCTCAGAGTTCTGTCATTCATCAGCCGCAAATTGCTATCAGGCCTCTCTGAAGAGAAAAAGGACCTAGCTATGGATCTCTTTACTCAGTATAAGGATGTGTTTGCCAAGGATGATTATGATCTGGGCAAGGCTATAGATGTTGCCCATCATATTGACACCCAAGGCAGTCCATCTATCTGCTCCAGACCTATACAGCATAGTAAAGCCAATCATATTGTAGCCAACAAGGAGCTTCAGAAAATATTAGGATCTGGCTTACTGGTCCCCAGCAAGAGCCCTTGGGCTACCCCTAAGCAGTTTGTCAAGAATAAAGATGGTAGTGACAGAGCAGTGATTGACTACCGTTGTCTGAATGCTGTTACCAAAAAGGATTCCTATCCTCTTCCTTGAATTGATGATACATTGGACCACCTAAGAGGTGGCAAATTCTTTAACACTATGGATCTTATTGGTGGGTATTAGCAGAGTAATCTGACTCCTGCTGACCAAGATAAATGTGCTATCATCACTGACCAAGGACTATTTCAACCAACAAGAATGTCTCAAGGTCTGTTCAATGTCCTGGCTACCTTCCAAAGAGCTATGGATGCAGTGATGGGAGACCTAAAGCTTTCCTGTGTCCTATTATAATTTCATGAAATTAATTTCTTCTCTTGCACCTTTACCAAGCACCTGACACAACTGAAAGAGGCCTTTAACCGCCTTATGGCTGCCAACCTAAAGCTGAAACCATGGAAGTGTACCTTCTTCAAGGAATATTTGGCTTTCCTTGGCTTCATTATTAGTTGCAATTTACTCCACCCAGTGCCTCTTGAGATCAATATCAAAAAAATCAATGATGATTCTATCATCACTTTTCTCCTAAATAACGCTCCTTCTGGAATTGATGTCTTGTAAGAATCAAATTTACTGGATTTTAAACTGGATTTATACAATGTTAAGTCTGGCAATCCTTCACCAAAAGTTGAACTCAGAACCTCTGAATAGTGTAAAGCACTTTTTGATCCAGATTTGAGTTTTATAAAAAAAGCTTTGACCATGTGTAAAGATGAATTACCAGTGTCCTCCAGCCAATCAGATTCCAAATAAGGCTTTGATTATGTTGAAAACCACTTGCTGATCTTAGGAAGCTCTGTAGTTGAATTAATCAATATTACAGACTGTTGACTGCTATAATCACTTTATCTTGTTCTGATAGTAAGTATATCCTAATTTAGAAGTTATAAAACATGTTTAATGGCCTTGAGTAAGTTTAAACTGTTGTTTAAACAGTTTTGTGTGTTTCAAATAAGTTGGAACTTATTATTTTCTTACCATATGGCTTGTAACAGTTAAATTTCCTATCCTATCTCCCCTGTCCCAATTCTATATATTCTTAACAATCTTTCTTAGAGCAAATGCACAATTAATAAAGACTTTAAATCTTATATTTTCTTTTATTTTTGGTAAGATTTATTCAGAACATCCATGAAACCACTTAATCCTTCCCCTCCTTGGGGAATTAGGTTCAAATAGTTGATTTTACTTTTGATTTGTACATTAGTACAATCCACTGTGCAAATGGAAACTTGTCCAGGATCTGGTACCAGCACCAAATACTGTGATAGTGAGAAGTGGTCTCTATTTTGTAGCTAGAAAGTGGTACACCTCCTTGTCTCTTCAAACCCTCCCACTAATCAGGAACCTCAGTACACATCCACCAAGTCTGGCACTACCAGTATTTTCTGTCCTTTTGCTTCTGTCCCCTTGCTTGCTTACTTGGGTGTCTATGCCTTATTAGGTTGTTTAAATCTGCTCTTAGATAGCTATCAAATTTTTGGAGAATTAGTCCATTTGGATATGGTGTCAGTACCTATAGGATCCATGATTACAGCTTTAAATCCTTCTTCTCTAATTTACCATGTTGGTAATTTATTTCCCACATGGTGTGTTCCTGACAATCAAAGCCATTAAAAAGATGCAGGATCCCACCCGCAAGAGAGATGTCCAAGTCTTCTTGAGGATGATAGGGTATTACTTCTGCTTTATCCTCAAATTTTCTCCACTGGGTGATGCACTGTTCCAACTACTTTGGGCTGATGTGGAATTCTTTTGGAATCCAGTGTGTCAGACAGATTCTGATGCACTAAAGAAGACTCTTACCGCAGCCCCAGTACTTGCCTACCCAAACTTCTCCAGGCCCTTCATAGTAAAATCTGATGCTATTCTGACAGTAATTGGTGGGTTACTCTATCAGCTGGACCCAGATGGGCTAGAGCATCCTGTATGATACTGCTCCTGCACTCTCAATATCCATGAGACAAACTACACGGTCACAGAGTGTTAATGTTTGGCTGTGATCTACTCCTACTAATAATTCAGGGTGTATATTTATGGAGTACAATTCACAGTAGTAACATACCACAACTCTCTTTAATGGCCAAAGACACTGAAGGACCCAGAAGGTCACCTTGCACAATGGGCTATTAAGCTCTAAGCCTACAATTACAAGATTATGCATTGTGCAGGAACTGCTCATCATAACACAGACAGTCTATACTACCTTCCTACTGTTACCTTAGTATATCACATGGCTTATATTCTCTATGATAAGCTCTTGGAGTATCCTTCTTTGTGGGGGGAGCCAGTATAGATACAAAGGGCCCTTAAGAAGCTAGCCGGCAGCACAAAGGATTACAGAGGACAGCTCCTAAAGCTCTGTGGGAATTCCTGGCTTCTGTACATACACCCATCCCTACACATGGACTCAGTGGTAATTGAACACAAGACTACTGGGCAAAGTGGCATTCAGAAGAAGTTAACTATGTTACAACATCATTGCTTCTGAGAAGGAATGTACACAGATGTGGTGGAGACATTAGATCCCTGCCATGACTGTAACATCAAACGTCCAAAGGTAGCCAAGTTCCAGCACAGACTAGTTTGCCCCGGGTTTGCCTTTCATACAGTGGCTATTGATGTTGTGGGCCTGCTGCCAATCATCAACAGCAAGAACATATTAATAATTGTAGCAGTCAACCACCTTCCAAAGTTGGTGGAAGCTAAGGATATTCCCAACCAGACAGCCTTTACCACAGCTATGTTCATACTGGAGAACATCATATACAAGCATGGTTGTCCCCAAATACTGTTGTCAGACAATGTCACCAACTTTACCAGCTGTATGATTTCCTGCCTAAGCCAGCTGATGGATATACATGGTACACTATATATACCCTACCACCCATAGACAAATGGCATGTTGGAACACATAAATGGAAGCCTGGTACAGATACTGTGAAAGCTCAGCTACCAACAGGAGACAGAATAGACACCTTCTTGCCAGCTTCAGCCTTTGTGTACAACATTAGCTATCATTGGTCCACTGTAAATTCACCCTTCCAGCTACTTCATGGGCAAAAACCAGGACTGCCACCTCTGCTATACTTGTTGGTAAAATCTAGCTTGGTAGTATCCCTGGATGCCTACCTCAATAATTTATTACAGATGTTGATCTGGCTACAATATGAAGCTTACACAATTAACCTTAATTAAAAACTTCAATACCTCAATTAAGACATGGTCAAACGCCCTTCTCTACCATACTATGTCATTGGATACACTGTCTATTTATTCAGCAAAAGAGGATACAGTTGGGAGTCTAAGCTTTCTTCCCTCTGGTAAGGTCACGTCCAAGTCACTCAGAAGACTGGCCCCAACTCATACACATTGAAGGAGCCAGTTTCTGGGCAATTAACCACTAGAGTGCATGCACAATATATGTGTGCTGCTTCTATTAGACAAGAGTAATCCCCAATGAGGACAATAACCCAAAAAAGAAAGCCTAATGAAAAAAAGTCCATGGGTTGTTGTCCAGGTTGCCAAAACCAAAAATATATAAGTGAAAATGTAATTGATAAAAGTCCTTTATTGTTAGGATACAAGGTCCTTCAGATACTGGACTAATTATATTAAGGCCTGAACTGCAGCCAAGTAACACAGCTGGTTCCCAGGAGCCCACAAAGACAATGTCTAAGGATAGGGCACTGCAGGCTCATCAAGTGCCGCACCCAATTGATCCCCACAACCATAGGAAAGGACACACCAAGAAAGAGGCAATCCCAGAAGAGTGACTCACAGAGCACATAATCATCAGGAGACTTCCTAACAAGCCAATAGTACACACCAAGGAGCCAGTCCAAAAAGGCAGCCATGTTGTACTCCTTAGTAAAATTATACTTGTTGGTACCACAAAGCACCAAGTTTTTAGTAATATCCATAGCAACCAGATGGCTACCACTGGTAGGGTCAACCCCTTTCAAGGTAGCCTATAATGAACAGTGTAGCCTCTGCTCAAAGTTATATGAGGTCACCTAACCTTTCACCTGATTGAAAGTCTGGCCAGTCATGGTCCAGGCCCTGAGCACCACCTTGAGAATAGCTGCTACATTACCTTTCTGGGTAATTCTAAGCTGCTGATCATGGAAAGCAAACTCCTAAAGATGCTCCTCCAGGTACTCTTTGTCTTGCTGCATGGGAAAACACCAGTGAATGCTGTTTCCCTCCTTCAGTTTGAGCTGGGTGATGATCTGAGGCTAACTGAGAGCCAGGAATAAGGCGGCCAACAAGGGATTAGTCCCTTCCAAGGCTAATTTGGGAATCAACTCCTGTTGGAAATTTTTAGCCAAGTCCAGTAGTGCCCATCTACATCTACAAAGACCACTGGCCTCCCTAAGACCCTCTCCTCTGCCCTTGGGGTCCTTCTGGCTTGCGCTACCCTGGCTGGGTTTGGTCTTCTCTTTAGAATAACCACCTGCACTGTTTGCTTGACAGGCTTTGGATTTCTCAAGAGATAATGGTGAATCATACTTCTACCTGGGTTCCTGAACGTCTTTTTAAATACTGTCATTTAATCCAGTGGCATGAAATGTTGCAAATGTGCTAAAAAGTAATGTATTTGATAGACATTAAGCTAAAAGTTGGATCTAGATTTTCTTACATATTAAGCAATCAGGCAACCAATCAGTCAAGAAATTATGGATAACAGTAAGTTCCGGATTCAACTTGAATCATATCAGAAAATAGCTCAATCAAAGGCTCTGGATGATTAGTAAACACCAGAGCCCTTAATTCTGAATCTAAAGCATACACTTGGTTTTTGAGTCTAGAATACTCAATGAATATGGTATCAACAATCTTATTGATCAACTGATCCTTAATTATGGGTTGATATTGATAACTAATATTGGCATTGATGCCTAATATTGGTGTTGATGCTAAGCATGGCCATAATTCCCCAATTCCCCTTTTATCAATTACTCATCTTACTATAAAACTTGGTTGATATACTAAAAAAAGACAATTTTTACCCCTATAACATTGTTCACTTCCATCTGGATTTTACCACCCTGCTTACAAGTATAGTATAAGAGCAATTATAAGGGGCTAACTCCTATAAAGAATACCCAACAGCCTACAACACAACAAAGACAGTGGGAAGGTGCTCTGTCCAGGCGGTGTTTGGATGCTCCTAGGAGAGCTTGGCAACTAGTTGTACCAGTGAGCCATTTAGGCGTTCTAAGCGCCTGTTGGCCTGAGGGTGGTGTAGTGACTTCTTGTTCAAGGGCGTTGTTGATCAAGTATGATTCTATGCTGTTGCCTACAATTTTGGGCCCCCTGTCAGTGATAAGCTGCTTAGAGCGGCCAAAGCGTGCCACAATCTCCTTGATAATAAATCAAGTAATGGAAGTGACAGTGTCATTTGTGGTTGCTCATGCCACTGGCCAGAAGGTGAAGTAGTTGATAGCTGTGATGATGTACTTCTTTCCCAATTTATCCTCAGTCAGGGGCCCAACAATGTCAAGAGCCCATTTTTGAAGGGTTCCATAGTCTTGATGGGTAAAACTTTTTAGGTGGGGCAGGTTTAGACATATTCTTTTCACATAGCACCACGTCTTGAGAGGGTCCAAGATGTCCTGGCACATTTAGGGTCAGCAAAACTTGAGCTTCATGATTTCAAAGGGCAACTGTCAGCATTTAAACTGTCTATATATAACATCCTCCATGTCAATAATTCCCCAAAAAAATTGTATTTTCATTGTATGTTTATTGATTTTTTTACCTTTGTTGAGGATCTGGATGAACAAGTATTCTGGCTACTGCCAACCTACTCAATATTCAGCAATTGCCCAATTTGGTGCCCTTCCAATATACAGTTTGACATACCAGGAATGGCAACCAAGCAATATCACATGACTGTCCAAGTATCCAGTGGCTTGAACCCATCCCGCACATGACCAACCCCTAGGTTCAATCCAACTAAATCTCTGCCACAGCTAATTCTATATAAGTCTAAAGTATTATCCAATAAAATATACTTCTCTTCTTTCCTAATTCCATTTCTGAAGCTTCCCTAAAAAGGCGCTCCTTATCACTGGTAGCAGCTACAGTTTTTTGACCATGCCCATGAAAGAGAAAATGACTGACCAAAACCCACCCACCTTTGCTCATGTACTCAACCAGGCCACGTCCCAGGAGACCTGGAAAACTTTTTTTGCACCCACAAAATTGACAAAGATATACCTAGAAGATGCACCATATTTGAAGATCTGGTCATGCACAAAGCATTCACTAAGATAGTTCAATACAGTTGCTCTCTTCAACCACAAACAAATGCACAACCACCTATCACAGGTAAAGTTACCAACACCAAATACATTGGTATTGTCAAGTTCTTTGGTAAAAACAAAGAAAACTTCATCAACTGGCTAGACCACTCAGCCGCTAAACTCTGCGCCAGCCGCATCCTCCACAAGAAATGGGTCCAGGAAGCCAGCAAGCGCCTGTACAAGGCCACAGTTAACTGGTTTGCCACCTGGGTCAGCTCACAAACTGACAACCAGCTTGACAACTGGGAAGAGTTCAAAGCGTACATCACGCACAAATTTCTGCATCACCAAATCCCTCCAAGACATTGCAATACAGCTCAGTGATCTTCCTCAGAAAACCACTATCACAGCCTATGTCAATGAATTCAAGGAAATACACCGCAAAATCCAAAGCCCAGTGCAAGCTGACAAAGTACATACCAGAGCCTCATTCATCAACAGAATGAAACCTTCTGTTGCTGCCCTCATCTGCCCAGAGGCTAATACATCCATGCCCACGCTCATTGCAGAAGCCAAATGCGCGGAAAAATGCGCAAACATGGAATATGCTGCACATAACAGTAATTCCTCCTCAACCAAAAACGGCAGAGAAAACTCCAATGGCAACAAACGCCAAAATACCAATCATAGCAACAGCAACTACAATTGTAACAATGACAATTTCAGCCAAAGCACAAACTGCTCCTGTCTCAAGAAAGAGGACACTGTCAAAGTAAACAATGCTGAAACAGCAACCCGCTATGAATCTGACTCCACATTCTCTGACCTCAAAGGTCTTGAAACAGAGGAACAGGTAAAAGAGGAGGGGGAACAGGCTTAAGTGCCCCTGTCTCCCCCCAAACCAACAAGAAACTGTACCAAGGCACAAACTTTGCTGCTCATATCCCATGTGTCCTGCAATCCTCCATTTTTATGAACGTAAAAATTAAAGATTGCTTGCAGCTTCTTGTCTACCCATGCACTTACAAATCACATATACATAAAGTTTTATTTGACTCTGGTGCACAACATACTATGGTTAGCAAACCTTTTGTAACCAAGTACAAAATACCATATTTCAAATCCGGCTTCAAATACGCCAGAATGGCAGACAAAGCAATATTCCTACTTAAAGGCAAAACAACTCCCTTCAGAATTGACCTCTGAGGCATACAAAAGTCCATCAAAGTACTTGTCATAAACAACATAAACTACAACATTGTAGCAGGCATGGACTGGTTTGCCCAAGTGAACCCCAGCGTATGTTGGGGGGAAAAACCATGACCATCAAACACAATGGAGACAATTTTAATATCCTCAAAGAACCCAACAACCTCATTCTAAGAGACACAGTATTTGTCCAGGTCATAAACAAAGACAAATCTGAACGTCTAACCAAAGACAGTAACCTCCACATAATGAGATACACCAAATTCAATAATATGCAAATAATCAAGATTCAATGCCCAGAACTTGTGGCACTCCTAAATGAATACATCCATGTATTCAAAGAAGAACTCACAGAGTTACCCCCAAAATAAGAGATCAAACATGGCATTGACCTCTGTAAAGCCATGCCTAAACCTGCACCCCTCTACAGACTCTCTCCCATGGAGACCCAAACCCTCAAAACCCATATTGAGGACAACCTAGCCAAAGGATTCATTTGCCTGTCTGAATCCCTGTGGGGGCAGCAGTGTTCTTTGTAAAGAAAAAGAAAGGCACTCTTTGTCTAGTAACCAACTACAGAGCACTAAATGCAAGAACAGTAAAGAATAAATATCACCTTCCACTCATAGAGGATCTGTTTGCAAGACTCTCCAGAGCCAAAATTTTCTCCAAAATTGACCTCACCTCAGGTTATAAGCAAGTTGAAGTTAAAGAAAAAGACATACCAAAGACCGCGTTCTGTACGCAATTTGGATCCTTCAAATGTAGAGTAATGAACTTTGGGATGACCAACGTCCCCGCAACGTTTGTCACCATGATTAACCAAGCACTAAACAGTCTTGCAAATACATTATTCTACCTTGACAATATCATCATATTCTCAAAAACAAAAGAGGAACTCCTCACACATGTCAGCAAGACACTCAATCAACTTGCAAAGCACAAACTCTACGCCAAGCTAATAAGTGCCAGTTTATGGAAAAGGAACTCCTGTTCTTGGGCCACATTGTCTCTGATGGTGGCATCAAAGCAGATCTAGACAAAATTAAAGCCATAAATAACATACAATGCCCCACCTTGGTTAAACAAGTTAGATGCTTTCTTGGAATGGTAGCTTACCTAAGGAAATACATCAAAGACTGCGGAAAACTAACCACACCAATCAATGACCTAACCAAAGGTAATGCCAAAAAAATTCATCTGGACTCCAGAATGCAACAAGAATTTCCAGCTATTAAAACAAGCTTTGTTTGAAGCACCAATCTTGCAATACCCTACTAACAGTGGGTGCTACAAGCTCAAGTCAGATGCCAGTGACACTGTCATTGGTGCAGTCCTGCGTCTCTGCCAGCCAGGGCAGCAAGACTTCCTGCCAGTATGTTACAAAAGTAGAAAACTAACCAACACTGAGCAGAGGTACCCAATACACAACAAGGAACTTCCAGCAATATATTACGCATGCAATAAATGGAGATGTTACCTAGAAGGACATTTAAACTTCTGAGTACTAACTGACCATAAATCCTTAATCTACTTTAAAACTCAGAATGCACTTGCACGGCAACAAGCCAAATGGATGTCCCTGCTGGAGCAGCTCAATTTAGACATCCAATAAAAAAAAGGGCAGAGCTGGTCACAGCTGATGCTTTCTCTAGGCTATGCCAGCCAAGAGAGAATCATCCTGACCACCTGGACCCTGATTGGCCCAACCTATACAATACTGAGTATAAAACCAAAGGGAAAGAGCCCTCAACACACCAACTGATCCACAATACATTAGTAAGAAACAAAAAATATTTCCATGTATCAAATGGCATTGTATACCAAATCATTAACAATAAACATGTTCCTTACATTCCACTTGCACAAAGAGTTGACACCATATTAAGACATCACCGCCTACTAGGATATACAAAGGCTAACAACCTATACCTCACATTAAAAGAGATAGTATGGTGGCCCAATCTCAAACAGGATATAATTGATGATTGAAAAAGTGCACAGTGTGCAAGAAATACACCAGTACAAAGGCCCCCCAGCCAATGATCAACCCAGTACCTGACCCTGAACCATTCAAGGTTTGGGGACTGGACGTAGTGGGCCCCTTCCTAGAAACTAAGACAAACCAACGTTTCCTGATTGTAGCCATCAACTTTGCCACACGCTGGCCCATCTGCTGGGCAACAAAGGACCACAAAGCAGAAACCATCAACCATTTCATTAATAAAGCAATCATAGCCAACTACAGCACTCCAGACTACATCATAACTGATGGAGCAACCGAGCTATCAGGTCACATAGTAAACAACAACTTAAAATCCAAAAACATTAAACATTCCACAACCTTGCCCTACAGGCCACAGGCCAACAGCAGAGTCAAACGCCTAAAAGGTAGTCTTATCAGAACCCTAGAGAAAATAATGGATGTCAAAGCCAAAGACACATGGCCACTATACATGAAACATGTATTACTAGTATCCCAGGTCTGCACCAATCAAGGGACAGGCTACTCACTGTTTGAACTAACATACAGATACAAACCAGAAATAGTTACCCACAACAAGCAACCATACCTAAAGATCCCCCCAGGGAAACCCCCCACAATAGAACAAGTACCAACTCTATGACACATACGCCTCAAAGCCAAAATTGTCAGGATACCAAGAGTACCGTGGAGCTCCAGCAGGTGAGGGAGGAGTTGAAGCAGGTGCTGGCATGACCCACCAGATGATGGGACCTAACTTTACCAGATAGGAAAGAGCCTTTCTAGCCCCAGCCCAAGGTCCAGCCGCTGGCAAGGCAGAGTCAATCAATCCTGTGAGCGCCAGGTAAAGCACTACCAGGAATTGACTACTCTGGCCAGTGGCATCAGAAGTGGGGGGGTTGAGATGGTTGGTTTGGGTATTGGGGGCAGTTCCATGAGGACCAAGTAGGCAGCAGGATTGTTGTACTTGCCGTTAAATATCAAAGGGTAGATGGTAATTGCTTTGCTGTCACAGACAATTTGGTAGGGTTCCTTGGGTGCATTTGGGCGGGTGTACCACTGCAAGTCTTCCAATGTCCAGGGTTTGTGGTCAGGATTGGCAGGATACTCAGTGAAATGCACAGGGCCAAACAGAGCGTTGGGTGGATGGTAGTAGTCAAAGGCTTTGGTTTTGTCAACTGGAGTCTGACTATCTATCCCAGTGGATGGGTACTGACGCTTGGGTGTATGCAGATGGAAGAGTATCAAAAATAGATATGGAAACAGATTGGTGAACCAAAGGCTCATAACAACTTTATTTGGTAAGTATGACAATACAGAATCTTTCTGGTGCTTATGGCTTATATAGTCCTTCACATGCAGGTGACTCTGGGCATTCTTCTGGTGCTATCTGTGTGGCAAGGCTTGGCATCTCAGGTTCTGCTGTTTGGTTGGCTGCTTTATGGTCATTTTTGGGGTTTTCAGGAACAGTTGTTTGGCTTTTTGGTGGTCCATCTTGTCTTGGCTGGCCATTGATTCTGGCAGGTTTGGCTTCTGGGGTTATGGGGTTTTCCCCAATTCGATCACCATTTTTGGACTGGCTTGACCGGCTCTCCTGAGTCCAAAGAGCTTGATTAAAAAATGGTTCCCCAATTGGGGACCCCAAATTACTTAATGGAGGGTGGGCTTGATCTGGGTTTACTGGACAGCTAAAAATAGCCTGCCCAGGCCCAGCCAAACCCACCAAGGCTTGGGAATAGCTTTTGGGGCCCAAAATGGGCCCCTCAGCTGCCACCAGGGCAGGAATGATTCCTGAACCTTGATTTTCTTCAAAAAGCCAAAATCCAGGTGCAGGTGAATCTCCTCCGCCTGCTAGCCCCACCTGGTGGCTAGGAGCGGGTTTGATTCCCACCCAGGGCTTTGAAACTGTTACTTTTGTAACAAAAATAGCAGAAATAAAAAGGCTCAAAACACAAAAGGTAATCTCTACAGAGGAACCACTTCCCATTGACTCCCCCGTCTGGGTCCTAGCTGGAAACAGAAAAAAGCTAGACTCAGTACACAGAGGACCAGGAAGAATCATCAAGTACAGACCAGACCAAAACACCTATCTAGTGAAATTCCAAGGTGTCAAAACCCCCGTTGTCAAGAAATACCACAGAACCTGTATCCACCTTAGCAAAGGAGAACACTTGACCAGACTGGTGCCAACTAGCCAACAAGTCCAAGAACATCAGGCAGCAGCTGTTAAGACAAAGCCCCCTCCTGATGTACCAGAGTAACCCCTTAAGGGGGGTATCAAGGATCTGGATGAACAAATATTCTGGCTACTGCCAACCTACTCAACATCCAGTCATTGCCCAATTTGGTGCCCTTCCAATATACCGTTTGACATACTGAGAATGGCAACCAAGCAATATCACATGACTGTCCAAGTATCCAGTGGCTTGAACCCATCCTGCACATGACCAACCCCTAGGTTCAATCCAACTAAATCTCTGCCATAGCCAAGTCTATATAAGTCTAAAGTATTATCCAATAAAATATACTTCTCTTCTTTCCTAATTCCATATCTGAAGCTTTCCCAAAAGGCACTCCTTATCACCTTAAATAATTTTCCTGGTGCTAAAAGTCAAATTTGATTTTAGTTTTCAATTTTTAAGTGAAATTGTAAAAAATAAAGCAAAAATAAAATTTGGGATTGTCAACTTGGAGGATGTTACATGCAGAAAGTTTAAATTCTGGCTGTTGCCTTTAAAAGAAATTAAGTGCTCTGATATGAAATAAGATGTGGTGGTAGTGTAATATTGTGTCTCCTTGTCAGGCACCCACCCACTTAGAAGTAATCTTCTGAGATGGTGAATGATTGCAGAGGGATTTAGACCAGTCACAAGGGATCCCACAGACAGAGACACCATTCCAAGATAAAATAGTTCTCCAAACAGACAGTAACAACCCAAAAGTGGATTGAAGCAACCTAGGAAGAAGTATGCTCCTAAGTAGCTAAGGAGGAAGGCTGAAGCCAACAGACAGAAGACCTGGGGTTTGGCTGCCTTCTGGTTGGACTGATAGTTCTGAGGTTCTTCCTTCTGGGGAGGATTGTGGGACAAGGGGGTTGCAGTATACCAGACTCCTGGTATTACTTGACGCCAGGAGTTATCTAATAAATGGGCTTTGGGGGAGGTATCAGATTCAGCTTGTGTACCCAGTGAACTGCTGGCCTGTACAGCCTGCAACAAGATCATCCAAAATGCCATTTATACCCAAGAGACTCCAAAATGAAATTCTTGGGCAATCTCATGGTTTGAATTGAATGGTTTAAGTAAAACTAAAATATACAATACTTCACTAGGGTGAATGAAGACTTTATGGATTGAAAAAGTAGTAAAAAATAGCTTAACAGCTTTATATAACATGGTAGCTAGAAAATAATCAGGAGAAAATGTAAAAGGGATCAAGAAATTTGAGGATGAATCTGGTAAATTTGGAGGTGAACCTGGGGAATTTAGGGCGGTTGGAACTTAAAACTAGAGTTTTTGTAATTGAATTCATCATAATAAAGATCTCAGCAACATAATAGCAATATTATTTTTTGATTATACGCCTAACAAGCAGGCCAAGCACTGTAGAAGCTCTGGTTTTCTCCACATACAGGATGAGGAACAGGAGAAGAACAGACAACAGAACCAGTGTGTTTGGAGCCAGGAAACACAACAACAGCGCCAATCACCTTGAAAATGTCACCAGTGGTGGTTAGAGAGCAATTTGAAGTTAATTTGGCTTTGGTTGATTGGCTGAAGCATACTTTTGAATGTAATGATTGGTTGAGTGTAAGTTAACACTAACATTACTATCTAGACAACTGACTAAGTCCAGAGCAGCCGTGGGTTCAATTCCTGCTCTTGATTTAATCAAATAATTAAATTCAACCGGACTAAAATTCAAAGGTAATAAGGAGAATATGCTACCAACTAATTTAACATTTTCAATAGATTCTAATAGACCTGGGTCAGAATACCCTTTTGTAATTGATGTTTCTAATACATTGTTGACAGGAATGTTCCCAGGAAGATTCCTGACACTCCTTGTTGTATGGTGGGAATGTAAGATTGCTTCTTATCTGTTTTCTCTTGACGTCAGACATTACCAGCATTTTTATTGAACTGGCTTTTATTTTCCTTTAACTTTGAAAGGGTTGCTGAATTGAGCCTCTTGTAGCAGGTGGCCTCAGGATGCAGGTAGAGCATGAGCCAGTCTGAGTCTAACCAGTTGTCCCCTGTGATGGTCAAAACATACAGTCAAGAAAGAATGACAGCTGTGAAAAGTTTTTTCAGGTTATATTCTATGTGGAGTTAATATGGGGAAAGACAGTTTGACCCATTCTGCTTGATGTCAGGTCAGGTGCAACTTAGTGTTAAATTATTGAAGGGATTTATGGTCTGTTAGGACCCAAGATGGGAAGGTGGTGCCTTCCAGGTAGCAGTGCCATTTTTCAATGCAGTGTATAATTTCTTCTAAATCCTTGTTATGTATGGGGTAGTGATGTTCTGTGTTGATGAGATTCCTGGACTCATATGTTATGGGGAGGAAAGTGCCACAATCAAATTTTTACTTGCAGCAAACCCCCCATAGCCCTGTTGGAGGCATCAGTCTTGAGCTTGTACATGCAGTTCTGATTGGTAAATTGTATTATGGGCACAGTGGTGAGCTTTTGTTTCAGCTTTTTAAAAGCCTGATCTCTAGAAGTTTTACAGTGAAAATGTTGTTTAGCGTTTAACAGCTCAGTATGAGGGGAAATCTTTCAAGATTCACCTTTTATTTAGCTGCTATTCTGATTTATATTTCAACTTGTTCAATTATTCACAACCTTGGTCAGCTCCATTTTGGTCCCTTTTTATTATCTACAACTTTCCACATTTTAGCCCTTTATTTCCTGCCTTCATAAACCATTATATTCAAAAATTGGATTTTACTAGCCTTTTAAAAACTTAATTTAGTTAGTTATTCATCTTCAAACTCACCTCACCTTGCTACCAGATTTGAACCCAGTACCTATACACTCAGTTAGTTTCTTTGATTTTTGAAACACTTACCTTTTTCTATATACTCAGTGATGTATGCAAGCTTTGGACCCCCTCTTCCTGCCTCTTTTGCTTACAACAATGACTAAGCACACCACAAACTTACCCTCCTTTACACATATTTAACTTTTTCAAGTTAACCATGGTTTATCTTGACTTTTTAAGCCTGTCTTATTTTAAGTATTATCCTAACCAAACCTAGTTAGACTTACAGCTTCCAAATTGCACTTCTAACCAACTTGGTTACAGTAGTTTTAAAAGCTATGACAACAAGCAAAAATACTTCAGATTTAAACAAAATGATTTCAGATTCAAACAAAATTCAAGTTGCGCGAGATTCAGGATTCAATTAATTTAAATATTTTTGATTAATAAGTGAACTGTCAAACCAAAAACAAAATTTCACTAACCCATTATATGAAATTAAATCAAACATCAAGCGGTGTAGTTCAAACCACAAACAAAATGAACTGACATAACAAGTGAAATGGATGTATGCTATTCCGGAGTATATTATAATCCAATCAGGATTCATATGAGGCATCAACAGAAGGACTAAAGTGAAACAAAACTTGAGCAATCTAGAAGCAAGATTACACAAGCACAAAAAAATGAACTCACACAAGATGTGTAGTATGAGCAGCCTAAAATAGAAAAATAACAGTTTAACAGCCAATCAACAGCTATCCAATTTAGGAACAGAGGCATTTTATCCATTTTCATGGCTTCAGATTTGTATGAAAAGGTTTTGAGAACCTTCCAAATATGGACTCAAGATTACAATATAAATAAATCATTAAATTTTAAAATTTCTACTTTTAGTGATTTTATCCTAGGTTTTTTACAATGGTTTTTAACAGCAATATCTTTGACGGTGCCAGCAGCCAAGCCAGCAGCAGCCAGACCAGCTTCAATGAAGGTGAGGCTCAGAAAGTGGAGGCACCTGTTTATACCCAAGCCTTTGAGGCAGGTAACAAGGAAGCTGACCTGTTACTGTCCCCCGACCCATATGGCTTTGACTTGTTTGAGAGTCACTTAGCGTCTAGCTCTGCCCTTGCTCCCACACCCACCCCTGCACAAGCTACCCGTCAACCAACCAATCAGGATGGCAACCTTGATTTGGAACAACTTCCTGCCACTGCCCAACCTGCCCCCCCCTCAGCCAATCAGGCTTCAGCTCCCGCCGCCCAGTGCCCCAAACGCAGAATAATCACTGCCCAAATTCTTCAGGAAATTGTGGCACTCAACCTTCAGGGTCTGTCCTGGGATCAGATAGCCAGCCAATTACAATTCACCTGGGCTACTGTCATGCGGGAATTCAACAACCTTATGAATAAGGGAAATCTGATTGGGACAACCAAGAAGCCAAAGAAGGCCACAGAGTCCCAGATCAATGAGGCATACCCAATAATGCTTGACCTCCTCCAGCGGGATCCCAAGCTTCCCTTGACCCAGGTCTGGAAGCAGCTTGCGCACCATAACATATGGGTCTCCAAGCGGATGGTGCAGCTCTGGATGTATGGGAAGGTGGCTTCTATACGGGTTCTTACCAATTTTGCCGGCAACCAGTGGGATGGTGCTGAGGATTCCCTGTATGACACTGCCATTGAATCAACCCTGGTCTGATGCTTGACTAGTTGGTCAGATGATGTCATTTTTGTCTTGTATTATAAGCTATCAATAGATTTTGACAATTTTGGTGAGCAAGGAAAAGCCGCTGCTAAGAATAGAAGGAAGGTCAAGAAGGGGACGTTCATTGGTGTGTTTCTGGCTGTTTCAGCCAAGGGTTTTGTCTACTATCAGACAAACCCAGATTTCATTGATGGGTACTCATACAGCCACATCCTTGGTGGATTGCTCAACTCCTGGGATGACAAAAATTCCAAATACCAGGTTTTCTTGAGCCACCAGATGGAGGGTAGCTCCACCGCCCTCCAGGCCTTCAGGGACGGGGGCACCAGGCCTTGGTCTACCCTACCAGCCACGCTGACGTCCATCTGGCAGATGTTGTGTTCTTTAATATTGAAGATACACTCCAGGAGCGCTGCCCTCAGGTTTTCAACAACCTCTATCTTGGGGTCCTTGACCACAATTTTCTCTTTGGCCGCCAGATGGTGGCTGACTTGTTTGCGCAAATGGTTTTCCATGTGAACATGGGCAACCAATCATGTAAGGATAAGCGCCTTCCACCTTGGGCCACTGCCATCTACCAGCCCATCCAGCCAATGACCAATGAGGAATACAATGAGCATTATATGGCAGTCATCACGCAAAATCCTCCTGCTTCCACTCCTGCCACCAACACCCCTAACCCGCAAGCCCAACCCACCCAATCCCAGACCCCCCAGGCCAGCACCGCCTCTACGTCTTCCTTTCTGCGCCATTCTGCCTACTAGGCATCACTCTTCCCTGCCTCAATAAACCCCCTGGTCCCAAAAAAATTCTATTTATATTATCTTTATTTTGAATTTCAATTGTTTGTGTTCTCTTTGTTTATAGTTGGTTTTATTCTTTATGTTCAGCTTATTTCTATAAAATCATATATTTACTATGTCGTGTATCTAGATCCTGAACACAGTTATTTTTAGCACCCAAACACATCCCCTTGTGAAAATATTAACAACAATTTGATGATCAACTGAATTTAAATTAGAAAATTATAGTGTTAACTGTTTTTAGATAAAGTTGTTACTGATCCAGATTCAAAACCTTAATGATAAACTTTAAGCCAATCAGGAGCCAAGTGATAAAGTAATTGTTGTGACATAAAGGGACATTCAATAATTCTTTGATGCATGTGCGCTAATTAATATGATTGGCTGGATGTTTTGCCATTGTGTGCCATTGTTGCTGTGGCAAGTTATTGATGGACTAGTGCTAACCCAGCAGCTGATTGGGCACTAGTCCATCAACAACTTGCCACAGCAACAATGGCACACAATGGCAAAACATCCAGCCAATCATATTAACTAGCACATATGTATCAAAGAATTATTGAATGACCCTTTATGTCACAACAATCACTTTATCACTTGGCTCCTGATTGGCTTAAAGTTTATCATTAAGGTTTTGAATCTGGATCAGTAACAACTTTATCTAAAAACAGTTAACACTATAATTTTCTAATTTAAATTTAGCTGATCATCAAGTTGGTGTTACTATTTTCACAAGGGGCTATGTCAAGCACCAAAAATAATATGGTAATAAAGGAAACAATGCCAACACAAAGCAAACAACACATATCAAGATGAGCGTAAAACATATACACAATGGGTAAAAAGATGGGATAATGTAATAAATGGGAAAACAAAAAGGAATAAACAAAGAGGCAGCAGTACCAAAATAATACAGAGTTTATTGAGGTAAAAGCTATAAAAACATATGGAAAGGTTAGTAAAAAATTAATGAGAGAATTGGAAAAGCTTCTGAAGGACCTCAACTTGGTGATTGTCAAAATAAAGGACATTGAACGCAAGGTCAAAGCAAAGGTGAAGTCTGCCATCCTCACTGGGGACAAAATTGACAAGGTTTCCGCAAAGGCACTAATGTCAAAAATGCCTGACACCCCAGAGCAGACAATCACATGCTTACTAATTATTCAAAAAACTGTGATCAAGGGGCTCCAGTTCAAGGCATACAATCTTTCTGCACTTTCCATCTGGGTTGATGACCTGGAGATGTATACCCACCTCAAACCTTCCAAGCGTGCCAGGGCAGAGGATACCAAATTGCCCGCACAACTGCTTGCGCCAAGAATGGCAAAGCCAGCTGAAGCCGCCGGCAAGGAAGAAACTCAAGAAGGTAACCTAAAAAATTATAAATAAAAATTCTTAAATACTTACCTTTTTTTAGAAGATGTTGATGGTGAACTCCACTGGGTCCTGGTCCCTTTTGTCCCCCCCACCTTCTATGTCAACTATGCTAATCATGTGACAAGGCAGCTTTTTCTGTCCCCCCTGTCTTGCAGGAGCTTGAAGATAGGATTCATGGTACATTCCTGATGTCCAGGGAGGCATTGGCTGGGCTTTTGCATGGTGAGGGGGCATCTGAGTGGGCAGTTACTGCCTACAAGGATGCCCAACTGGTCCTCCTGGACCCGGTTAACCTCAGTGGAGTTTACTGTGTAAACTCCATTGAGCTTTTTGGGACGTCCTGGAAACACTTCAATTCAAGAATATACCAGAGATGGGCTGGGCTCATGTGGCTGCTTGCTTCTGCTTCCCGGTGGAGCATACCATCTCTTACCTGTTGGAGAACTTTGGGCGTGTGGTGTCAAAATTGGCTATTGCAGATGCAACAGCTGTAAAGAAGACAAAAATCCTCCTGGCAGACTTTGGGCTGGCCTGGAGCGCCAACAAGACAGGGGTCCCAGCAGCTATGAAGCTGACTTTTGCCAAAACCAAGCACAAGAAGAAGATTAGCGCTGTATACAACAAATTGTGCAAGTTTATAGAAGCCTTTGCTAGACAAAGGCTTCACCTCATTGTTAACCTTGGTTA
This sequence comes from Entomophthora muscae, assembly GCA_014839935.2. Taxonomy (NCBI): domain Eukaryota; kingdom Fungi; phylum Entomophthoromycota; class Entomophthoromycetes; order Entomophthorales; family Entomophthoraceae; genus Entomophthora; species Entomophthora muscae. The sequence continues at coordinate 192,431 of QTSX02002169.1, read as the reverse complement.
TCTTTTCTTCTTTGGGATGAGCGCCAGTGTAGAGGACCTAGACAGGGTCCTTCTTGGGGTCAACAAGGCCAGGCTCTCACTGGACGGGAAGAAGGTCCCCCCTGGGTACAACTTGGTGGATCACGTCATCCAGGACGCCCTGGTCCTGGCTGGCATCTTCAGGTTTTCAGTCCCGCCAGAAAAGCCGCTCCTCCATTCCCACCTCACCATCCTTCCTTTTACCAGCAGGTGTGAATACTTTAATACAGGTATATCCACTGTCCACGGTGTGGAGGTGGAGGTTGTGCGCCATCTCTATTGCGGGGTGGGTACATACCGCTGAATCCATTACAGACACACTTAATTTTTCTCTATATCAATAAATATATTTATACTCTACTGTATTTTTATATTATAAATAATTTTTCAAATAATATTTTAGCAAACAATATTTGCAAAATATATTGTGGAAATGGGTTTCATAAAAGTATAAAATAATATAGTAATAAAATAAATTTCAACCTTACAATTTATGTTTAATTCTTATAAGTCTTTTTTATATTTATTTGGCAAAAGTGATTTAAATCTATTTGCGTAATCCAGTATCAAGTGTTTGGGATTACCTCAGATGACATAATAAAATAATATATAAAATAAATAAATTACTTATAGCTATTGATGGATCTTCTGAATGTGATTGCAGGCATGGAAAGATCTAAATATAAAATGATAATTAATAAATCTTGAATAGTAAATTAGAGAATATAAAAAAATTGGACACACTAAGCCTTTAATTGATTAGCTGTCTGGCTAGGCACGCGGGGATGAACAAATCAGCGTGGCCATAGAATTTGGCCACGGTCTCAGCTGGGAGGGTATGGATCCTGGCCTGTAGCAAATTGAACAGGTCCTCGGTCCCTGTTTGGGTTCCTCGCCTGACAACTCGCTTGAGCCACCCAAAGACTTCCTCAATGGGATTTAGGAAGGGCAAATAGGCAGGGAGGAAGAGAAGGCACAAATTTGCTGTGGCCAATTGCTGGGGGCCCACTGCAATGCTGGTGTTGATTGATGGAAATTCTTCAAGAATATCTGCCACCTTGTGGAGACCAACATTGTTCAATACAATTATGTTGGTGAAGCCCGGGCTCGTGCACCTCAGGTGCTCTTGGACCAATTGGAGAAATGATAGGAAGGTCCAGCTATTGTGGGAGCATAGTATCATTTGGTACAGCTCAACCCCCTTTGGACCAAGGAGAGCCACCATTGAGTATGCTGTGGCGCGGACTGCAGCACGCCAAGCCATCCCGTCATTGGAGCCTTTGGGGACATACCCATACTCATTGTGTATCAATGAGGCAAATGCTGATTTGTCAATATAATAGAATTTCACTGTCCCTTTGGCTTTGAGGGCAGTGTATGCCTAAGCGTAATTTTTCCAGGTCTTGATATTGGCTGGGCTGTTCCAATTGTAGGGGGATACCCTGAGCTTTTTCCAGGAAAAGCGCATTCCTTTAACCAAATGATAATAGAAGGAAATTGAGGCCTTGATCCCAAAAGCAGACTTGACTATGGTCTGTATATTTGCCAGTTCAAGATGGCAATCTTGGGTTATCCACTGGCAGATTGTCCATTTGTGCTCCTTGGTGAGCATGGTTGAAACACGCAAGGATTTCTCCACAGAAAGGACTCAGCCAGTATCAATGAACTTGTTGAAGGTCTTCAAGGCGTACTTGGGATCCACCCCAACAAGAGTTGCAGCCGCCTTGTAATCACCAGATTCCCGCATGAGCCAGAGAAGGATGATGTGCTTAATGTCAGGAATGCGCTTATGAGCGGGCTTTTTAGCGGCGGGAATTGGCTTGTTGGTGTTGGGCACAACACAGGGCATGGGCACCTTGGTGTAAAACACAGCAACTTTCTTTAACACCAGCTGTCCCTCATTGGTTTGGTAGAACTGGGGCTCCTTGTCCTCCTCCTGATTGCCATCACTGACGTAGGGCTTATAGCTAGTATCAAGTACAGGCTTCACCTTCTCCAGCATGGCTAACGGGACCAACTCTTGCCGGTACACAACGTCAAACACATATGAAGTAAGTTCTACCTCCTTGTTTCTAACTGTTTTGGTAGTGGTGACTTTGGTGGGCTTCTGGGTCAGCTTTGGGACCCAAGGGTTAATGCTCCACACCCTAGCAGCTTGTGCTCATTGAACCGGCTGTGTCAGTGCAGCATCACTATGGAACTCTCCTCTCCCGCCTCCCTCCTGAGTAGGCACTTGTGTTGTACTAAGTCTATTCTTTGACCCGCGGGGGCAACCACAACTGCAGCACACAACGGGTGCAATGGTAGTCTGTTGCTGTGTTCCTTCCATTTTGAGAATTTAATAAAATATTAAATAAAACTTAATTAAGTTACTCCCTATTTTTAATTTTTGCTTTTATCTGTTTATGGATATTCAATTAACATTTTTTCCCACCCAATATCCCAATTATAGATTTCTTATTTCTTAGTTAGTTAGTTGTTTTTGGTTTTATCACACCCATTTTAGAATACCCAAAATAATTTCCACCCATTTTCCCATATTTTACGCCAAATTAAGCACCCAACACAATATTTTTAAAAATTTTGTTTCAGATCTTGTGTCTTATTTTAGATACCTTGGTATCATTCTTGATTACAACCCATTGCACAAACTGATTGAGTGATTTTGTTTACATAGTGAGTTGCTATTGTGTTTTGTTTTTGGATTGAGTTTTGACACACCTTGCTTGGGTGTATTTCATCACCAATTCACATAGTAAACATATGGGACATTATTTTTCTTGTTATGCCTAGGCGCCAGATTGGTTATTTTATAACTTAATCACATTATTCATATTCAAATTATTCAGAAAGAGTAAAATACAATCAATCCCAAATATTTAATTGATCTTGGGCTTGGGTGATTTTTTAAAAAATAATTCATTGATTTTATAATTGAAAATTGCAACTTATAGTACTACTGAAAATATCTTAAGTGCTACTACAAACCAAAAATATTTATGATGAGTTGCATGGGAGAGTAATAGCAGCCCCAAAGCTATAAATGCTATTACCCTATCTTTGGCTCATCATAAATATTCTTAGTTTGTTTCAGAAAAAAAGGTTGTTGTTTTTGAAAGACTGATAACTCTATTTAAAATACACCCTCTAGTAAGCTGCCCTACTTCATGAACTTGCCCCAATACACTACTAGCATCTTCTGATATTTTTGTTTCTCTGGTATCATCACGTGATTTCAAATGATAAAATATCTCAGAATATTCTGAGAAGCTTTCAAATGTTAAAGGTGAAGTATATAACTTCCCATCTTTCATCAAATATGAAAGATTAATGCGCAGATTTTTAACTTCAAGCTCTCTTTTTATAGGCCTAAATTTCCTTTCATAAATATAAAAAAATGCTTTTTGGGAAACAATTGAACCAGTTAAAGATGAATTGTATAATTCTTTTCTTCTTTCTTCTTTCTCACAAATATTTTTTAGATCATTAATGTTGTTAATATAAAGTACATTTTCTTTTTCCTTTAAAATTTTTGATATTACACCAAAGTGACCATCAACAATGCTTTTTCCATGGCATTCAACAAAACGGTTATATTTTATGGAACCCTTAATATATTTAGGTGCCTCTTTAAATAAGTAATATAAAAATTCATATGATCTAAAATGATTTCCATTATCTGTCCATACTTTTATATTTTTTATTTTTTTAAATCTATCTAATTTAAGAAGACTTATTAGACATTCACCTGAAAATAAAGAATCATGTGATAATATTTGAGACAAAAAATCATGATATTCATATTTAATTTTATTGTTTTCTTTAAAAACTAATGCAAACCCTAATAATGAGATTGGTTTTTTTGAATAAAAACAATTATTGGTCTCAATTGGACCACCTCCAACCTTTAAGTTTTCTTTATAATCTATAACTACAACACAAGACTCATCATCTAGTTCATTAATATCTTTTTTATATTCACAATTTTGATGAACATAAAAGTCTTGGTGCTGATTAATAGTCTTTAAGTCATTGTCTATAGATTCTGGTAATGGTAAGTTTTTACTTTCACATTCTTCCTTCTTTTTTTCTAGTGAATTTTTTAAATTACAAATATTGCACATATCAGTTTGTTTTTTACTTTTTATTATATTTTTAGGGATTAATTTATAGTAAGTGGAAATTGAAACTGAAATTTCATTTTTTATTTTCATATTTTCATATATTTCTTTTTTTGTTTTAAGTAGAGAGTATTTAATTTCAGTTGAGTAATTACTCATCTCTTTTTCTATATCTTTATAAATTTTTTCAGGCACTTTTTTTGTAAACTGGCTTGTTTCAAAAGAATTTTCCAGCAATTTTTTAATTATTTTTTTAGTTATTTCTTTTTTTAATGAATAGTTATTATTTTTTTGGCTTTTTTTGTTTAAGCTTACATTTTTATTTTTATTTATTTTTCTTGAGTATTCAAACTCACTTTTGGTTATATTAAACCCCATATCATTAAGCTCTTTTAAAGAGTAACTGGAAGTAACCAGAGATCGCAAGGCTGGGAGATGTTTTTGGGGAGAAGATTTCATGAGATCCTTTAAGTTTTCAATGAACTCATTGCCTTTTTGATTTTGAATAGTTGGCAGGAACTGAGCTTTCCCAAATTCAGTTTGAGTAAGGAAGTGCTTGATGAAATTATCAAGATCATCACCAGCAATAAAGAGGAATGCCTTTTTTAACATTGCAATTCTCTCTCTTTTTGTTGAAGCTCCCAAGGAAAAAAAGGGTAGCATGGAAGAAGTAAATTTAACTGAGGACATGGTAGTATTTTGAATCTGTAATTAGGTCAGATCTTTGATGTGTGCCTTAATGATGGAGTAGTTATGATCAGAATGTGGTCTTTGAATTGGGTTATTTGGATTAGAAGCTTTGTGGTACTTTAGCTCTTATATACCAAGCTAAATGACACCATTCTGAAAGAAATGGTGTGATAGCTTTTATTATAGTTTGAACTTGAATTTATGTTTGCAGAAATTAATTAAATACCCAGTTTTCATGCACAAGTGATATATGTGAAGCAGCTAAGCATTATTATTACATCATATCCTCTTTGTAATCAATGCAAATCAATTAAAATGATGTATTCAGTTAATTGTAACTCTTCCGCATATTTTTAAAATGATAAAATATTAAAGAATTCCATTTAATGAATGCTCAATTTGAGGTTCGAAGCTCACTTGAACCTTAAAATCAATCTAAACAGTGATAAAAACATCCTAACTTCAAACTATCATAAAATCCTAGAGAATTGAGCTTTTTAAATAAAATAAAATGCGAAAATAAAGCTCTCAATCTTATCTTTAATTTCGTCAAATAAAAAACATCTGTTGTGTATTCAAAAAAAGTATTTATTAGCTTTGAAGTAATCTACTTTATATCATTAGATATAATCATATAATAAAATCTGGATTATGCTCTTTTAAATTACTTTTGCTTTAATATTGAGCATAGTATACATATTAAAATTTTTACACCAATAGAAAGATAAGATTCTTAGCTTCATTTTGATAGTTTACAGTGTGAAAAAATATTAATTTTTCATTGAGTTATTAATGTTTTAAATATAAATTGTGTAATTAGTTACTTTTTCAAAATCGAACTGTGTTATGCTGCGACTTGAGCAGCATGTGCATTAGAAAATGGCCTAATCTCTAAAATAATGACCCATATGTACACCAAAAGTCAACTCACACCATTTTCTTTGTGAATCCATGTATTTTGGATTATATTTTGAATGGTTTTGCTTTGCGTGTGAGTACTTTGTTGCTGTGTTGACCCATTTTGCCCATTAACGCCAATAAACCCTGTTAACAGAGTGTATATTTTAACCTGAGAGTTGGATTTTGTTTGAATCTGAAATCATTTTGTTTAAATCTGAGGTATTTTTGATTGTTGCCATAGCTTTTAAAACTACTGTATTACTTATGCCTCTCAATCTGCACCTCATTATCCAAGAAAAATAAAAAGGCTTGGTCTCCAAATCTCAATAATAAGTTGAGACTGTTTGACTTTCACCCCAACAGGTACTTGTTAGGTTTTGTGGCTTGTGTTTTCTTAGTAAACTTATTTATTTCTTACATTTCACCTTTTTTTCAAATTCTAGTTTTATGATTCCCTTTGATTATATTTTTCATCAGTTAGGCAATTTTTATAGTGGAACACATACTTTAATTGTTGATAGCTTCAATATGCCAGCTATTGCTGACCATTATCCTGACTTAGAAATTGACTTTTTGACCCAATCTTCAGTCATTGAGACTGGTCTTTATTTTATTTATTGCCCATGTCACTGGCCAGCGGGTGAAGTAGTCAATAGCGTTGATGATGTACTTCTTGCTCAACTTGTCTTCAGGTAAGGGTCCAACAATTTCAAGAGCCCACTCTTCAAAGGGTTCCATTGCTCCAATTGGTAAGACTGACTTGGGTGAAGCAGGTTTAGATGTGTTCTTTTCACATATCACACAGATTTTGAGGAAATCCATGATGTCCTGGCACATACAAGGCCACCAAACCTTGTTCTTCATGATCTCAAAGAAGTTACACCCTCTGATGTGGCCTAAGGTACAGTGGTAATATGTATTGTGTCTCCTTGTTGAGTGGTGGGAATATAAGGTGTCTTCTCACTGGTCTCCACCCATTAGCAGACATTGTAAGTGTTGGTGATGAACTGGCTCTTTCTGTCCTTCAACTTGGAAATGGTCACTGAATTGAGCCCCTAGTAGCAGCTGGCTATCAGGATGCAGGTAGAGCATGGGCCAATCTGGGTCCAGCCCGTCATTCCACATGATAGACATTATGTACAGTCTGGAGAGGGTGTCAGCTGTGACAAGCTCCTTTGCCAGGCTTGTATTCAATACACAACTGGTAAAGGGATAGGCACTTGACCCAGACTGCCTGGCATTGCGTCAAGTGAGACTGTGTATTGAAGTACTGTAGTGACTTGTGATCTGTCAGAACACGGGGTGGAAAGATGGCACCTTCCAGGTAACAACACCACTTCTTGACGCAGTGAACAATTGCTGCCAACTCTTTATCATGAATGGGATAGCGTTGTTCCAAATTGGTAAGTTTCCTGGACTCATACACCATGGGGAGGAAGACACCATTGTCAGTTTCTACCCTTAGCACACCCCCTATGGCTCTGTCAGAGGCATCAGTCTTGAGTTTGTACTGGCAGTTGCAGTTGGGAAACTGCAGTACTGGTGATTTTGTGAGCCTTTGCTTCAGCGTCTCAAAGGCCTGGTCTCTGGCAGGTGTCCAGTGGAAGCGCTGCTTGGTGTTTAGGAGCTCAGTGAGGGGTGCAATTAGTTCTCTGCAATTGGGGATGAACTTTTGCACATACTTGACCATGCCCAAGAACAAGAGCACCTGACCCACATTGGTGGGAGGTGGCATGCTTGTGATTGCCTTTACCTTGGCAGGGTTGGGCTTTATCCCTTGGGCAGAGATGTTGTGCCCCAGAAATAAAAGCTCCAACCAAAGGAACTCGCATTTGGAAGACTTGGACTTTTACCTGGTGTTTACAAAGGGTGTTGTGTATAGCACAAAGATGGTGGAGATGTGTGGTTTGATCTTGACTGAAGACAATAATGTTGTCAAGATACACAACAACACATTTTTCAATCAGGTCTTCAAAGGCTTCATTCATCAACATGGCAAAGGTGGAGGGAGCATTGATCATTCCATAAGTTCATGACATGGCACTCAAGTAACCTGTAGTGTGTGCAAAAGGCAGTTTTTGCCTTGTCCCCTGGTGCAGTGCAGACCTGGTTTTACCCTGCAGTGAGATTGATCTTGCTAAAGACCTTCACACTTGCAAGCGTGTCAAGACAGGTTATCAATCAGCAGCAGAGAATACTTGTTATTTAATTGTTACTTTGTTTAGGGCACACTAATCATTGAACTAGACAAGTGACCTGTCCTTTTTGGCTACAAAGACGATGGCAGCTCCATACAGTGAGAATGATGAGGCAGATGAAACCCTTGTCTAGGGTGTCCACAAGGTGTTGGCAGAGAGTTTTGTCCTCCTTGAGAGTCAGACGGTAAAGAGGGCAGGCTTTTGGTAGTGACTCTTGCAGCTGCACAGCATACTGTATCTCCCAAGGGGGAGGTAGTTGATCCAACGTTTTGCTAAAGACATCCTTGAACTCCTCAAGGAGCGCTAGCTAAGGCTGGTGGAGGTACTGTTGTCCAAGGGAGGGACTGTAGCATGGTTCAGGGCAAATGACTTCAACTGAACACTTGGTTGAAATCAAGCTTCCTCCTTGAAGTTGTATGAGCCTCAGTCTCTGTGAGCTGTACAAATACTGTGTTGTGAAGTAACTTGTTCATTTTAATGGGGTAGATTTGGAAGCCTACCCTATTCCAGTTGAGTATGATCACAGAGATGTCTCAGTTGATGTATGGTCAATTATGTCAGAGCCTGTTGAAGCCAGCAATGACATTGTGGCTGAGCCCTGTTATTATGGGTCCATAGAGCCAAACCTGGACATTCCCCATTCTAACAGAGAAGGGGACAGTCTCATGGGTAAATGATCACTCTGCAGGAGTTGGCCACCTGTACTGCCTTGAAGCAGCTAAGGCTTTGGGCTAACTGTTGGGAGTCCACAAATTCTTGGTTGATCATGGTGTGATATAGCCCCATTATCTACCAAAAGTCTGTGGGTTCTCCCACAAAAGCAAAATGGATAGGCCAAGCAAGCAATTTTATTTGAGGAATGACTGGCTTGGAGGGCAGGGTTGTCATTATGTACCTGGAATACATCTAAGGTTTCCACCTCATGTACATTGTAGTAACAGGGATTTTTGGCAAGGAGGGATCAAGAGTATGACTCAAGCAGGGTTGCATTGTCTCTTGCGTCTATAACTCCCTGGCTTTTCCCAAGTCTTTGATTTATGCTAGCTGGAGCTCTCCCTCACAAGGGTGCTTGCTGCCATTCTCTTGTTGGCAGGACTGGCAACAGCCTACTTGGTTGTGGGCGCTGCCAGGTGCAGGACAAGGTTGAGGGGATGAGTGATTGGATCTTAAGAATCCCATTGTGGCTTAGTTGTTTGCTTCTAAAATGGCCTTGTAGTAATCATCAATGGAGGTACAGAGCCCTACAGACACCCATTTGTAGATATGGGGTTATAAACAATTGATGATAAGGGAGAGGAGCATAGTGTTTCCATTGGCAATGGCTTCTGAGGCAGCAGTGAGCGCTTGTTGCCAAGTGGTAAGATACTTGTGGACACTTCCTGTTTGTTTGATGGAAAGCAAGGGAGTCCTCACTACAATAGGTGAAAAGGTTTCACTGTAGCAGGACTTGGTAGCATCCCTAAAGGTTGCCCAGGTGACTTTATGTTCTTGACCATCCCAGTTGGTGAACCATATTTTTGCAGGCCCTGTGAGGCGTCCTGACACAGTGGCAACCCATAAAGGCTCATGTATTTGAAATATGTGGAGGCGGGTCTCTGTGGAATATAGCTAACTTACAATGTCAGCCCCCTCCACACCATCCACAAAGGGTTCTAGTTGTAGGTTCAGCATGTGTTGGGATAGATCCAACTGAGGTGGGGTGATGCTAATGTTGTGTTGTCCTCAGTAGGAGTTGGTTCTAGACACTGATGAGAACTAACTTATCATGGCATACAATTTAACACTTGGGGATGTCTACATCAGGGATGGAGAAGAAGATCTCTAGGTGAGGTGCAGCTATACAGCCAGAACTTCATCCTTTCTTGGGGGAATTTTCTTATATGTAGGTTGTTAATCAAATCTACCACTGCTACCACTGTTGAAACTGAACCAATAATAGTTCAGTATTTAGATTAGGGAAGACAACAGTTTAATAGAAAGGATAAGAATAGGGATATTATGTAATTTATTGGCAAATAGCGTAATTAATATATTATATTAATAAGCCACAAGTCCACCAGGGGGTGGTATAGTGGTAGGTTCAACATAAGGTTTGGGTTGGGAATAACTTGAGTAAGTAATCAGCGTGTTGAATTTGCAACTCTCTTAATTAGAAGATAGTGCATGCAATTTGACATCATTCTGATATTGGTCCATACTGTTAGTCACATCATGGGGCAACTTTCCAAGCGCCCCCTGTGTATCATGAGATATATTAGCGGGTGGGGGAGTAATCACGGGTACAACATTGTAGTCACTACTTTTTATTTAAAATTAGGTTTCAAAATTTCTATATTAATTTTTTGATTGTATATTTGTATATTTAGCCTTTCTATTAATAAATCTAATTTTTCTATAATTTTAATCCAAAAACAGACGCTCAGAACATTTATTTCTTCTTTATATTCTTGATTATATCTCTTAATTATGATGAACTAGTGACAGAATTATAGATTCATTGATTTGCTTTGATATTTTATATTTGATATTTTTATTGTCTGTTTCAGTTGCTATTAGGATTTATTGTTGGGTCAAGTTTTTCACTTTAGTGACTGAGTGCAATTTGTTCTTCAAAATCATAGTAAACATATAAGCTTTGTTTTGTGACTGAAACTCATTTGTTCTTGTGCTTGGTATATTTGTTGTTGAATCATTATTCATTTTTCCTCATTTTAAATTATCTGTTGTGTGTCTGGACATTTTTGCCAGTTAGCACACATTTTCTGTGAAATTAGCTTCTATTTCTATTAAAAAAGTTGAAATTTGTTGTGTTAGTGAACTGACTTGTTCTGAACTGAACAATTTAGTTTATCTCAACAGGTTTTGAAACTACTGTATCAACAATTATTGCCAACACTACAAAAAACTTGCATATATGCAAACAGAATGCAACATACAGCATGATATTACAAAGTTGCATCAAACTAGCCATTTTATTTATTACATAATGATTAACTTATTCACTATATAGGAAGTTTTATTTAATTAAACAATCAATTAATTACTACTGTAAATTCAGAGCCTAAATGTAAAAATTTGGGATTGTCAAATCCTTGGTCCAAATTTTGAATCACTTTTGCAGGCAACTCAGCTGAGTGAAAATTAAAATATTTAGTAAAATCAACCATTTAATTTGACTTTTTTTGGTTTATTTAAATTGGCAAATTTTGAATCTCTTGAGCAGATAACTCAACTAACAAAAGACAAAACTCAGCAAACAAATGCAGGATACATGAATCAGAAATGTGGGATTCTTATGTACAATTTGATATTTCCTGTATGTCAAAAAAATCATAGACATCATGTAGAAATTAATGAATCTGAAATTGCAGGATTGTTAAATCTAAGAACCAAATTTCAAATCAAAAATACAGGTGAATTTGAAATAGATATAATTAATGGGCATCTCAAAAAGGATGTCAAAGGATCTAGAGTGGATTTGTGTTAATTCTTTAATAGAAAGTCATAAGTATTCTCAAAGATCACCCTATTCCATTTTAGATACGGCTAAAATTTAGATCCTAATATTCCACAAAATTAACATAATGTAGCAATAAAATTGACTAAAATATACATTCCTCTTCTTGAGCTTAATAATTTTAATGAAATATTTATTATGTCTTCTTCCAACACCAACCAAGTCAACAAGCTGTTCTCTGGCCTTGACAAAATCATGCAGGGCTACACTGGGTCTCTTAACAGTGAAGCCTCTGTCTATGGCCACTCCCAACCCGCAGGCCCCTCCGCAAGCACTACCCAGGAGTCTGTTCTTTCTCCTGCAACTTCCAGCATGGCCCTGTTTGCCCACCATGCACAGGCAGCTGCCAACCCAAATCCCTTATTCAGCAATGGCATCCGGAACCAGCCAATTGAGCCAAGGGACCACCCAAGAAATCTGGAATAGAGAATCAGCCAATCAGATGATATCATTTGGTTCCCAAGACAGACAAATTCCACCTCCCTCCAATTAGCCTGCAAGACACAGAAGAAAACTAATCACCCCCAAAATTGTTATGAAAATGGTTGAAAAACAAGGGATGGTTATATCCCTTGTAGAAATAGTAACCACAATAGGGTTTTCAAAGTCCCTTTTGGCTGCAACCCTGTGAGCTCATGCCAACTGTGGTCCCTCTCCCAAAAAAACTCCAACTGGGGCCTGTATGTAAACTGGCAGTGGCAAAGCCCATCCTCTCATGATAGCCATCATGGAACATGACCCCCAGATGCCCCTGGTCCAGGTGCATCTCCAACTGGGCCTCCACAGCATATTTACCAATAAGAGAACAGACAATTCATGAATGCATGGAGTTGTGGTTGCCGCAAGAATCTTAATCAATCAAGTTCTTGAAGAGCCCAGTTTTGTGGATACCAACCCCTAAAATTCTATCATCATCAATTTCATCAAATGGAGGGCAATTTGAACCCTGTAATGACGTCATCTTCTTGCCCTATGCCAAGATTTCTGCAAGTATCAAAGACTTTGGAGAAAAGCACATTCAACCTGAGGTGTACAAATGTGGACTAATTTTGTATCAATTTTTCAGAGTTTTGTTGGTAGTTTCCCCAGTGGGTGTCAATTATTACTCCACGTCACCAAACACTGCAGATGGGTATGCCTATCAGACAGAGCTCAAGGATATGCTGAAGAAGTGGGCTATCCAACAAGCCGTGTACAGAGTTGTAATAAGTGCTGAGATGAAACAGCGTGAATGGGCTGTCCAGGAAATTATGTCCACAGGACATACCTGCTGGACCTATCCCACCAATCACCCTGACATGCATCTTGCAGATGTATGTCTTTACAATTTTGGTTCAGCTCTCAGGCGCTCAAAGCCAACCACCTACAACAAACTGTGCACCCAAGTTGAGAAGAGATAAGAGCTTTTCCCTTCCATATTTGTCCAAAACTTATCCGATCTCATCATCTTCTATGAAAGTGATAGTGATAAATCCAGAAAGGACCTCTGCCTCCTCTCACACTCATCTATTTGGTTTGTCAAGCCTGCATATGTGACAGAAGAATTCAAGCAATTGAAGCAGTTGGCTCTTACTGCTTCTTCCCAGTCAACAATCCCTGCCTCCCCAACTCCCTCATCAATACCAAGCCACCAGCCTTCCAACCCTGACCCCCAAGCTACCAATTAATCCCTCCCCACTACCTCTGATGCTGTCCCTTTTACAGGCGCAGATGATGTCAACATACATTCTGCCCATTCCCTCCCCTACTTGTTCCTTGATTAGTAAAATAAAACCTTTCTTTTTGATGACTTATTAAACTTGACATTCTTTCTTTCAGGTTATAATATATAGTATATTCTTCTATATCATTGAAATTCCCTCTAATTAATAAAATGGTGTACATTTGATGCAGTAACATATAATTACTTTGCAAGAATGTTTTGATTGTCAATAATAAATGAAGCACCATCAAATGTAATTATTACATTAGAATATTGCAGCTAAACAATAACTCTTGTTATGTAAATATTATGTGGGTAACTCAATACATTTTGTTTGATAAAACTCATTTTTTGATGTGTTATTTTTCATTGTGATTTTATAATTGGATTGTGTCTACTGTAGATTCAGAACCTGTTGGGAAAAATGTGGGATTGCCAAATTCTTTTGCATAAACTCACCAACTTACTGGAATATTTTTCATCATTTTATATAAAAAAGTAAGTTGTTCTCTGATGAAAATTACTCCATTAAGTTGGTGAGTTCATGTAAAAGAATTTAACAATCCCACATTTTTACCTTTAGGTTCTGAATTTAAAGTATATCAGAGAGCCCTTAACACTTACTACAAATATTGATACAGTTTTTCTTTTACAGATTGTATATTTACCTATTGATAATGATTCTGTAAAATTAAAGTAAATTTATTGAGTTAGTAATAAAACAATGGATCAATCAATCACTATTAATTGTCACAAATAGTGATTTATTGATCCATTGTATTATTAATAACTCACTAAAGCCAACTTTAATTTTACAGAATCACTATCAATAGGTAAATATACAATCTGTAAAGTAAAAATGTATAAATATTTATAATAAGTGCTGATTGCACCCTAATATAAACACAAGCCATC